>ONZH01027736.1:0-81486 GCA_900303285.1 Rhinella marina
CAGAATGACAGAGAACGCTACGGAACGTCAACAAGGGAAGATCAACTGGAGCTGCCCGTCCTTCACCCGGCTGAGCACCGACGCCAGGCACTTCATGATGGCCACCGTCCACATGTCCCCAGAGTGAGTCCTGCATGTCATAGCTCGCCACAGGCTGCTGCCGGCAGAATGGGAAGTGTCTTTTCATCATTTCTAAGATCTCTGCTTGCTGTCAGCGATTCTTGTTTACATCCAGAGACAGAAACCCATTCTGACCTAGTCCTGCTACACAGCTGAGGGCTTGTCACAGTGTGTCAGTGCAGACAATTATCTGTGAGAAAAACACCACAGCAGCACAAATCTGTCCTCTGTCCCTGGTACATTGTACCAAACCCTCAGCTGTGTGAGCAGCAGGGTCCTCACCCCTGGGCAGTGGTTACATGTGTCGGGGTCGCTCCAAGTCAGCACCCGCTGGATACATTGTTTCTCTTCATGTGATACTTTGTGACATTAACTGTTTGTCTTCTCGGTTCTGGCAGCGCCCGGCCCAGCGCCCACGACTGTATCCTCCACAAGTGGTTTACGGTGAGTTGGGTTTTCTATTGTGGGTTATTCCATCCAGTGGAGTTCGCACAGGTCACACGGTTTTCTGGTTATAGCGCAACATATTCCGCAGAGCAGTCCCCCCCGATACAGAGGTCGGAACGTTCCCAACATCTCATATTCCATCAGGAGGCCGGACATGACTAAGGAGGCAACCAGGAATTTATGTTCTGTAGCTGCATTGAACATGACTCCCTCTCCTCTTCTTCCTCCTCATTCTTCCTCATGATTCTCCTCCTCTATTTCCTTCTCTTATTCCTATTTCACTTCCTCCTCATCTTTTTCCTTCTGTTCTTCCTCATTCTTCTCTTCTTCTTCACCTTTTCTTTCTCCCTTTCCTCAACCTCATTTTCCTCCTTCTGTTTGTTTTTCCATTTGTCTCTTCCACTCCATTTCTTCTTCCGTTTTCTCGTGATTTCTTCCAATACCTCCTCTTATTCCCCCAACTGTTCTTCTTAATCCACCTCCTCTTCTTCTTCATCCTTGTCTTCTTACTTCCCCTTACTGTTCTTCCTTCTTTGTCATTCCTTTTTTCTTCTTTTGCTCCTTTCTCCCTCCTTTCTTTTCCTTCCTCCTCCTCCTCTTCTTCATTCATCTTTTCTTTTTGCTCCTCCTCTTTTCCCTTGTTCTTGTTCTTCATCCTCTTCCACTTCTCTTCCACATCTTCTTCCTCACCTCTCTTCTCCCCTTGTACAACTACCTCTTCCTTCTCTTCCTCCTCTTGTTCCACCTCCTTTTCTAGTCATTTTCCTCTTTTTGCCTTTTGTCTTTCTCCTTCTCCTCTTCTTCTTCCTCTTTCAATTCTTTCTTTTCCTCCTTCTTGAGTTTTTTTCTCCTTATCTTCCTCCATGTATACCTACTCTTTCTCTTTCCCCTCTTCTCTCTCCTCCTCTTCTTCTCCCTTCTCTTTTTCCCCACTTCTCTTCTTATTACACTTCCCCTTCCTCCTTATCTATTTTTCTCCTCATATTTCTCCTCCTGCTCTTATACATCCTATTCTTCATTTTCCACCTCATCTTCCCTATTTCTTCCCCTCCTTCCTCCCCTTTTTCCTTCCCTTTCCTGTCGCTCTTCATTTCTCCTCTTCCCTCTCCCTTCTTTCCTTTTGCTCCTCATATTTCTTCCTCCTCCCTTCTTATTCCTCCCCTTTTTCTTTTTCTCCTCTTCTCCCTTTTCTTCTTTTTTTGCCCCTTCTTCCTCCTCTTCTTATTTCTCCTCTTCTTCTCCTTTTCTTCCACTTTTGCTCCTCTTTTCCTCATTCCTCGTCTTCTTCCTCCTCTTCCTCTTCTTATTTCTCCTCTTCTCCTTTTCTTTTCCTTTTCTTCCTCTTTTTGCTCCTCTTTTCCTCATCCCTCGTCTTCTTCCTCCTCTTCCTCTTCTTATTTCTCCTCTTCTTTTCCTTTTCTTCCTCTTTTCCTCATCCCTCTTCTTCTTCCTCCTACTACTTCTCTGCTTCCTTGATTTTGTTCTGTGTCCCTCCAAATGGCTAAAAGTAGAAGAAACTCCTGTGTTCTGTAGGTTCCTCAGGGGACGTCTGCTTCATCTCCTCCCCCGTCCACTGCTGCTTCATAAGCAATATGTTTGGGGCAGGGAGCACAGCTTCGACCCCCTTGTCCAGGCTAGAAGGCGGCAGAGAAGCCGCAGAGACTGAGCGAGGCTTAACCTCTTCCATACTGCACAGCACATGTTAACACAGGAGTGCGCAACCTGCGGTCCAGGGGCCACATGTGGCCCTCGATATGCACCCCCCAAACATCACAGATAAGTTGGTGGGTGTCAGGTGGCCGTTCACCTGCTAGCTACTGAGGGTTCACTGTGTGGCCATGTCTGGCAGAAGGTGGCTCTTGTGGCCCCTGTGTGGCACTCTAGAAGAAGTAGATGAACTGGAGAGGTAGTGAATGGACCTCCTCGTTCTCTCCATAGCCGGCTCACATCACATATACTCTCAATAAAAGTGTTGTGAATGTTTCAGGTTACAATATATTGTGGCCCTTGGTATTGGTTCAGTCTGGCACTGTGGCCCTCAGACCAGAGAAGGTTGTGTACTACAATGACCTGTATACATAATGGAGGGACCTGCTCTGTGATCCCCCCCTTCGTCCCCGCGGGGACACCTATAACTGAGAACACCCATGTGACGCTCCTCAGAGGCCGACCTCCCGATATCTGCCCACATTCACTCTGACGTCCAGCGATGTCCTCATGATTCTCATCATTCTTCGATGTCCGTATTCTGTTCCAGGCGAGCTCCGGCCCCGAGGACATTCAACCAATTAGCTCCAAAAACCTCAGGTTCCTGGTGGCGCGCAGTCGTTGGCAGGTGAGTGACGGCCCCATGTAATAGGAAGATGGGTAATAATGCTCATAATACTGGACCTTGTGATTAGGAGGACGGATCACGGCAGAAGATCAGGCAGGTAAAGTGCAATACAACAGCTGCCATATAACCGGCGGTCATGACCATGATCCAAGGAACAGCTGTCACCTATGATCCAAGGGAGCCAGTGTCACCTATGATCAAGGGGAGCAGCTGTCACCTATAAATCCAAGGAGCAGCTGTCACCTATGATCCGCAAGGGAGCAGCTGTCACCTATGATCCACGGGAGCAGCTGTCACCTAGATCCAAGGAAAAGCTGTCACCTATGAATCCACGGGGAGCTGCTGTCCCTAGATCCAAGGGAGCAGCTGTCACCTATGATCAAAAGAGAACAGTTGTCAGCCTATGAATTTCACGGGAACAGCTGTTCCATATGATCGCACAGGGAGCCAGCTGCAACCTAAATGATCCAAGGGAACAGCTGGTCACCTATGATCCACAGGAGCAGCTTGTCCCTATTTGATCCACAGGAGCAGCTGTCACCTATGATCCACGGGAGAGCTGTCATAGATCAAGGAACAGCTGTCACCCTATGATCCACGGGAACAGCTGTCATAAAATGATCCAGGGAAGCAGCTGTCACTATGATCCAAGGGAGCAGCTGGTCACCTATGATCAATGGAGCAGCTGTCACCTATGATCCAAGGGGGAAACAGTTTTGTTTTTCTGTCACTTATGTCCACCGGGAGCAAGCTGTCACCTATGGATCCACGAGATCAGCTGTCACCTATGAATCACGGGAGCACCTGTCACCGTATGACCCAAGGGAACAGCTGTCACCTATGATCCAAGGGACAGCTGTCACTATGAATCCAAGGGAACAGCTGTCACGCTATGAATCCCAAGGGAACATGCTGTCACCTATGACCACGGAGCAGCTGTCACCTATGATCCAAGAGAACGCTGTCACCTATGATCCACGGGAGCAGCTGTCACCTATGATCCCAAGAAGAACAACTGTCACCTATGATCAAGAGAACAACTGTCCAACCTATGATCCAAGGGGGAACGAGCTGTCACCTAATGATCAAAGGGAGCATCTTGTCACCTTTTACTTCTATGATCCAACGGGAGCAGCTGTCACCATGATCATCACGGGAGCAGCTGTCACCTTAGATCCACGGGATGCAGCTGTCACCTTTATGATCCAAGGGTATATCAGCTGTCACGCGAATGATCCAGAGAACAACTGTCACCATATGATCCAATGTATGAACAGTCTGACCCCTATAGATCAAAGGGAACAGACTGTCAACCTATGATCCAGAGAATCAGCTGTACACCTATGATCCAAGCAGAACACACTGTCCCCATCCTATGAATCAAAGAGAACAGCTGTCACCTATGATCCCAAAAGAACAGCTGCACACTATGATCCAAGAGACAGCTGTCAACTATGATCCAAGGGAACAGCTGTCAAACCTATAGTCTGATCACAAGAGAACAGCTGTCACGCTATGATTCCATCGGGAGCAGCTGTCACCTATGATCCACAAGGAACAGCTGTCACCCATATGATTCCAAGGGAACATGCTGAGTCACCAAAATAAATCCATAGAGAATACGAGCTGTTCCACATATGGAATCTGGAATCGTGGGAAGCAGCGTCACCTTATATCCAGCAGAGCAGCGTGTCAACCCAGTATAAATCCAAGAGAACAGCTATGTCCCTACGATCACACAGAGCAGCTGTCACATAATGATCCAAAGGGAACAGACTGGTCAACCTATGAATCCAGCGGGGAGCAGCTGTCACCTATGATCAAGAGAACAACTGTCCACCAGTATGATCCACGGACAAGCTGTCACCCTATGATCCAAGGGAGGCAGCTGTCAACCGTATGATCGAACGGCGAGGTACAGCTCGTCACCTAATATCCACTGAGAAACAGCTGTTCAGGACCGATTGATCCCAAGGGAACAGCTATTCCCAACCCGTATGATCCACGGGAACAGCTGTCACCTATGATCCAAGGGAACAGCTGTCACCTATGATCCACGGGAGCAGCTGTCACCTATGATCCAAGGGAGCAGCTGTCACCTATGATCCAAGGGAACAACTGTCACCATATGATCCACGGGAACAGCAGTCACCTAATGATCCACAGGAGCACGCTGTCACGCTATGGATCCAAGAGAACAACTGTCACCTTATGATCCACTATGGTGTAAATCTATGTCTGTCACTATGATCCAAGGTGAGCAGCTGTCCACCTTATGATCCAAGAGAACAACTGTCACCTATGATCCACAGGTAACAGCTGAATATGATCTCACTGGAGCAGCTGTCTATCCTATGATTTCCAAGAGAACAGCTGTCACGCTTAATGATCCAAGGGAACCTAGTCTGTCACCTATGATCAAGGGAAACACTGTCACACTCACTATGTTCCAAGGGGAACAGCCTGTCACCTAATGATCCAAGAGAACAGCTGTCACCTATGAAATCCACAGGAGCACGCTGTCAACCCTATGATCACGGGAGCAGCTGTCACCTAGTGTCCACGGAGCAGCTCACTGTCCCTATGGAACCCACAAGGAGCAACTGTCACCTAGTGATCCAAGAGAACAGCTGTACACCTATGATCCAGAGTGGAAGCTGTCACACATATGATCACAAGGAAACAGCTGTAACCATTATGATCCAGGGAACAGCTTGTCGACCGTATGTGATCCTATAGAGAAACAGCTGTTCACCCGTATGATCCACTAGAGGCAGCTCGTGCACCTATGATCCACGGGAGGCAGCCTGTCACTTAGATCCACAGGACAAACTGTCACCTATGATCAAAGAGAACAGCTGTCACCTATGATCCAAGGGAGCAGCTGTCACCTATGATCCAAGGGAGCAGCTGTCACCTATGATCCACGGGAGCAGCTGTCACCTATGATCCAGGGAACAGCTGTCACCTATGATCCAAGGGAACAGCTGTCACCTATGATCCAAGGGAACAGCCTGTCAACCTATGACCCAGGGAGCAACTGTCCTAATGAATCCAAGAGACAGCTGTCACCGATATGATCCAAGAGAACAGCTGTCACCTATGATCCAACCGGAGCAGCTGTCACTATGATGCAAAAGAGAACAGCTGTCACCTATGATCCAAAGAAGGCAGCTGTCACCTATGATAACAAGGAACAGCTTTGTCACCTATGTATCCACGGGAGCAGCTGGTCACCTATGATCCAGGGGAAGCAGCTGTCACCTTATGATCCACGGGCAGCTGTCACCTATGATTCCAAGGGAACAGCTGTTCACCTATGATCCAAGGGAAAGCTGTCACCTATGATCCAAGGGAACAGCTGTCACCTATGTACCCAAGGGAACAGCTGTCACCTATGATCCAAGGGAACAGCTGTCAACCTAATGATCCAAGTGAACAGCTGTCACCTATGATCAAAGAGAAAACAAGCTGTCACCTACTGATCGCCATAACGGGAAGAGCTGTCGACCATAATGATCCAAGCGGCAGCTGCTCACCTAAATCCAACAGGAGCAGATGTCACCTCTATGATCCAAGAAGAACACTGTCACCTATTATCCAACGGGAAGCAGGCTGTCCACCTTGATCCACAAGGAGGCAAAGCCTGTCACCTTATAATCCACGGGAGCAGTCTGTCCACCGTATGATGCCAAGGGAGCAGCTTGTTTTCACCTATGATCAATAGAGTATATCAGCTTCACCACTGAGTTCTCACGTAGAACAGCTGTCACCTTAATAACGATCTTACGAGAACAGATGTCACTCGTATCCAACGGAAACAGCTGTTCACTATATGATCCACGAGAAACAGCTGTCTACACTATGATCCAAGAGAAACTGTGTCACCATATGGAACAAAGAGAAAAACACTGGAACCTTAATGATCCACTGAGAACAGCCTGTCCCGTAATGATCCCAAGGGGAACAGCTGTCACAATATGATCGCTAGAGGGAGAGCAAAGACTGGATCACCTATGACCATCAGGAAGTCGAGTCTGTTCACCTATGATCCAAAGGGAGAAGCTTGTCAGCGCTATGATCCGGGGGGAACAGCTGTCACCTATTGATCAAGAGAACAGCCTTTACACCTATGATCACGAGAAAGCTGTCACCCTATGATTCCACGAGCACAGCTGTCACTATGATCACGAGAAGACAGCTGTCACCTATGATCCACGAGAAAGCCTGTCACCTATGATCCACGGAGCTGCTGTCACCTATGATCCACGGAGCCTGTCACTATGATCCAAGGAGCAGCTTGTCACCTATGATCAAAGACAGCTGTCACCTATGATCCACGGAGCAGCTGTCACCTATGATCCACAAGAGCAACTGTCACCTATGATCCAAGAAGAACTAGCTGTCACATATGATCCAAGGGAGCAGTGTCACTATGGTTTGATCCAAAGGGAGCAAACTGTCACTATGATCCAGGAGCAGCTTCACCTATGATCCACGGAGCTGCTGTCACCTATGATCCGGAACACTTCACCTAGATCCAAGGGACAGCTGTCACCAGATCCAAGAGAACAGCTGTCACCTATGATCCACAGGACAAACTGTCACCCTATGATCCAAGAGAACAGCTGTCCTATGATCCACGGGAGCAGCTGTCACACAAGAGAACAGCTGTCACCTATGATCCAAGGAGCAACCTAATGATCTGTCACCACCTGATCCACGGAGCAGCTGTCACCTATGATCCAAAGCGGAGACAGCTGTCACCTATGATCCAAGGGAACAGCTGTCACCTATGATCCAAGGGAACAGCTGTCACCTATGATCCAAGGGAACAGCTGTCACCTATGATCCAAGGGAACAGCTGTCACCTATGATCCAAGAGAACAGCTGTCACCTATGATGGATGTCCAAGCAAGCAGCTGTCACCTATGATCCAAGGGAACAGCTGTCACCTTAGATCAAGAGAACAGCTGTCACCTATGATCCAAGGAGCAGCCAATGATCCAGGGAACAGCTGTCACCTACGATCCACAGGAGCAACTGTCACCTATGATCCAAGAGAACAGCTGTCACCTATGATCCAAGGGAACAGCTGTCACCTATGATCCACGGGACAGCTGTCACCTACCAAGGCAGCTGTCACCTATGATCAAAGAGAACAGCTGTCACCTACGATCCACGAGAACAGCTGTCACCTACGATCCACGAGAACAGCTGTCACCTATGATCCAAGAGAACAGCTGTCACCTATGATCCAAGGGAACAGCTGTCACCTATGATCAAAGAGAACAGCTGTCACCTATGATCCACGAGAACAGCTGTCACCTATGATCCAAGGGAACAGCTGTCACCTATGATCCAAGGGAACAGCTGTCACCTATGATCCAAGAGAACAGCTGTCACCTATGATCCACGAGGAACAGCTGTCACCTATGATCCACGAGAACAGCTGTCACCTATGATCCACGAGAACAGCTGTCACCTATGATCCACGGGAGCTGCTGTCACCTATGATCCACGGGAGCTGCTGTTACCTATGATCCAAGGGAGCAGCTGTCACCTATGATCCACGGGAGCTGCTGTCACCTATGATCCAAGGAGCAGCTGTCACCTATGATCCACGAGAACAGCTGTCACCTATGATCCAAAGGAGCAGCTGTCACCTATGATCCACGAGAACAGCACCTGCCTGTCACCTATGATCCACAGGAGCTGCTGTCACTTATGATCCACAGAACACCTGTCACTATGATCCACGGGAGCTGCTGTCACCTATGATCCACGAGAACAGCTGTCACCTATGATCCACGGGAGCTGCTGTCACTTATGATCTATCAGCTATCACAGTAAGAGCCCTCAGCTGGTGGTTTTCTGGGTGTAGGATCTCAGGTCTCCTCACTGATGATGGGGACAGAACAGGATATTTCCCAAGTCTGCATGTCGGATCTGTGTATTGTGCTGAGGAAAACACTGTGGAGGCCAAGACTGAGTCATTGTGCGGAAAGATTCACGATGTTCCTTGTGATTCTGACACAGAGGATGTCACAGTGACGAACGTGGGAAATATTATCCTGGAAAATTGTAGAAAACCTGGGAAGATCCAGGAGAAATTAGCAGGAGAAAGCTTTACATTGTGTGACCATGTGTGAGAGGTGGGATGAGCAGTCAGTCAGACCACCACTCTCATTGGTTGGGGTATATAGCTGCTCCTTTAGTCTTTGGCAGTACACAGAGGACACTGTCAGTGCGGTGGATCCTTGATGAGTATCGGTGACTTCTTCTTGTATTTCACGCTATGTTTTGTGGATTTACTATGTAATGGTCGTTTGTGTTTTCAGCGCTCGCTGATGTGTTATAAATCCATCCTGGTGATGAGGTCCATTCCTGAGCTTCTGAATAGTAAGCTGGAGAGTACGTCCCTGGGCGTCCCCCGACACCTGGTGGAATGCAGCAGCTCATCCTCCAGTAGTGGCTCGTCTTCGGATAACGAGAGTGACATCAGTCCTACCGCAAAAGACTGTAATCCTTCTCTCGAGCTGCACTTGTCATTTTTCAAAATGTCTGAAAAGGACATGCTGCAAAAGTCAAACACATCCGAATCTGAACTTGACCGGAAGGATAAAGAAGACATAGAAGACAAGAAGATGGAAAGTCCAGAGTCCTCTCCGATGACTAGACACAAGAGAGAACATGAGAGCGTTGTTGGCTCGACTGAAAGCCAAAGGGAACTGAAGTATGACAAGAAAATGCTGGATCACTCTGTGGAGACATCTCCGGGAAGGCGACTCAAGTACCGAGCTGCCTCCATTGAAGTTGGGGGCCTCGCCTCCAAAAAGCCAAAGACTGGAGCTTTTCTTAGGGGCACTTCTGCAGACAGCGCTCTGTTGCTTCAGAGAGCAGGTGACAAACCATCGTTAGCCTGTGTGCCGAGGCAAAGCATCATCAACAGCACATTCTACAACCAGGGCTCTGAAGGACCTGGCATGGCATCACAAGATGGGTCACTGAAAGACAAAGACTTCATCAGGCACCGGGAGCGGGCTCGCAGGAGTCTGATGAAGGCTGGATATTCTCAAAAGATCTTGAGTGGTTTGCGAGAACCACTTCTGGAACAGTTCACGATGGAGCAAAGAATGTTGTCCGACCAAGACGCACAGCTCAGCTCCCTTAAGAAATCGGCTTCGTTTGACACGGCCAAGAGCGCCTTAAGGTCCTCGTTCAAAGTTTCTAGCAGGAGCCGTTCCCTTGATGACTACAAATCGAGACCCTTGAGCATCTATAAAGGAACTCTTGTGGAAGAAATAGATCAAGATGCTTTGAGAGCCGAACAAGGAACATTTAAAAAGACAGACGCTGACATTGAGCTTCATCCTGACAACTCCTTAAGACCCATCTCTCTACCTCCTGAGGTTCATCAGTATTCAGCACCAGTAAAGATATCTTCAACACAGAGACCTCTGTCTGCGCCAACTACAGACAGGGAAAACACCATTATTGCAGTTTTCCATCAGCATCCTATACTGGAGGCCAACGTAAGTAGAGAAAGACCGTCATCTGTACAACCAAAGGGAGAGGAAAGTACCGTAATAGCATATGTGACACCAAGAGAAACCTCAGACTCCTCAGCAGTGAAGAAAACTGGTGCAGTGAAGGCTCCACCTCAGTCTTCTCAACAGAGAATCGAGGACCAAGGTCCATCCTTTGACAGTCAAGGAGGAGTGACATTTACAGTCCATAGCACTTCTGAGGGAAACGACTTTCTTACATCTGAAACCTCCACAGAAGGGGACACATGCACTGAACTCTTCATGGTGGACAAGACAAGGGGCGAAGGGTCAAAGGTTTTCACAGAACCCAAGACAGAGAAGTTGTTTCAGTTTGTAGAGCTGAGCAATGAGGACAACACAAGGATGACGGTGATATGTCAAGGAAACGTGGAGGAACATGTCACAGCTGATGAAGAACCTGACAGAAGTGCAGGGAATATGAATGACCCTGTCTCTACACCAGTACAGGTAGGTACAGCCACAAAATCTTCAGAAGATACAACCCCCCAAGACACCATTATGACAGAGGTCACAGTCGTCCAGCCTGAGGATGGAGACCAGATACAACCATCCATCAATCAGACAATGGACCTCCATAAAGATCACAGTGAAGAAAAGTCTCCATCTGAAACATTAGAAACTATACACAAAATGGAGGTCCCAGCAGGTGGTCGTGATGTGTCTCCTCGGGATGATGATGTGAGCAGAGATTTTCAGTGTCCCGTATACAGCGCTGCACTAGAGGACTTAGTTGGAGAGATGGCCTCTTTGTCGGATGAGATGGATGTGTTGGCAAGTGAGCAAAGGCCGGTTGGCCAAGAAGTTCCTTCTTATTCTCCTCCAGTTATTCCCTCTGGATTACAAGATGAGGGTCCGGGGGAATGCCCAGCAATGGATATGGACCCCAGCCCCATGGAGGAGATAACAAAGGATCCACAGATGACGTCGGCTTCTCAGTGTAGCTTTTACGAGTCTCTGTCTCGGGCTGAGGTCTCCACCGTTGAGAGCCACAGCTCCAGTAAGACATTTATTTCCCATTCGGACAGCTCCGGCACAGGGCGGCGATCGGACAATTTCTCAGACTTTGATGAGGCGGGCAGACATTCGGAAGTGTCACTGGTGGAGATTGGTGAAATGCATCGTGAGAAGTCATCCACAAGTCCAGAGCTTCGCCAGTTGGACGTTGATGCTGCTCGTTCCCAGCTCCATGATTTTTATGATATATGTACGTCTCCCCAGAAATCCTTGACAATAGAGGAGCAGAAGTTTCATTTGTCTTCTCCAGCTTCCCAGCATCCAACAGACTGCAGTGAAACAGCCATGGAGACCTCAGTGGTGTTGGGGAAGTCCACGAAGGATGGGCTACCACTGCAGCCACTGCAGCCATCCGACAATCAGCAAATTACAACTAAGGACAGAAAAACCTCAAGGAAACGAATCAAACTCTTCCGACCTCATAGGAAATCTGAATCAACCATGAAAACCCCGGAAACAATCTGAAGCAGAAAGTTAAAGCCTCCGTGGCCAACATATCCCGCATCATCAAACGCAAACCGGGGAACGGAAAAGAAGGTGAGAAGAAAGAAGGTGATCATGAGCATGTATAATGCTGTACATGATCTGTCTGAATGACCAAATATGACTAGTTCATACATGATCTGTCTACATGACCAAACATAACCAGTCTACATGACTATACATTACCTGTCTACATGACCATAGATGACTAGTTCATACATGATCTGTCTACATGACCAGTCTACATGACCATACATGACTAGTTCATACATGATCTGTCTACATGACCCAACATAACCAGACTATATGACTATACATGAACTGTCTACATGACCATACATGACTAGTTCATACATGATCTGTCTATATGACCAGTCTACATGACTGTATGTGATCTTTCCAGATGACCAGTCTAATTGACCAACATTACCTGTCTACATGACCATAGATGACCACACATGATCTGTCTAATAACCATACCTAGTTCATACACAATCTGTCTACATGACCACACCTTACATGATCTGTCTACATTCAGCACTCCAGCTGTTGTGAAACTATAACTCCCAGCATACAAAGCTGCTCAACTGTTCTCTGAACTTTCATAGACAGGAATGGAGCGTGCTGGGAGTTGTAGTTTCACGACAGCTGGAGTGCGGAAGGTTGCTGAACCTTGGTCTACATGACCTTACATGACCAGTCTACAAGACCATACATCACCAGTCTACATGACCATGCATGACTAGTCTACACAGTACTACATGACCAGTTTACTTGACCATATATGAGCATACATGGTATGTCTGCATAATGATACATGACCTGTCTACATGACCATAAATGACTATACATAATCAGACATGACCAGCCTACGTTACTATAAATAACAGCCTACATGACCTGTCTACATGACTATAAATGACCATACATGACTAGCCTACACAACCATACTTGACCAGTCTATATAACCATATGTGACCATGCAACCATGCTTGACCAGTCCACATGACCATACATGACCTGTCTACGTGACCATACATGACCATACATGACCTGTCTACATGACCATACATCACCAGTCTACGTGACCATACATGACCTGTCTACATGACCATACATGACCTGTCTACATGACCATACATGACCTGTCTACGTGACCATACATGACCTGTCTACATGACCATACATCACCAGTCTACGTGACCATACATGACCTGTCTACGTGACCATACATGACCTGTCTACATGACCATACATGACCTGTCTACGTGACCATACATCACCAGTCTACATGACCATACATGACCTGTCTACATGACCATACATCACCAGTCTACATGACCATACATGACCAGTCTACATGACCATACATGACCAATCTACATGACCATACATGACCTGTCTACATGACCATACATGACCTGTCTACGTGACCATACACTGACCTGTCTACGTGACCATACATCACCAGTCTATATGACCATACATCACCAGTCTACATGACCATACATGACCTGTCTACATGACCATACATGACCAGTCTACATGACCATACATGACCAGTCTACATGACCATACATGACCTGTCTATGTGACCATAAATGACCTGTCTACGTGACCATACATGACCTGTCTACGTGACCATACATCACCAGTCTACATGACCATACATGACCTGTCTACGTGACCATAAATGACCTGTCTACATGACCATACATGACCTGTCTACGTGACCATACATCACCAGTCTACATGACCATACATGACCAGTCTACATGACCATACATGACCAGTCTACATGACCATACATGACCAGTCTACATGACCATACATGACCTGTCTACGTGACCATAAATGACCATACATGACTAACCTACACGATTATGACAGCCTATGTAACCATGCTTGACCAGTCTACATGACCTGTCTAAATGACTATAAATGACCATATATGACTAGCCTACACAACCATACATGACCAGTCTATATAACCATATGTGACCATGCAACCATGCTTGACCAGTCCACATGACCATACAAGACCTGTCTACATGACCATACATCACCAGTCTACACGACCATACATGACCAGCCTATATAACCATATGTGACCATCTCTACATGACCATACATGATCTATTCTTCTTGGGTGATGTCAACCATTCTCCAGCAGGTCCATCAGAGATGGTGAAGTCCTCGGTCACCGATCATGGAGCAGTCGGCATCATCTCTGGATCAGTCAAGAAAAAAGGGCTCCCGACCTTCAAACTGCCGATCCTCAGCGGCAAGGACAAAGGTCAGTGCTCCTGAACCTCAGATAAATCACCCCAGAGAGGGCACAGAGCATATGAGGGGAGGGGCATGGGTTACGATTATGGTTGTGACTAGAGATGAGCGAACGTGCTCGAAACGAGCACTGTACCGCTCGGCTCCCCTGCACTCGCCATGGGTGCAGGCAGCCGCTTCGTCCTCCTGAGGAGGACGGAAGCGGCTGCCTGCGCCCATGCGAGTGCAGGGGAGCCGAGCGGTACAGTGCTCGTTTCGAGCACGTTCACTCATCTCTAGTTGTGACCAGTTATATTGTAACAGCAATGTGTCTACAGCTCTGGTTGTGACTGGCGGACGTGCCACACCTCAGAGCAGTGCCGGACTGGGGTTCCTGGGGCCCAACCCCCATATCATCAATAAGGTCTAATAGGTTCTGAATCAAAGAAAAAGATCCCAGTGACAAGTTTATGGCTCGAATCTTTGGGGCCCACTATGGTATCAGATCCTGGGCCTGGTTCCTCTGGTGGTCCAGGCCTTCCCTGCCTCAGAGGCGTCACCAGTACCTGCTGCAGTGCCCTGTGTCCACTTTAGAGACATGTCCTTGTTTTTCCAGCTCCTGCATTTGTGGAGGAGCTGACAGACCAGACCGTGGTCGTGGGTCACCTGGTGACGTTATCCTGCCGGACGGCGCAGCCGGTGACGGACGTAGAGTGGTACAAAGGTAAATCTGATGTGTCTTCTGCCTGACTCTGTGCATGGTATCGGGCCCTAGAAATGGTGGCCTGCGCCGTCGCACCCCTGGTGGTCATCAGAGATTCTTCTCTTTCCCCTCTCAGATGGCATTCCCATCCAGAGCAGCGAGCGCGTCCTCATATCGTCCACCCTGAAGAACTATCACCTCCTCACTATCCTGGTAGTGACCACGCAGGACCTGGGCATCTACGCCTGCGTGGCCTCCAACGCGCTGGGCAGCGCCTCCACCTGCTGCATCATAAAGAAGGCCGGTAAGTGAGGCTGGCGCCGATCTGCTGTGTCCTCCACCAGTGACCGTGATATGATGGGCGCATCAGAAGTTTGGCGCAGGAGCGTTAACCGTCCAAGAATATCATTCCCAGCTTGTTCCCCACTGTCCGGATGATCTTCTGTTGTTTGCTGGAGTATGGCCGCCAGCTCCACGGGGGTCACCCAGCTTCCCCGAGTCATTAGAATAACCATGATCTGTGTCTCCTCTCAGAGATCCCGTGTTGTCCCAGCCGTCCGGAGGTCGCCCAGGTGTACAAGGATGGGGCACTGATCGTATGGAAACCAGTGGAGTCCAGCTCTCCGGTCACCTACTTCCTGCAGTACAGAAAGGAGGGTGAGGAGCTGCTGCAGAACCTCCTAATATACACCTCAGCTGCTGCAGAACCTCCTAATACACACCTCAGCTGCTGCAGAACCTCCTAATACACACCTCAGCTGCTGCAGAACCTCCTAATACACACCTCAGCTGCTGCAGAACCTCCTAATACACACCTCAGCTGCTGCAGAACCTCCTAATACACACCTCAGCTGCTGCAGAACCTCAATACACACCTCAGCTGCTGCAGAACCTCCTAATACACACCTCAGCTGCTGCAGAACCTCCTAATACACACTCAGCTGCTGCAGAACCTCCTAATACACACCTCAGCTGCTGCAGAACCTCCTAATACACACTCAGCTGCTGCAGAACCTCCTAATACACACACCTCAGCTGCTGCAGAACCTCCTAATACACACCTCAGCTGCTGCAGAACCTCCTAATACACACCTCAGCTGCTGCAGAAACCTCCTAATACACACTCAGCTGCTGCAGAACCTCCTATAATCACACCTCAGCTGCTGCAGAACCTCCTAATACACACCTCAGCTGCTGCAGAACCTCCTAATACACACACTCAGCTGCTGCAGAACCTCCTAATACACACCTCAGCTGCTGCAGAACCTCCTAATACACACCTCAGCTGCTGCAGAACCTCATAATACACACCTCAGCTGCTGCAGAACCTCCTAAATACACACCTCAGCTGCTGCAGAACCTCCTAATACACACCTCAGCTGCTGCAGAACCTCATAATACACACCTCAGCTGCTGCAGAACCTCCTAATACACACCTCAGCTGCTGCTGCAGAACCTCCTAATACACACCTCAGCTGCTGCAGAACCTCCTAATACACACTCAGCTGCTGCAGAACCTCCTAATACACCTCAGCTGCTGCAGAACCTCCTAATACACACCTCAGCTGCTGCAGAACCTCCTAATACACACCTCAGCTGCTGCAGAACCTCCTAATACACACCTCAGCTGCTGCAGAACCTCCTAATACACACCTCAGCTGCTGCAGAACCTCCTAATACACACCTCAGCTGCTGCAGAACCTCCTAATACACACCTCAGCTGCTGCAGAACCTCCTAATACACACCTCAGCTGCTGCAGAAACCTCCTAATACACACCTCAGCTGCTGCAGAACCTCCTAATACACACCTCAGCTGCTGCAGAACCTCCTAATACACCTCAGCTGCTGCAGAACCTCCTAATACACACCTCAGCTGCTGCAGAACCTCCTAATACACACCTCAGCTGCTGCAGAACCTCCTAATACACCTCAGCTGCTGCAGAACCTCCTAATACACCTCAGCTGCTGCAGAACCTCCTAATACACACCTCAGCTGCTGCAGAACCTCCTAATACACACTCAGCTGCTGCAGAACCTCATAATACACACCTCAGCTGCTGCAGAACCTCCTAATACACACCTCAGCTGCTGCAGAACCTCCTAATACACCTCAGCTGCTGCAGAACCTCCTAATACACACCTCAGCTGCTGCAGAACCTCCTAATACACACCTCAGCTGCTGCAGAACCTCCTAATACACCTCAGCTTGCTGCAGAACCTCCTAATACACACCTCAGCTGCTGCAGAACCTCCTAATACACACCTCAGCTGCTGCAGAAACCTCCTAATACACACCTCAGCTGCTGCAGAACCTCCTAATACACCTCAGCTGCTGCAGAACCTCCTAATACACACCTCAGCTGCTGCAGAACCTCCTAATACACACCTCAGCTGCTGCAGAACCTCCTAAATACACCTCAGCTGCTGCAGAACCTCCTAATACACACCTCAGCTGCTGCAGAACCTCCTAATACACACCTCAGCTGCTGCAGAACCTCCTAATACACCTCAGCTGCTGCAGAACCTCCTAATACACACCTCAGCTGCTGCAGAAACCTCCTAATACACACCTCAGCTGCTGCAGAACCTCCTAATACACACTCAGCTGCTGCAGAACCTCCTAATACACACCTCAGCTTGCTGCAGAACCTCCTAATACACACCTCAGCTGCTGCAGAACCTCCTAATACACACCTCAGCTGCTGCAGAACCTCCTAATACACACCTCAGCTGCTGCAGAACCTCCTAATACACACCTCAGCTGCTGCAGAACCTCCTAATACACACCTCAGCTGCTGCAGAACCTCCTAATACACCTCAGCTGCTGCAGAACCTCCTAATACACACCTCAGCTGCTGCAGAACCTCCTAATACACACCTCAGCTGCTGCAGAACCTCCTAATACACACTCAGCTGCTGCAGAACCTCCTAATACACCTCAGCTGCTGCAGAACCTCCTAATACACACCTCAGCTGCTGCAGAACCTCCTAATACACACCTCAGCTGCTGCAGAACCTCCTAATACACCTCAGCTGCTGCAGAACCTCCTAATACACCTCAGCTGCTGCAGAACCTCCTAATACACACCTCAGCTGCTGCAGAACCTCCTAATACACACCTCAGCTGCTGCAGAACCTCCTAATACACACCTCAGCTGCTGCAGAACCTCCTAATACACACCTCAGCTGCTGCAGAACCTCCTAATACACACCTCAGCTGCTGCAGAACCTCCTATAATACACACCTCAGCTGCTGCAGAACCTCCTAATACACACCTCAGCTGCTGCAGAACCTCCTAATACACCTCAGCTGCTGCAGAACCTCCTAATACACACCTCAGCTGCTGCAGAACCTCCTAATACACCTCAGCTGCTGCAGAACCTCCTAATACACACCTCAGCTGCTGCAGAACCTCCTAATACACACCTCAGCTGCTGCAGAACCTCCTAATACACACTCAGCTGCTGCAGAACCTCCTAATACACCCTCAGCTGCTGCAGAACCTCCTAATACACACCTCAGCTGCTGCAGAACCTCCTAATACACCTCAGCTGCTGCAGAACCTCCTAATACACACCTCAGCTGCTGCAGAACCTCCTAATACACACCTCAGCTGCTGCAGAACCTCCTAATACACCTCAGCTGCAGCTGCTGCAGAACCTCCTAATACACCTCAGCTGCTGCAGAACCTCCTAATACACACCTCAGCTGCTGCAGAACCTCCTAATACACACCTTCAGCTGCTGCAGAACCTCCTAATACACACCTCAGCTGCTGCAGAACCTCTAATACACACCTCAGCTGCTGCAGAACCTCCTAATACACCTCAGCTGCTGCAGAACCTCCTAATACACACCCTCAGCTGCTGCAGAACCTCCTAATACACCTCAGCTGCTGCAGAACCTCCTAATACACACCTCAGCTGCTGCAGAACCTCCTAATACACACCTCAGCTGCTGCAGAACCTCCTAATACACCTCAGCTGCTGCAGAACCTCCTAATACACACCTCAGCTGCTGCAGAACCTCATTAGCGTGGTGCTTTCTCCTACAGGTGAGGATGCGGCACTGACCCTGGACATCTGGATCTGTTACCACCCGCAGCCTTGGAGGCACTCTACTCCTTCGTATCGCCTGTATCAGTAAAGCAAACCTGAGTCTGCTGCAGAACCCCTAAATTAACCATATCTTCTGACAGCAGAGATGCGGCCATGAGCAGTAAGAGCCATGCATGAGGACAGGCAAGGTGTCTCAGCTCAGAGCATTATCTCCTGATACATGGAACAAACCCTCAGCTGAGTGGGCAGATGGTTTGCTGAATCAGAAGCTGCTGCACTCCTGTTATCCTCCCCCTCCTCTCACAGGACAGAACCTGCTGCTGATGTATCACCCTCCTCTCCCACTCCTACAGGGACAGATCCTGCCATAGCTGAATTCCTCCACTCCACAACCTCCCCCACAGGGACAGTACCACTGTAGCTGCATCTTCCTACTATCTCTTCCTCTTACATGGACAGAACTTGCTGCAGCTGCACCCCCCTCCTATACCTTTCTTTCACAGGGACAGAACTTGCTGCAGCTGCATCCCCCTCCTATCCTTTCCTTTTACATTGGCCAAACCTGCTGAAGCTGAATCCTCTTCCTCTCACAGAGACAATAATTGCTGCAGCTGCATCCCCCTCCTCTCCCCTCCCTCTCACTGGGACAGAACCTGTTATAGCAGCATGCCCCTCTTCCTTGTCTCCTAGACTTTTGGTCAGGCAGAGTGGCATACAGCCTGAAATGAGTAATCGTTCATATTCTCTTGGTCTTAATGACGAAACAATTTAACAGGTTCAGAATTTCCAAAATAGTTAGTATTGTAACAAACCTGAAATGTTTGGAATTTGTTTCAAAAGGAGAGAGAACTCATGTATACTCTGTGCCCCAACCAAGGCCTCTCAGGCAGACAAGCACATTTACTTTGCTCAGTTTTGCTAAAGGGAAGTTACCCAGAAGGAGCTGGTTCCTGGTATGAGACACTCAGTTTTCATTTCCTTTTGGAAAGATTAGCTTGCATGTCTCTTTTCCAAAGAAGTATTATGTGGGGACACAAGCACAGCTATAGATAAAAGATCTTATTATGACTAAGCTCTGATTCGATAGTTTGAGGCTACCACCAGGGAAATCTTATGACTAAGCTCTGATTGGACAGTTTGAGGCTACCACCAGGGGAACATCTTATTATGACTAAGCACTGATTGGACAGTTTGAGGCTACCACCAGGGAAATCTTATTATGAATAAGCTCTGATTGGACAGTTTGAGGCTACCACCGGGGGAAAATCTTATTATGAATAAGCTCTGATTGGACAGTTTGAGGCTACCACCAGGGATAACCTTATTATGAATAAGCACTGATTGAACAGTTTGAGGCTACCACCAGGGAAATCTTATTATGAATAAGCTCTGATTGGACAGTTTGAGGCTACCACCGGGGGGAAATCTTATTATGAATAAGCTCTGATTTGACAGTTGAGGCTACCACCAGGGAAATCTTATTATGACTAAGCTCTGATTGGACAGATTGAGGCTACCACCAGGGGAACATCTTATTATGAATAAGGACTGATTGAACAGATTGAGGCTACCACCAGGGAAATCTTATTATGAATAAGCTCTGATTGGACAGTTTGAGGCTACCACCAGGGGAATCTTATTATGAATAAGCTCTGATTGGACAGTTGAGGCTACCACCGGGGGGAAATCTTATTATGAATAAGCTCTGATTGGACAGTTTGAGGCTACCACCGGGGGAAAATCTTATTATGAATAAGCTCTGATTGGACAGTTTGAGGCTACCACCGGGGGGAAATCTTATTATGAATAAGCTCTGATTGGACAGTTTGAGGCTACCACCGGGGGGAAATCTTATTATGAATAAGCTCTGATTGGACAGATTGAGGCTACCACCAGGGGAATCTTATTATGAATAAGCTCTGATTGGACAGTTTGAGGCTACCACCGGGGGAAATCTTATTATGAATAAGCTCTGATTGGACAGTTTGAGGCTACCACCGGGGGAAAATCTTATTATGAATAAGCTCTGATTGGACAGTTGAGGCTACCACCGGGGGGAAATCTTATTATGAATAAGCTCTGATTGGACAGGTTTGAGGCTACCACCGGGGGGAATCTTATTATGAATAAGCTCTGATTGGACAGATTGAGGCTACCACCAGGGGAATCTTATTATGAATAAGCTCTGATTGGACAGTTTGAGGCTACCACCGGGGGAAAATCTTATTATGAATAAGCTCTGATTGGACAGTTTGAGGCTACCACCGGGGGAAAATCTTATTATGAATAAGCTCTGATTGGACAGTTTGAGGCTACCACCGGGGGGAAATCTTATTATGAATAAGCTCTGATTGGACAGTTGAGGCTACCACCGGGGGGAAATCTTATTATGAATAAGCTCTGATTGGACAGATTGAGGCTACCACCAGGGGAATCTTATTATGAATAAGCTCTGATTGGACAGTTTGAGGCTACCACCGGGGGAAAATCTTATTATGAATAAGCTCTGATTGGACAGTTTGAGGCTACCACCGGGGGAAATCTTATTATGAATAAGCTCTGATTGGACAGTTTGAGGCTACACCAGGGAAATCTTATTATGAATAAGCACTGATTGAACAGTTTGAGGGCTACACCAGGGAAATCTTATTATGACTAAGCTCTGATTGGACAGTTTGAGGCTACCACCAGGGGAATCTTATTATGAATAAGCTCTGATTGAACAGTTTGAGGCTACCACCAGGGATAACCTTATTATGAATAAGCACTGATTGAACAGTTTGAGGCTACCACCAGGGAAATCTTATTATGACTAAGCTCTGATTGGACAGTTTGAGGCTACCACCAGGTGAAACCTTATTATGAATAAGCTCTGATTGAACAGTTTGAGGCTACCACCAGGGAAACCTATTATGACTAAGCTCTGATTGGACAGTTTGAGGCTACCACCAGGAGAAATCTTATTATGAATAAGCTCTGATTCAACAGTTTGAGGCTACCACCAGGGAAATCTTATTATGACTAAGCTCTGATTGGACAGTTTGAGGCTACCACCAGGTGAAACCTTATTATGAATAAGCTCTTGATTTGAACAGTTTGAGGCTACCACCAGGGGAATCTTATTATGACTAAGCTCTGCATTGGACAGTTTGAGGCTACCACCAGGTGAAATCTTATTATGAATAAGGACTGATTGAACAGTTTGAGGCTACCACCAGGGAAATCTTATTATGGAATAAGCTCTGATTGAACAGTTTTGAGGCTACCACCAGGGGAATCTTATTATGAATAAGCTCATGATTGGACAGTTTGAGGCTACCACCAGGAGACATCTTATTATGAATAAGCTCTGATTGGACAGTTTGAGGCTACCACCAGGAGAAATCTTATTATGAATAAGCTCTGATGGGACAGTTTGAGCTTACCACCAGGAGAAATCTTATATGAATGAAGTCTAATTGGACAGTTTGAGGCTACCACCAGGAGAAATCTTATTATGAATAAGCTCTGATTGGACAGTTTGAGGCTACCACCAGGAGAAATCTTATTATGAATAAGCTCTGATTGGACAGTTTGAGGCTACCACCAGGAGAAATCTTATATGAATAAGCTCTGATTGGAACAGTTTGAGGCTACCACCAGGGAAATCTTATTATGAATAAGCTTGATTGAACAGTTTAGCTACCACCAGGGATCTATTATGAATAAGCTCGATTGGACAGTTTGAGGCTACCACCAGGAGAAATCTTATTATGAATAAGCTCTGATTGGACAGTTTGAGGCTACCACCAGGGGAAATCTTATTATGAATAAGCTCTGATTGGACAGTTTGAGGCTACCACCAGGAGAAATCTTATTATGAATAAGCTCTGATTGGACAGTTTGAGGCTACCACCAGGGAAATCTTATTATGACTAAGCTCGATTGGACAGTTTGAGGCTACCACCAGGTGAAACCTTATTATGAATAAGCTCTGATTCGACAGTTTGAGGCTACCACCAGGGGAATCTTATTATGACTAAGCTCTGATTGGACAGTTTGAGGCTACCACCAGGTGAAACCTTATTATGAATAAGCTCTGATTGAACAGTTGGGCTACCACCAGGGAAATCTTATTATGAATAAGCACTGATTGAAACAGTTTGAGGCTACCACTAGGGAAATATTATTATGAATAAGCTCTAATTGGACAGTTTGAGGCTACCACCAGGGAAATCTTATTATGACTAAGCACTGATTGAACAGTTTGAGGCTACCACCAGGGAAATCTTATTATGACTAAGCTCTGATTGGACAGTTTGAGGCTACCACCATGGAAATCTTATTATGACTAAGCTCTGATTGGACAGTTTGAGGCTACCACCAGGGAAATCTTATTATGAATAAGCACTGATTGAACAGTTTGAGGCTACCACCACGGAAATCTTATTATGAATAAGCACTGATTGAACAGTTTGAGGCTACCACCAGGGAAATCTTATTATGAATAAGCACTGATTGAACAGTTTGAGGCTACCACTAGGGAAAACCTTATTATGAATAAGCTCTGATTGGACAGTTTGAGGCTACCACCAGGGAAATATTATTATGAATAAGCTCTAATTGGACAGTTTGAGGCTACCACCAAAAACTTAGTGGATACAAAATTGAGGAAAATTCATCTATGAAGCACAAGGAGATATGTGTAAATTTACATACTAGAGTCGAGCAAATTATTTCTATCAATTTGGAATTCATCCTCAATTTTTCCAAATATTTGGATTCTAACAAACCCAAATATTCTGCAATTAATTTTAGGTAAATCAGGAGAGAGATCTGCACGTGAGCTTTTCTCAGCTCCAGCATAGCCTTCCAGCCATTGCTCCGCCTCTTAAACAATCTTCTGAGCATAACTCTATCTCATTTGACCCGAGTCCAACTTTTTAAAAAACCTGTCAAAATCAGACCCAAAACGAATTTCATCAAATCTGCTCATCTCTATGTTATTTTCCTGCAGGACACGGACAATTATCTGGAGCCTTGGAGCCTCAGGATTCATCGGAGCGAGGATTCACAGCGGATTTACAGGTGGAGGGAAGGAGGTGAGAGGATCGGCTATATGTTATGATGATGTCATAGATCGGATTTTTCCGTGGTCGGCGCCTCCTGTAGATATAAAGGATTCTGTTACCCAGTGGTTTTGGTATTTTCCAGAGGTCGGTTCAGCACCGTGAGGTTGTGCACAGAGAGGTCGACGGGGCGACCCTTCGCTGCCAAGGTGATCCCGTACACGGAGGAGACTAAGGAGGCGACGCTCCTGGAGTATCAGATCCTGAAGAAGCTTCATCACACCAATGTGGTGCAGTTACACGCGGCGTATCTCAGCCCGCAGGACCTGGTGCTCATCCTGGAGCTGTGCGAGGGGCGGCAGCTGCTGCAGTGCCTGTCTGCTGGGTAATGGCCCGGGCCGAGGAGCTAACAAGTGATAATTACCACTAACTGCAGTACCAGCACAGGCCACTGGAGGGCCACAAATCCTTAGCAGTTGTGGACAGGTTTAGTTTGCAGTTTTAGGCCGGGTTCACACATGACTGACGAGCTGCAAATTTGACGTTGGGGATTTTCATGCACCGAATCCACAGCATTGTACAGAAGCAGCAAAAAGAATTTCTGAATTCTCATCCACACAAATGGATTTGAAATCTGCATCTTGTGAATTTATGCCTCTGATCTTCCCTCCAGAGATAGACGCTTCTAATACGTGCGGTTTAGTTGCAGAAAATGCAGCAAAAACAGCCGAGGATTTTTCCCCTGGATTCTCAGTCACATGTGAATCTGTCCTAATACACAAACCTTCAGCACATGTCACATGCATGATACATATCACACGTCTAGTCCCACTATTCTGACCACCAGCAACCGCCATGTGCAGCATGGACAGCAGCTAGAGGGGCCGGGAGTGACTCAGTAAGATCCTGGGAGGTTGTCACAGGGATCTGGGGCCACGCTGACTGCAGAGCATCCTGCAACTGCTGGAGGGGGCGTGGGGGGGATCCACAACCATCGAGGTGGTCCTACAGATACTGGAGGGGACGTGGGGGGGATCCATAGAGAGGACACGACCATCGAGGTGGTCCTACAGATACTGGAGGGGACGTGGGGGATCCATAGAGGGAAGACAACCATCGAGGTGGTCCTACAGATACTGGAGGGGACGTGGGGGATCCATAGAGGGAAGACAACCATCGAGGTGGTCCTACAGATACTTCAGGGGACGTGGGGGATCCATAGAGAGAACACGACCATCGAGGTGGTCCTACAGATACTGGAGGGGACGTGGGGGGATCCATAGAGAGAACACGACCATCGAGGTGGTCCTACAGATACTGGAGGGGGACGTGGGGGATCCACAAACCATCAAGGTGGTCCCACAGATGCTTTGAGGGGACGTGGGGGATCCACAACCATCGAGGTGGTCCCACAGATTGCTGGAGGGGACGTGGGGGATCCACAACCATCGAGGTGGTCCCACAGATGCTGGAGGGGACGTGGGGGATCCACAACCATCGAGGTGTCCCACATGTGCTGGAGGGGACGTGGGGGATCCACAACCATCAAGGTGGTCCCACAGATGCTGGAGGGGATGTTGGGGATCCACAACCATTGAGGTGGTCCGACAGCTGCTGGAGGGGACGTTGAGGATCCACAACCATTGAGGTGGTCCCACAGATGCTGAAGGGGACGTGGGGGATCCACAACCATCGAGGTGGTCCCACATATGCTGGAGGGGACGTGGGGGATCCACAACCATCAAGGTGGTCCCACAGATGCTGGAGGGGACGTGGGGGGATCCACAACCATTAAGGTGGTCCCACAGCTGCTTAGTTGTGTTCAGGTCTGGGAAATTAGGGGGCCTGGGTCGTTCTTGGAAGCCTTGGTCATGCTCTTCCAACCAATGTTGGACATTTCTAGCCGTGTGACATAGTCTTGCTGGAAGATCCAATCCGCCCCAGGGGAGACAATCAGCATGTATGGGTGTACGTGACCTGCAAGGATTCATACTCATATTGGCTGAGAGTGCCTTCCACATTGAGGAGTGCCCCAGAGAATGCGACAAAAACCTTCCCCAGATCATAACCCTGCCCTCACCAGCTTGTGCCCTTCCAGCAATGGCTGCAGGGTGTATGTTCTCTGATGTTTCTCTTCTGACACGCCAATGTCCATCCATACCATGAAGCAGAAAACGTGACTCATCAGAGAAGACAACCTTTTACCAATTAGCGGAGGTCCAAATTCCGATACTGCCGTGACAATTCAAGCCTTTTCTGCCGATGCAGCTCGGTTAGCAGAGGATCAGGGGTTTGTGATGTCTGTTCCATGGATTTTGCCTGTGCCTGTCTGAATTTTCTCCCAGCTCTGTTTGCCATGCTCTTGAGTCTGTTCCATGTGTGGTTTGAATCCTGTCCTAGTTCTGTTAGCCGATGGGTTTCTAAGTTCTAGTTCTTGTCTGATCTGTGCCTTAGAGTTCTGTGCCTGTTCCTTCTCTCTAAGTTTCTGCACCTGTATCTGTTGTGTCTGAACTGTGTCCGGCAGTCTGTTCCATGGATTTTGCATGTTCTCTGCCTGTTTGTCCACAGTCTTGTTTCTGTCTCTGTTTTGCTTTGGATTCTCTTGTGTTCTGTCTGTCTTTTCCTGGTTCCATCTGTTATCTTACCTGTGCTTCCATTGCCCTGCACTGGTGGTTCTGACCCAGTGTGTCAGCTTCCAACTATACCGGACTAATCCAAGAAGTAGCAGCCTGATGGCTCTGCTGCAGCATGGACCAGATCCCTTTATGGGGGTTAAAGGGTAAAAACCAGGGACTGCCAGGATAAGGCCCTCAGGAATAGCCCAAAGTCAAACTGGTTAGACGGTATAGTGACTCCACAACCATTGTCCATAACAATCTGATACATATCACACACATCATACACATCACATACATCATACATATCACACATCATACACATCACATACATCATACATATCACACATCATACATATCATACATCATACATATCACACATCATACATATCACACTTATCATACTTATTACACACATCAAACATATCACACATACATCATACATATAACACATCATACATATTACACACACATCAAACATATCATACATCTCGCACATCATACATATCACACATCATGCATATCACACATCATACATATTACACACATCAAACATATCACACATCATACATATCACACATCATACATATTACACACATCAAACATATCACACATACATCATACATATCACACATCATATATCACACATACATCATACATATCACACATCATACATTTCACACATACATCATACATATCACACATCATATATATCACACATTATACATATCACACATCATATATATCACACATCATACATATCACACATACATCATACATATCACACATCATATATATCATACATCATACATATCACACTTATACTTATTACACACACATCAAACATATCACACATACATCATACATATAACACATCATACATATTACACACACATCAAACATATCATACATCTCGCACATCATACATATCACACATCATGCATATCACACATCATACATATTACACACATCAAACATATCACACATCATGCATATCACACATCATACATATCACACATCATACATATTACACACATCAAACATATCACACATACATCATACATATCACACATCATATATCACACATACATCATACATATCACACATCATACATATCACACATACATTCATACATATCACACATCATATTATATCACACATCATACATATCACACATCATAACATATCACACATCATACATATCACACATACATCTACATATCACACATCATATATATCACACATCATACATATCACACATCATACATATCACACATCATACATATCACACACATCATACATATCACACACATCATACATATCACACACACCACATCGTACATATCACACTTATCATACATATTACACACATCATACATATCACACATCATACATATTACACATCATACATATCACACACATCATACATATCACACACATCATACATATCACACACATCATACATATCACACACACACATCGTACATATCACACTTATACATATTACACACACATCATACATATCACACATCATACATATTACACTTATCATACATATCACACATCATACATATCACACATCATACATATCACACATCATACATATCACACATACATCATACATATCACACATACATCATACATATCACACATACATCATACATATCACACATCATACATATCACACATCAGGGCCGATTTGGCGTGTCCTTTGTATCTACAGGCTGTTGTAGCCTCTCCGCTTCTTCCTCCAGGGTCTCGTACTCAGAGCTGGACGTCCGGGATTACCTCTGGCAGATCCTCAGTGCGGTGGAATTCCTGCACGACAAGCAAATCCTGCACCTGGACCTGAGGTCGGAAAACATCCTGGTCACCGAGCACAAGCTGCTGAAGATCCTGGACTTCGGAGAGGCACAGTACTACTTACCTGACAGAGCGATCACCCCCCGGAGATACATGGACTTCATAGAGACGATGGGTAATACCCAGGAATGTGTCCCTGCAATGTCACCCCAAACACAGGGGGAGGACTGAGGGGTGAAACCAAAGGGCAAGGCTGAAGTGTAGGGGTTAATGTCAAGTTTAGAGTTGGGTTCAAAGTTCGAGGTGAAATTTATGAGGCGTAACAAGAGGCCGTTAGATTTTTGGGTCAGGGTCAGTCATTCTTAGAGGTCAGGGGTCAGTCATTCTTAGAGGTCAGGGGTCAGTCATTCTTAAAGGTCAGGGGTCAGTCATTCTTAGAGGTCAGAGGTCAGTCATTCTTAGAGGTCAGAGGTCAGTCATTCTTAGAGGTCAGGGGTCAGTCGTTCTTAGAGTTCAAATTTTTGTTTAGATTTATTGTAGGTTTAATGTTAGATTTAGAGTTCACAGTTAAAGGGAACCGAACACCTTGTACATGGAGTCTGATCGTACTCTGCAGGTTATAGAGCAGGAGGAGCTGAGCAGAGTGATATATAGTATACCTACAAGTCCAGTGGTAGGTCCTATCTGTATACTGCAGGTTATAGAGCAGGAGGAGCTGAGCAGAGTGATATATAGTATACCTACAAGTCCAGTGGTAGGTCCTATCTGTATACTGCAGGTTATAGAGCAGGAGGAGCTGAGCAGAGTGATATATAGTATACCTACAAGTCCAGTGCTTGGTCCTATCTGTATACAGCAGGTTATAGAGCAGGAGGAGCTGAGCAGAGTGATATATAGTATACCTACAAGTCCAGTGGTTGGTCCTATCTGTATACTGCAGGTTATAGAGCAGGAGGAGCTGAGCAGAGTGATATATAGTATAACTACAAGTCCAGTGGTTGGTCCTATCTGTATACAGCAGGTTATAGAGCAGGAGGAGCTGAGCAGAGTGATATATAGTATAACTACAAGTCCAGTGGTTGGTCCTATCTGTATACTGCAGGTTATAGAGCAGGAGGAGCTGAGCAGAGTGATATATAGTATACCTACAAGTCCAGTGGTTGGTCCTATCTGTATACTGCAGGTTATAGAGCAGGAGGAGCTGAGCAGAGTGATATATAGTATACCTACAAGTCCAGTGGTAGGTCCTATCTGTATACTGCAGGTTATAGAGCAGGAGGAGCTGAGCAGAGTGATATATAGTATACCTACAAGTCCAGTGGTTGGTCCTATCTGTATACAGCAGGTTATAGAGCAGGAGGAGCTGAGCAGAGTGATATATAGTATACCTACAAGTCCAGTGGTTGGTCCTATCTGTATACATCAGGTTATAGAGCAGGAGGAGCTAAGCAGCGTGATATATAGTATACTTACAAGTCCAGTGGTTGGTCCTATCTGTATACAGCAGGTTATAGAGCAGGAGGAGCTGAGCAGAGTGATATATAGTATACCTACAAGTCCAGTGGTTGGTCCTATCTGTATACAGCAGGTTATAGAGCAGGAGGAGCTGAGCAGAGTGATATATAGTATACCTACAAGTCCAGTGGTAGGTCCTATCTGTATACAGCAGGTTATAGAGCAGGAGGAGCTGAGCAGAGTGATATATAGTATACCTACAAGTCCAGTGGTTGGTCCTATCTGTATACTGCAGGTTATAGAGCAGGAGGAGCTGAGCAGAGTGATATATAGTATAACTACAAGTCCAGTGGTTGGTCCTATCTGTATACTGCAGGTTATAGAGCAGGAGGAGCTGAGCAGAGTGATATATAGTATACCTACAAGTCCAGTGGTTGGTCCTATCTGTATACAGCAGGTTATAGAGCAGGAGGAGCTGAGCAGAGTGATATATAGTATACCTACAAGTCCAGTGGTTGGTCCTATCTGTATACAGCAGGTTATAGAGCAGGAGGAGCTGAGCAGAGTGATATATAGTATACCTACAAGTCCAGTGGTTGGTCCTATCTGTATACAGCAGGTTATAGAGCAGGAGGAGCTGAGCAGTGTGATATATAGTATACCTACAAGTCCAGTGGTTGGTCCTATCTGTATACTGCAGGTTATAGAGCAGGAGGAGCTGAGCAGAGTGATATATAGTATACCTACAAGTCCAGTGGTTGGTCCTATCTGTATACAGCCGGTTATAGAGCAGGAGGAGCTGAGCAGAATGATATATAGTATACCTACAAGTCCAGTGGTTGGTCCTATCTGTATACAGCAGGTTATAGAGCAGGAGGAGCTGAGCAGTGTGATATATAGTATACCTACAAGTCCAGTGGTAGGTCCTATCTGTATACTGCAGGTTATAGAGCAGGAGGAGCTGAGCAGAGTGATATATAGTATACTTACAAGTCCAGTGGTTGGTCCTATCTGTATACAGCAGGTTATAGAGCAGGAGGAGCTGAGCAGAGTGATATATAGTATACTTACAAGTCCAGTGGTTGGTCCTATCTGTATACAGCAGGTTATAGAGCAGGAGGAGCTGAGCAGAGTGATATATAGTATACCTACAAGTCCAGTGGTTGGTCCTATCTGTATACAGCAGGTTATAGAGCAGGAGGAGCTGAGCAGAATGATATATAGTATACCTACAAGTCCAGTGGTTGGTCCTATCTGTATACTGCAGGTTATAGAGCAGGAGGAGCTGAGCAGAGTGATATATAGTATACTTACAAGTCCAGTGGTTGGTCCTATCTGTATACTGCAGGTTATAGAGCAGGAGGAGCTGAGCAGAGTGATATATAGTATACCTACAAGTCCAGTGGTTGGTCCTATCTAAACTGCAGGTTATAGAGCAGGAGGAGCTGAGCAGAGTGATATATAGTATAACTACAAGTCCAGTGGTTGGTCCTATCTGTATACTGCAGGTTATAGAGCAGGAGGAGCTGAGCAGAGTGATATATAGTATAACTACAAGTCCAGTGGTTGGTCCTATCTGTATACCTGCTGTCTACGAAGTAGATTCAATGTACATGGTGATCATTTCCTTTAAAGTTTTGGGTTGAATTTATAGTTGGTCTCAGGCTTAGTTCGGTTCATGGTTTTAGACAGGTATCGATTTGGATTCATTATCCAGGTCAGAATTAGGTTTGGAGTCTGGCTACATTTAGTTTTGAGGTTCAGGGTAAAGGTCAGAGTTAAATTTAGAACCAGGGTTTAAGTTTGGGTTGATGGTTAGAGTTAGATTCATGGTCTTGGTCTGCTTTAACTCATAAACAGTGCCAAATTTGGGTTTAGGTCTGAGTTTATGGATGAGATTAAGGTCTGTTCAGGTTTAGGTTCAGGGTCAGACCAATGGTTGGTGTTTGGGTCAGGTTTAGGATCATGGTCGGGGTTGGGTCAGGATTAAATTTGGGTTCATGGATGAAGTTAAGGTCAGGTTTAAGTTTAGGTTTGTGGTTGATGTCAGAGTCAGGTTCAGATATAGGCTTATGGTTGGTGTCAGGGTCAGGTTTAGGTTTGTGTTCATGGGTGGAGTCAAGGTCAGGTTTAGGTTTAGTTTTGGGTTCATAGTTGGTGTTGGAATCAGGGTCAGGTTTGGTTTCATGGTCATAATCTTGGTCAAGTTCAGGTTTAGTCTTATTGCCATGTTGGAGGCAGGTTTAGGTTTGGTTTCAGGGCTAGTGTCAAGTTTAGGCTCATTGTGGGACTATGCTTTAGGGTCTGGGTAAGGTTTAGGTTTGAGTTCATGGGTGGAGTCAAGGCCAGGTCTAAGTTTAGGTTTGGGTCAGTGTCTGTTCAGGATCAAGAACATGGCTGGGGTCAGGCTCATGTCATGGTCAGCGTTCGGGTCTGGGTCAGGGTTGAATGTTCCAGTTGGGTCTCATTCTCTGTTATTGATGTAGGATCTTTTCTCTCCTCAGCTCCGGAGCTCCTGGAGGGTCAGGGGGCGATTCCTCCCACCGATATCTGGGCAGTGGGGATCACAGCATTTATCATGTGAGTGTAACCCGGCTCTGCTCCTTTACACGGTGTGCACATACATGTGAGGTGCTCTGTAGTCCATGCACCGTATCTGTACGCCCCCATACACACATGTACGGCCTTGGTGGAGTGACGTGACTGATAACAGGTGTTCCCGTCTGTCTTCCAGGTTGAGTGCGGAGCATCCCTTCACCTGTGAGCCGGGGCCGGAGATAAAGAAGGGACTGGTCAGATTTGGTCGCTGCTACGCTGGGTTGTCCGGAGGAGCCGTGCGTTTTCTACAGAGCGCGTTGTGGGCGAATCCCTGGTATGACCCCCACCCTGTGCTGAAGGGGCTCTGTGCCAGGAGTTATTATATGGTCACTGTGCCGGGAGGTATTATACGGCTCTGTGCCTGGAGTTATTATACGGGCTCTGTGCAGGGAGTTATTATACGGCTCTGTGCCGGGAGTTATTGTACGGGCTCTGTGCATGGAGTTATTATACGGGCTCTGTGCCGGGAGGTATTATACGGCTCTGTGCCGGGATTTAATTATACGGGCTGTGTGCCGGGAGTTATTATACGGGCTCTGTGCCGGGAGGTATTATACGGGCTTGTGCAGGGATGTATTATACGGCTCTGTGCGGAGTTATTATACGGTTCACTGTGCCGGGAGGTATTATACGGGCTCTGTGCCGGGAGTTATTATACGGCGGGCTCTGTGCCGGGAGTTATTATACGGCTCTGTGCCGGGGAGTTATTATACGGGAGTTTATACGGGCTCTGTGCAGGGAGTTATTATACGGGCTCTGTGCCGGGAGTTATTATACGGTCACTGTGCCGGGAGGTATTATACGGGCTCTGTGCCGGGAGTTATTATACGGGCTCTGTGCCGGGAGTTATTATACGGCTCTGTGCCGGGATTATTATACGGCTCTGTGCCGGGAGTTATTATACGGGCTCTGTGCCGGAGATTATACGAGTTATTATCTGTGCCGGGAGTGAGTTATTATACGGGCTGTTATTATACTGTGCCGGGAGTTATTATACGGTATATTATACGGCTCTGTGCCTGGAGTTATTATACGGCTCTGTGGGGAGGGGCTCTGTGCCGGAGTTTATTCTGTGCCGGATTATTATACGGCTCTGTGCCTGGGTGCTCGGGGTTATTATACGGCTTGTGCCGGGAGTTATTATACGGGTCTGTGCGGGAGTTATTATACGTGGCCGGGAGGTTATTTATACGGGCTCTGTGCCGGGATTATTATACGGGCTCTGTGCCTGGAGTTATTATACGTGCTATTATTACGGCTCTGTGCCTGGAGTTATTATACGGCTCTGTGCCGGAGTTATTATATGGGCTCTGTGCCGGAGTTATTATACGGCTCTGTGCCGGGAGTTATTATACGGGCTCTGTGCCGGAGTTATTATACGGCTCTGTGCCGGTGAGTTATTATACGGCTCTGTGCGGGAGTTATATATACGGGCTCTGTGCTGGAGTTATTATACGGCTCTGTGCCGGGAGTTATTATACGGGCTCTGTGCTTATTATACGGGCTCTGTGCCTGGGAGTTATTATACGGGCTCTGTGCCTGGAGGGCTTATTATTACGGCTCTGTGCTCTGGAGTTATTATAGGGCTCTGTGCGGGAGTTATTATACGGGCTCTGTGCCTGGAGTTATTATACGGGCTCTGTGCCGGGCTTATTTACGGGCTCTGTGCCTGGATTATTATACGGGCTCTGTGCCTGGAGTTATTATACGGGCTCTTATTATACGGCTCTGTGGGAGTTATTAACGGCTCTGTGCCGGAGTTATTATATTATATACGGCTCTGTGCCTGGAGTTATTGTATTATTACGGGCTCTGTCCCTGGAGTTATTATACGGCTCTGTGCCTGGATTATTATACGGCTCTGTGCCGGGTTAGGAGTTATTATACGGGCTCTGTGCCGGAGTTATTATACGCTCTGTCCCTGGAGTTATTATACGGCTCTGTGCCTCTGTGCCTAGAGTTATTATACGGCTCTGTCTGTGGGAGTTATTATACGGCTCTGTGGCCGGGAGTTATTATACGGGCTCTGTGCTCTGGAGTTATTATACGGCTCTGTGCCGAGTTATTATACGGCTCTGTGCCGGGATTATTATACGGCTCTGTGCCGGGAGTTATTATACGGGCTCTGTGCCGGGAGTTATTATACGGGCTCTGTGCAGGAGTTTATTATACGGTCACTGTGCCGGGAGGTATTATACGGGCTTCTGTGCCGGGAGTTATTATACGGGCTCTGTGCCGGAGTTATTATACGGCTCTGTGCCGGGAGTTATTATACGGGCTCTGTGCCGGAGTTATTATACGGCTCTGTGCCTGGAGTTATTATAGAGGCTCTGTGCCTGGAGTATTATACGGCTCTGTGCCTGGAGTTATTATATGGGCTCTGTGCCGGGAGGTATTATACGGGCTCTGTGCCGGGAGTTATTATACGGCTCTGTGCCGGGAGTTATTATACGGGCTCTGTGCCGGGAGTTATTATGACGGCTCTGTGCCGGGAGTTATTATACGGCTCTGTGCCGGGAGTTTATTATACGGGCTCTGTGCCGGAGTTATTATACGGCTCTGTGCCGGGAGTTATTATACGGGCTGTGTGCCGGGAGTTATTATACGGTCACTGTCCCGGGAATTATTTATACGGCTCTGTGCCTGGAGTTATTATACGGCTCTGTGCCGGGAGTTATTATATGGGCTCTGTGCGCGGGAGGTATTATATAGGTTCTGTGCCGGAAGTTATTATACGGCTCTGTGCCTTGAGGTATTATAGGGGCTCTGTGCCGGGAGTTATTATACGGCTCTGTGCCAGGAGTTATTATATGTGCTCTGTGCCTGGAGTTATTATATGTGCTCTGTGCTGGGAGTTATTATACGGCTCTGTGCCGCGGAGTTATTATACGGGCTCTGTGCCGGGAGTTATTGTATGGCTCTGTGCCGGGAGTTATTATACGGGCTCTGTGCCTGGGTTATTATACGGCTCTGTGCCGCGTAGTTATTATACGGGCTCTGTGCCGGGAGTTATTATACGGCTCTGTGCCTGAGTTATTATATAGGTTCTGTGCTGGAGTTATTATAGGGGCTCTGTGCCTGGAGTTATTATACGGCTCTGTGCCTGGAGTTATTATACGGCTCTGTCCCTGGAGTTATTTATACGGGCTCTGTGCCTGGAGTTATTATACGGCTCTGTGCCTGGAGTTATTATACGGCTCTGTGCCTGGAGTTATTATACGGCTCTGTGCCTGGAGTTATTATACGGCTCTGTGCCGGGAGTTATTATACGGGCTCTGTGCCTGGAGTTATTATACGGGCTCTGTGCCTGGAGTTATTATACGGCTCTGTGCCTCTGTGCCGGAGTTATATCGGCTCTGTGCCTGGAGTTATTATACGGCCTCTGTGCCTGGAGTTATTATACGGCTCTGTGCCTGGAGTTATATACGGTCTATTATTACGGCTCTGTGCCTGGAGTTTTATTATACGGGCTCTGTGCCTGGGAGTTATTATACGGGCTCTGTGCCTGGAGTTATATATACGGTTCTCTGTGCCTGGAGTTATTATACGGCTCTGTGCCGGGAGTTATTATATTACGGCTCTGTGCCTGGAGTTATTATACGGGCTCTGTGCCGGGAGTTATTTATACGGCTCTGTGCTGGAGTTATTATACGGCTCTGGAGTTATTATACGGCTCTGTGCCGGGAGTTATTATACTCTCTGTGCCTGGAGTTATTATACGGGCTCTGTGCCTGGAGTTATTATACGGGCTCTGTGCCGGAGTTATTATATGGCTCTGTGCCTGGAGTTATTTATAGGGCTCTGTGCCTGGAGTATTATACGGCTCTGTGCCTGGATGGAGGCTCTGTGCCGGAGTTATTATACGGCTCTGTGCCTGGAGTTATTATACGGGCTCTGTGCCTGGAGTTATTATACGGGCTCTGCCTGCTGTGCCTGGAGTTATTATACGGGCTCTGTGCCGGGAGTTATTATATGGGTCTGTGCCTGCGAGTATTATAGCTCTTGCCGGAGTATTTATAGGCTCTGTGCCTGGAGTTATTATACGGGCTCTGTGCCGGGTTATTATATGGCTTCTGTGCCTGGAGTTATTATAGGGGCTCTGTGCCGGGAGTTATTATAGAGGCTCTTTGCCGGGAGGTATTATAGAGGCTCTGTGCCGGGAGTTATTATATACGGCTCTGTGCCTGAGTTATTATACGGCTTCTGTGCCTGGAGTTATTATATGGGCTCTGTGCCTGGAGTTATTATAGAGGCTCTGTGCCTGGAGTTATTATACGGCTCTGTGCCTGGGAGTTTATTATACGGGCTCTGTGCCTGGAGTTATTATATTATATGGGTTCTGTGCCGGGAGTTATTATAGAGGCTCTGTGCCTGGAGTTATTATACGGGCTCTGTGCCGGGAGTTATTATAGCGGCTCTGTGCCGGGATATATATAGTTATTATAGGGCTCTGTGCCGGAGTATTATAGGGCTATATTATAGGCTCTTTGCCGGGAGGTATTATAGGCTCTGTGCCGGAGTTATTATACGGCTCTGTGCCTGGAGTTATTATACGGCTCTGTGCCTGGAGTTATTATATGGGCTCTGTGCCCTGGAGTTATTATACGAGGCTCTGTGCTGTTATTATACGGCTCTGGCCTGGAGTATTATACGGGCTCTGTGCCTGGGATTATTATAGAGGCTCTGTGCCTGGAGTTATTATACGGGCTCTGTGCCGGAGTTATTATACGGCTCTGTGCCGGGAGTTATTATAGGCTCTGTGCCGGGAGTTATTATAGGGCTCTGTGCCTGGAGTTATTATAGGGCTCTGTGCCTGGAGTTATTATATGGGCTCTGCCTTATATTATACGGCTCTGTGCCTGGGGAGTTATTATACGGGCTCTGTGCTGGAGTTATTATACGGGCTCTGTGCCGGGAGTTATTATCGGGCTCTGTGCCGGGAGTTATTATACGGGCTCTGTGCCTGGAGTTGTTATACGGGCTCTGTGCCTGGAGGTATTATACGGGCTCTGTGCGGAGTTATTATATGGGCTCTGTGCCCTGAGTTATTATACGGCTCTGATGCGGGAGTTATTTACGGGCTCTGTGCCGGGAGTTATTATACGGCTCTGTGCCTTGAGTTATTATACGGTGCCTGTGGCTCTGTGTATTATACGGCTCTGTGCCTGGAGTTATTATACGCTCTGTGCCGGAAGTTATTATACGGCTCTGTGCCTGGAGTTATTATAGAGGCTCTGTGCCTGGAGTTATTATAGAGGCCTGTGCGGGAGTTATTATACGGGCTCTGTGCCTGGAATTATTATACGGCTCTGTCCTGGAGTTATTATACAGGCTCTGTCCCTGGAGTTATTATAGAGCTCTGTGCGGAGTTATTATACGGGCTCTGTTGCCTGGGAGTTATTATACGGGCTCTGTGCCTGGAGTTATTATTAGGAGGCTCTGTTGCCTGGAGTTATTATACGGGGCTCTGTGCCTGGAGTTATTATACGGCTCTGTGCCTGAGTTTTATACGCTCTGTGCCTGGAGTATTATACGGCTCTGTGCCGGGAGGTATTATATGTTGCTCTGTGCCTGGAGTTATTATATGGGTTCTGTGCCTGGAGTTATTATACGGCTCTGTGCCTGGAGTTATTATACGGGCTCTGTGCCTGGAGTTATTATAGAGGCTCTGTGCCGGGAGGGATTATACGGGCTCTGTGCCTGGAGTTATTATACGGCTCTGTGCCGGGAGTTATTATAGAGGCTCTGTGCCGGGAGGGATTATACGGGCTCTGTGGCTGGAGTTATTATACGGGCTCTGTGCCTGGAGTTATTATAGAGGCTCTGTGCCGGGAGATATTATATGTGCTCTGTGCCAGGAGTTATTATATGTGCTCTGTGCTGGTGATTATTATACATGCTCTAAGCCAGTATTATAGCGGGCATACCCAGACCCCTCGACAGAATCCTCCGGAGAAGTAAATTTGGGAATGTGAATTGGGCCGGTGCAGTTGTGTGAACCCCGGGATATATGCAGCTTATCACTGAATATTTTTTAGCTTGACGTATCTTGTTCTTCTCTCCATGTTTTCATCCATATTTGCAGTGATATTTTTCCTGCTTTGTCTCCTCCAGGGGGCGCCCCTCTGCCTCTGACTGTCTGAAGATGCCGTGGCTGCAGGAAGCTGGACTGGCCACGTTACAGGAACCACCGGTCATATTTCCCAGCACAAAACTAAGGCACTTCCTACATGAGAGGAGGAAACGGGCAGAAGAGGCACGGGTGACAACGCAAAAGCTCCAGTGACTTCAGCCTGGTGTCTCTAGAGTCTCCCTGTGGAAAGTCGCTGCAACAGCACAACAGACTATGTGTACAGCGCCCCCTTCTACCAGCAGGCCGTATCTGGGGATAGCAGGCCCTGTGATTACCTATACCCCCTTATCTCCAGGACCCCCTTTCCTCTTTTGTTTGCTAACATTGCCGTGCCTATTAGGGGCCAGTGCAGGGGTGGGGCCTGCCTGAGTTGCTCCCCGATCTCTTCCTGTGCGGTTATAGTCATCAGGACTGGGGTGGTTGAGCCCCGACCCGGTGTGCTGAGCTCTCCCACATTAGACATAATCTTTATATGACGTAGATGATAGGACGTAACATTTACCGCGTGGAGTTTCTATGTATCTGTTTGTTAACTGTTTCTGTCGGAGCCGGAATAAGACAGGGAACATGGCGCACGTCCTCGCGGCTAGCTCCACCCACTGCGCCGGCTGAGGGACTGTCTGCCGTTTCCATCGCAGGTTCCAGGATTAATGCTGACTTCTTTCTTCATTATTATATTTAAGGGAACAGATTTTTACCTTTGGTCACTTGGAGTCACATTTATAACTGTTTTACTGTTGTCAGATTTGTCTGTTTGACCTTTTTTCAATAAAGATTTGAGAAGTAATTTGACAATCAGATCATGATTTATGCAACTAAAACTTAGAGAAATCTGTCAGTATCATCTGTACATGTGGAGAAAGTTCCACCTCTGGCAGGATATCACTCAGTGTGCTGTGGGAGGGAGGAGGGAGATGATGCTGCAGTATTTCTCATTGTGTGCTGTGAGAGGGAGGAGGTGGATCATTCTGCAGTATTTTTCATTGTGCGCTGCGAGAGGGAGGGGGATGATGCTGCAGTATTTCTCAATGTGTGGTGTGAGAGGGAGGAGGGGGATCATGCCTCTGTTTCTCATTGTGCGCTGTGAGAGGGACGAGGGGGATGATGCTGCAGTATTTCTTATTGTGCACCGTGAGAGGGAGGAGGGGGATGATGTTGCAGTATTTTTCATTGTGCACCATGAGAGGGAGGAGGGGGATGATGCAGTATTTCTCATTGTGTGCTGCAAGAGGGAGGAGGGGGATCATGCTGCGGTATTTCTCATTGTGTGCTGTGAGAGGGAGGAGGTGGATGATGCTGCATTATTTTTCATTGTGCACCGTGAGAGGGAGGAGGGGGGTGATGCAGTATTTCTCATTGTGTGCTGCAAGAGGAGGAGGGGGATCATGCTGCAGTATTTCTCATTGTGTGCTGTGAGAGGGAGGAGGGGGATGATGCAGTATTTCTAAATGTGCGGTGTGAGAGGGAGGAGGGGGATCATGCTACTGTGTTTCTCAATTTGTGCTGTGAGAGCGAGGAGGGGATAAAGCTGCAGTATTTTTCATTATGCGGTGTCAGAGGGAGGAGGGGATGATGCTGCAGTATTTTTCATTGTGCACCGTGAGAGGGAGGAGGGGGATAATGCTGCACTATTTCTCCTTGTGCACTGTGAGAGGGAGGAGGGGGTGATGCAGTATTTCTCATTCTGTGCTGTGAGAGGGAGGAGGGGGATGATGCTGCAGTATTTCTGATTGTGTGCTGTGAGAGGGAGGAGGGGGAAAATGCTGCAGTATTTCTCATTGTGCACTGGAAGAGGTAGGAGAGGGATCATGTTGCAGTATTTATCGTGTGCTGTGAGAGGGAGGAGGGAGATCATGCTGCAGTATTTCTCATCGTGTGCTGTGAGAGAGAGATGATGCTGTAGTATTTGTCATTCTGTGCTTTGAGAGGTAAGAGGGGGATGATGCTGCAGTATTTCTCATTGTGTGCTGTTAGAGGGAGGAGGGGGGTGATGCTGTAGTATTTCTCATTGTGCACTGTGAGAGGGAGGAGGGGGATCATGATGCAGTATTTCTCATTGTGCACTGTGAGGTAGGAGGGGGATGCTGCAGTATTTCTCGTGTGCTGTGAGAGGGAGATGATGCTTCAGTATATCTCATTGTGTGCTGTGAGAGGAAGGAGGAGGATCACGCTGCAGTATTTCTTGTGTGCTTTTAGAGGTAGGAGGGGGATGATGCTGCAGTATTTCTCGTGTGCTGTGAGAGGGAGATGATGCTCCAGTATATCTCATTGTGTGCTGTGAGAGGAAGGAGGAGGATCACGCTGCAGTATTTATTGTGTGCTGTTAGAGGTAGGAGGGGATGATGCTGCAGTATTTCTCATTGTGTGCTGTGAGAGGGAGGAGGGGTTGATGCTGTAGTATTTCTCATTGTGCACTGTGAGAAGGAGGAGGGGGATCATGCTGCATTATTTCTCATTGTGCACTGTGAGAGGGAGGAGGGGGATCATGCTGCAGTATTTCTCATTGTGTGCTGTGAGAGGGAGGAGGGAGATGATGCTGCAGTATTTCTCATTGTGCACTCTGAGAGGGAGGAGGGGGATGATGCTGCAGTATTTTCATTGTGTGCTGTGAGAGGGAGGAGGGGGTTGATGCTGTAGTATTTCTCATTGTGCACTGTGAGAAGGAGGAGGGGGGATCATGCTGCATTATTTCTCATTGTGCACTGTGAGAGGGAGGAGGGGGATCATGCTGCAGTATTTCTCATTGTGTGCTGTGAGAGGGAGGAGGGAGATGATGCTGCAGTATTTCTCATTGTGCACTCTGAGAGGTAGAAGGGGGATCATGCTGCAGTATTTCTCATTGTGTGCTGTTGAGAGGAGGAGGGGGATAATGCTGCAGTATTTCTCATTGTGCACTGTGATGTAGGAGGGGGGTGCTGCAGTATTTCTCGTGTGCTGTGAGAGGGAGGAGGGGGATAATGCTGCAGTATTTCTCATTGTGTGCTGTGAGAGGGAGGAGGGAGATGATGCTGCAGTATTTCTCATTGTGCACTCTGAGAGGTAGAAGGGGGATCATGCTGCAGTATTTCTCATTGTGTGCTGTGAGAGGGAGGAGGGGGATAATGCTGCAGTATTTCTCATTGTGCACTGTGAGGTAGGAGGGGGATGCTGCAGTATTTCTCGTGTGCTGTGAGAGGGAGGAGGGGGAGGAGTAGTAGCAGGAAGAAGGCTTCTAACTGGTCCAGTATAGCTCTAACATCACATCAAGAAGAGCCCACCCAGTCAGTGGAGACAAACTAGAAGAGGGAAGGAAACTATGAAATATCAGTAAATTTAACATTTCTTACCGCTCCACATCTACGGAGCATAGATGAGTCAGATCAGATGCAAAGGGCTACCTAGTAAACCAGTGGCAGGTCTACTCGAGGGGGTGCACCCCATGTGTCTGAGGGGTCCTCACTCTGCTGTAGGAGGCCACATGGTGTATGATCAGAGCCTCGGTAGGATCTCAGCTTAGGATCATCAAGAAAGACTGTTGGTCCAGGGAACCCCTTTATTGTGAGATGTGATCCAATTAGTAGATGAGAGGCATCTAAGATCCATCACAGAATCATACTGTGGGGGCATCGATCTTCACTGATGGAAGTACAAAACAGAAATGTGAGAGTACTCTATTATCCTTCACAATAGTATACATCTTCACACCCTTCCCTGCATTCACTGGGCCACACTTATCACCTTTTTTGGCACATTTTATGGTGTCTTATATGTTGTGTGTCATTTGTTAATCATTTGTAGTGCAGTGAAACGTGGCCGTGGCTTCCTGATTGGCCAGGATTTAAACACATTTTTGACGTATGTCAGCAACAACAGGATACAAATACGGGGGGGAAAGTGACAACTCTATTCTAACCTACTCCTGTTCATAACAACTGAAAGGTTTGTTACAATGTATCAGTGTTAGGAAGAGTAGATTTTTTAATGTTAATCTGTTTTCCCTTAGTCCTAACAACAGCACAATAATGGGGGATTAGCAAGAAAAATAACGCATAGGGAGAGGCATCCCATGTGGTGGAACTCAAAATTAACCTCCTGAGAGCCATCTCCTCCGAGAACCGAAAATTCAAGCTATACTGGCTTATAGCAATACATTGTGAGCTCCAAGCTGCCAAATCTGATCCAGCAGGATGTGACTTTAGACAGCCCAGGCAATGGACACTGCTCTAGTGGAGGGGAATCTAACAAATTCAGCTGGACCAGTCTAATGTAAGCAGTATAACGTAAACCAGTCTAATGGCTGCCATAATACATCCACCCAGGGTAACTGTTTCTCCCAGAAATGGAGAAATAAGTTCTCAACCTTCCAGACATCATTACTCAGGACAAATAGATCTTGTGACTACTGGAAAGATCTAGGGAATGGAGAGGACATTCCTCCTTAGAAGGCGGCTGAGGACAGACATTGAAAGTAAATGACTCAATTACAGTTTAACAGAAAAAAGAACTTTGGGAGTAGCTTTAGAGAGACCTTGTCAGACCCCATCTGATGTATGGATGATGACGACCTCATCTCTTGGCAGATGTTATGAAACCTTGTCCTGAGGTTCGAAGGGGGTATCTATCATTCCAGATGAGTTGTCAGTATAAGCTGCAGTGTGTATGAGTGCTAACTGTATCTGGCTATAATAGGACTTGGTTTCTGGCATATTTTGGCAGTTTACCCATCTGCTGGCTCCATCTCCATCTCTTCATTCTCGGTTGTTGAGCTGGTGGCAAAGACTAGCTGTAATGGTGTCTGCCTATAGCGTTCACATAGCGGCAGCAGATTCTGCTCCATAATGCTCGTTCACTCACTCAGAACTGACCCGCTCAGAATAGGACATTATAGAGAAGTACTCAGCAGTGTAGATGTGGATAAAGCACTTGGGGTGAGATTTAACTGCAAACTCTAATGATGTCTGCCTATATATAGTACACCTGGCAACAGCAGATTCTGCTCTTTAACTCTCTCTGACTCAGAAGCACATGTAGGACTTTACAGAGACGTGATGAGCAGTGTAGATGTGAATAAAGCACTTGGAGTGAGATAAAACACTATTAGCTACTCCAGCAGTGCCTGTGTCTCTGCTGCTCACTCCTCCTCCCCTCTCCATAGACTTCTATCAGCAGCTATAACCTGGTCTTTCAGTGAGCTGTCCGTCCGTCTAACTCTCTCAAGAAGGATTTACCACAGAATTCAGTGCGGGCTAGTTTTGGGAAACAGGAGTAACAAACAAGAACGGATAGCTGAAGAACAAAGCATTTTTCTCTGATAAGATATATTACAAAGGTTTTTATATTCACCGGCACTAATTTATGGAAAGTTGTGTAAAACGACAGTGACCAGGCTAAACCCGTTTTGCCACAGATCTGAGGTCTAATTCTCACACATTTTTTCAGGAACCTTTTCACCATCGGTTCTTGTGACAAGGATCCACCAGAAGGACAGATGTGGCTGAAATTTAGACTTTCAAAGTCGATTAAATAAAACCTCCCCAAATTCTTCTTGCAGGAAGTCTAAGATGTTCTACTCTGTGGTTTAGAACTATCTGCTCCTGGAGTAGAATACCAAGCTCAATAGATTCACCTGACTCTTGTTAAATCTGGTTGTCATGATCTTGGGCTCTTCCCACATGCTGGAGAGCTGCTTGAAGATGGGATAGGTTGACCATGTTCCTTCCCACTTCCTTGAGAACAACTCTGATCGGGGATTCATATATAGCACTGAAGTAATCTTGTCCAGCCTTACGTGGACTACTTTCCCCTGGATCTGCAGAGCAAGTGAAAGAGCATATCATATGGCTCAGAGTTTTTTTGGGGGTTTGAGGACACAGACCCCATTTAAGGGACTCCAAGCGCCCATGGAATGTGTATTCCTCCAGGTGCGTTCCTCAGCCTGAGACATATTAGTAGTCAACAGGATCCAGAGAGGCTGGATCAAGGATCATTTGTCTCTGAGATGTTTGTATCAGCTGAAGTTTTGGACAAGCCTGAAATGACAGGGTACATCTTAGGTTAGGCTTCCATGGCCTCAGGATCTCTCTCTAGGGGAGTGAGATCTCCATTGTGAAAAAAGTTTGATGCCTGTTCCTCATGGCAGAAGGCTACAATCACAGGTGAATACGCTCTTGTTGCTCTCTGGGTAGGACCTCATCTAGGACCTTCATTTCCAGACAATGTAGAACAGAGCCTTCCAGGGTGGCCTGCTTTACAGGATGAACCCTGGAATATTAGGTTATACTTTGCCAGCTCTGAAGAAAGTTGGAGGCAGTTGTGTACGGGAAGAGAACTGGTTGCCCTTGTTTTCAGGCATCAGATACAGGATTTGAACCTCTGGGAGATGGTGACCTTTGCACAGAGCCTTAGACTGCTCATCCAGACCCTTATTAGGGGTTTGCCCACTATTACTCCGGTGTACACAATGTGACCCGGAGCCAAACAGATCCCAATTAAGGACCCTAGATCCCAGACTAAAAGGCATTTGGAAGAATAAGGATGCAGACGGAAGAACAGATGAGGCATCTTTTTAGGACGTTGATTTTCTCAGGAGAACACTTATCTGAAGAAAACATGCTGAAAAGGAAGGACACCTCTGCCCCAACATGTCTAGAGTCCTGAGAGACAACCCTCTGGACGGCAGGTACTAATGTGAGGTTCATTATAATGTCAACACAAGGGCAGGCGGCTAGCAGCAGCTTCATGACCAGCATAGGATTAAAGGGGATATCCGAGACTTAAATACTGATGACCTCGGGATAGTTCATCAGTATCTGATTGGTGGGGGTCCAACAGCCGGGACCCTTGTCTGTCAGCTGTTTGAGAAGGTACCAACACTGGAAGTTGCGCTGCAGCATTCTTGCAGCTTAGCTTAGTCCAGTGACAACACGTTCATGGTTCACGTGGCCTAGGAGCAGCTCGGCCCCACAGAAGTGAATGGAGCTGAGGGCGATATCAAGCATAACCGCTAAACAATGTACGACGCTGTGTTTGGTGAATGTGAGAAGGCCACTGCGCTCGCAGGAGGACTGGTGCTTCTTAAACAGCTAATCGTGGGGGTGCCGGGTGTCGGACCCCCACAGATCAGGTACTGATGACCTATCTTTAGGACAGGTCATCAGTTGGAAAATCTTGTAAAACCCTTTTAGTGCAGCTCCATGTGGACCTCCTAATGCAAGCCTGGAAAACACAGCTCAAAGTTCTGCATAAGCACAAAGGACATAAAAAACACGAGGTGGACGGAGAAAAAAAAACACAATGTGGGCGGGGAAAAAAAACACGAGGTGGACGGGGAAAAGAAACACGAGGTGGACGGGGAAAAGAAACACGAGGTGGACGGAGAGAAAGACACGAGGTGTACGGAGAGAAAGACACGAGGTGTACGGAGAGAAAGACACAAGGTAGACGGAGAAAAAAAACACGAAGTGTATGGAGAGAAAGACACGAGGTGGACGGAGAAAAAAAAACACGAGGTGGACGGAAAGAAAAACACGAGGTGTACGGAGAGAAAGACACAAGGTGGACGGAGAGAAAGACACAAGGTAGACGGAGAAAAAAAACACGAAGTGTATGGAGAGAAAGACACGAGGTAGACGGAGAAAAACACAAGGTGTACGGAGAGAAAAACACAAGGTGTACGGAGAGAAAGACACAAGGTGGACGGAGAGAAAGACACAAGGTAGACGGAGAAAAAAAACACGAAGTGTATGGAGAGAAAGACACAAGGTAGACGGAGAAAAACACAAGGTGTACGGAGAGAAAAACACAAGGTGGACAAGGAGAAAAACAAGAGGTGGACGGAAAGAAAAACACGAGGTGTACGGAGAGAAAGACACGAGGTGTACGGAGAGAAAGACACGAGGTGTACAGAGAGAAAGACACGAGGTGGACGGAGAGAAAGACACGAGGTGGACGGAGAGAAAGACACGAGGTGTACGGAGAGAAAGACACGAGGTGGACGGAGAGAAAGACACGAGGTGTACGGGAGAGAAGACACGAGGTGTACGGAGAAGACACGAGGTGACGGAGAGAAAGACACGAGGTGGACGGAGAGAAAGACACGAGGTGGACGGAGAGAAGACACGAGGGGACGGAAGAAACACGAGGTGGACGGAGAGAAAGACACGAGGTGGACGGAGAGAAAGACACGAGGTGGACGGACAAAAAAAAACACGAGGTGGACGGAGAGAAAGACACGAGGTGTATGGAGAAAAAAAACACGAGGTGTACGGAAAGAAAAACACGAGGTGTACGGAAAGAAAAACACGAGGTGTACGGAAAGAAAAACACGAGGTGTACGGAAAGAAAAACACGAGGTGTACGGAAAGAAAAACACGAGGTGGACAGAGTAAAAAACACAAGGTGTACGGAGAAAAAAACATGAGGTGGACGGGGAGAAAAACACGAGGTGGACGGAGAGAAAGACACAAGGTGGACGGAGAAAAAAAACACGAGGTGGACGGAGAGAAAAACACGAGGTGGACGGAGAGAAAGACACGAGGTGGACGGAGAGAAAGACACGAGGTAGACGGAGAGAAAGACACGAGGTGGACGGAGAGAAAGACACGAGGTAGACGGAGAAAAACACAAGGTGTACGGAGAGAAAAACACAAGGTGGACAAGGAGAAAAACAAGAGGTGGACGGAAAGAAAAACACGAGGTGTACGGAGAGAAAGACACAAGGTGGACGGAGAGAAAGACACGAGGTGGACGGAGAAAAACACGAGGTGGACGGAGAGAAAGACACGAGGTAGACGGAGAAAAACACAAGGTGTACGGAGAGAAAAACACAAGGTGGACAAGGAGAAAAACAAGAGGTGGACGGAAAGAAAAACACGAGGTGTACGGAGAGAAAGACACAAGGTGGACGGAGAGAAAGACACGAGGTGGACGGAGAGAAAGACACGAGGTGGACAGAGAGAAAGACACGAGGTGGACAGAGAGAAAGACACGAGGTGGACGGAGAAAAAAAACACGAGGTGGACGGGGAGAAAAACACGAGGTGTACGGAGAAAAAAAACACGAGGTGTAGGGAAAGAAAAAACACGAGGTGTACGGAAAGAAAAACACGAGGTGTACGGAAAGAAAAACACGAGGTGTACGGAAAGAAAAACACGAGGTGGACAGAGTTAAAAAACACAAGGTGTACGGAGAAAAAAAAACATGAGGTGGACGGGGAGAAAAACACGAGGTGGACGGAGAAAAAAAAACACGAGGTGGACGGAGAGAAAAACACGAGGTGTACGGAAAGAAAAACACGAGGTGGACGGAGAGAAAAACACGAGGTGGACGGAAAGAAAAACACGAGGTGTACGGAGAGAAAAACACGAGGTGGACGGAGAGAAAAACACGAGGTGGACGGAGAGAAAAACACGAGGTGGACGGAGAGAAAAACACGAGGTGGACGGAAATACAAGGAGGACAGAGAGGAAAACCAGCAGGAAGTCAGACAGAAAACAAGAGGTGGATGGAGAGAAAACACAAGCACCTTGGGGGCACCCAGCCTTTTTGCTGTCTGAGGTGAAAATTGAAATGGCGCCCCAATGCCAAATTCTCAACCTAACCCCTTCCCTCCAGTCTTACTGTTAAACACATACTTGTAAAACATTATATGCAGCGCCACAAGCCACCCCCAATACTGTGCCCCCAATACTACACTGCAGAAACAGTCCCCCTAAAAATACAGGTACCACACAGATAGCGCCCCTTTCAATAATGATTGGCACATAGCACCCAGCAAAAAACGTCTCTGACACCAATAGTGTCGTAAACATAATGTCCCCAAAAAATAACTCTGCTGAGTTGATACTGTGTCAGGGGACCCTCTCACAGGAATAGTGCTCCCCAAAGTCCCACCAATAGAAATAATTGTCTGCCAGAGTGCTTTTAGTAGTTATAGTGCCCCCAATAGTAATAATGTCCCCACTGTGCCCCAGAAGTGATAATGCTCCCATAGTCCTCATACTCGTAACATAGATTATAAAGCTGAAAACCCCTCTGTCCATCCAGTTCTCCCTGTTATCCTACAAGTTGATCCAGAGGAAGGAAAAAAAACCCCTGTGAGGTAGAAGCCAATTTTCCTCACTTTAGGGGAAAAAATTCCTTCCGAACTCCAATCAGAATAACTCCCTGGATCAACGACCCCTCTCTAGTAATTATAACCTATAATATTATTACCTCCAGAAATACATCCAGGACCCTCCTGATCTCTTATAGTGAACTTACCATCACCACCTCCTCAGGGAGAGAGTTCTATAGTCTCACTGCTCTTACCATAAAGAGTCCATAGTCTCACTGCTCTTACAGTAAAGAGTCCATAGTCTCACTGCTCTTACAGTAAAGAATCCATAGTCTCACTGCTCTTACAGTAAAGAGTCCATAGTCTCACTGCTCTTACAGTAAAGAGTCCACAGTCTCACTGCTCTTACCGTAAAGAGTCCACAGTCTCGCTGCTCTTACCGTAAAGAGTCCACAGTCTCGCTGCTCTTACCGTAAAGAGTCCACAGTCTCGCTGCTCTTACCGTAAAGAGTGCATAGTCTCGCTGCTCTTACAGTAAAGAGTCCATAGTCTCGCTGCTCTTACAGTAAAGAGTCCATAGTCTCGCTGCTTTTACAGTAGAGTCCATAGTCTCACTGCTCTTACAGTAGTGTCCATAGTCTCACTGCTCTTACAGTAAAGAGACCACAGTCTCACTGCTCTTACAGTAGAGTCCAGTCTCACTGCTCTTACAGTAAAGAGTCCATAGTATCACTGCTCTTACCGTAAAGAGTCCATAGTCTCACTGCTTTTACAGTAAAGAGTCCATAGTCTCGCTGCTCTTACCGTAAAGAGTCCATAGTCTCGGTGCTCTTACAGTAAAGAGTCCATAGTCTCACTGCTCTTACAGTAAAGAGTCCATAGTCTCACTACTCTTTCCGTAAAGAGTCCATAGTCTCGCTGCTCTTACCGTAAAGAGTCCATAGTCTCGCTGCTCTTACCATAAAGAGTCCATAGTCTCGCTGCTCTTACAGTAAAGAGTCCATAGTCTCACTGCTCTTACCGTAAAGAGTCCATAGTCTCACTGCTCTTACAGTAAAGAGTCCATAGTCTCCGCTGCTCTTACCATAAAGAGTCCATAGTCTCACTGCTCTTACAGTAAAGAGTCCATAGTCTCACTGCCCTTACCGTAAAGAGTCCATAGTCTCACTGCTCTTACCGTAAAGAGTCCATAGTCTCACTGCTCTTACCGTAAAGAGTCAATAGTCTCGCTGCTCTTACAGTAAAGAGTCCATAGTCTCACTACTCTTACCATAAAGAGTCCATAGTCTCACTGCTTTTACCGTAAAGAGTCCACAGTCTCACTGCTCTTACAGTAAAGAGTCCATGGTCTCATTGCTCTTACCGTTAGGAGTCCATAGTCTCACTGCTCTTACAGTAAAGAGTCCATAGTCTCACTGCTCTTACCGTAAAGAGTCCATAGTCTTACTGCTCTTACAGTAAAGAGTCCATAGTCTTACTGCTCTTACAGTAAAGAGTCCATAGTCTCACTGCTCTTACCGTAAAGAGTCCATAGTCTCGCTGCTCTTACCATAAAGAGTCCATAGTCTCGCTGCTCTTACAGTAAAGAGTCCATAGTCTCACTGCTCTTACAGTAAAGAGTCCATAGTCTCACTGCTCTTACAGTAAAGAGTCCATAGTCTCACTGCTCTTAACGTAAAGAGTCCATAGTCTCGCTGCTCTTACCGTAGAGAGTCCATAGTCTCACTACTCTTACAGTAAAGAGTCCACAGTCTCACTGCTCTTACAGTAGAGTCCATAGTCTCACTGCTCTTACAGTAAAGAGTCCATAGTCTCACTGCTCTTACAGTAAAGAGTCCATAGTCTCGCTGCTCTTACCGTAAAGAGTCCATAGTCTCGCTGCTCTTACTGTAAAGAGTCCATAGTCTCGCTGCTCTTACCGTAGAGAGTCCATAGTCTCACTACTCTTACCATAAAGAGTCCATAGTCTCACTGCTCTTACAGTAAAGAGTCCACAGTCTCACTGCTCTTACAGTAGAGTCCAGTCTCATTGCTCTTACAGTAAAGAGTCCATAGTCTCACTGCTCTTACCGTAAAGAGTCCATAGTCTTGCTGCTCTTACCATAAAGAGTCCATAGTCTCGCTGCTCTTACAGTAAAGAGTCCATAGTCTCAATGCTCTTACAGTAAAGAGTCCATAGTCTCGCTGCTCTTACCGTAAAGAGTCCATAGTCTCGCTTCTCTTACCGTAAAGAGTCCACAGTCTCGCTGCTCTTACAGTAAAGAGTCCACAGTCTCGCTGCTCTTACCATAAAGAGTCCATAGTCTCACTGCTCTTACAGTAAAGAGTCCATAGTCTCACTGCTCTTACAGTAAAGAATCCATAGTCTCACTGCTCTTACAGTAAAAAGTCCACAGTCTCACTGCTCTTACCGTAAAGAATCATCTTCTATGTTTGTGTACAAACCTTCTTTCCTCCAGACGCAGAGGATGTCCCCTCGTCACAGTCCTGGGGATAAATAGATGATGGGAGAGATCTCTGTACTGACCCCTGATATATTTATACATAGTTATTACATCTCCCCTCAGTCGTTTTTTTTCTAAAGTGAATAACCCTAATTTTGATAATCTTTCTGGGTACTGTAGTCCACCCATTCCAGTTATTACTTTAGTTGCCCTCCTCTGAACCCTCTCCAGCTCTGCTATGTCTGCCTTGTTCACAGGAGCCCAGAACTGTACACAGTCCTCCATGTGTGGTCTGACTAGTGATGTGTAAAGTGGCAGGACTTCTCATCACCGGCATCTATGCCCCTTTTGATGCAACCCATTATCTTATTGTCCTTGTTAGTTTGCTGTCTGACACTGGTTTCTGCAACTTAGTTTGCTGTTTACTAGTTTCCGGACTCTGTTTTTGGACCCTTTTTGAATATTGGCACCACATTTGCTATGTGCCAATCCTGTGGAACACTCCCTGTCAGTATAGAGTCCTTAAATATTAGAAATAAGGGTCTGGCTATGACATTACTTAATTCTCTTAGGATACGGGGGTGTATGCCATCTGGTCCCGGCGATTTGTCTATTTTAATCTTTTTAAGACGCCGCTGTACTTCTTCCTGGGTCAGACAGGGAACTTTTAATGGTGAATTTACTTTTATATTCTGCATTTCATCTGACAGTGTATTTAGTAGCTTTGCTTTGTGGAGAAAAAGATATTTTGTAGCTTTGCTTTCTCCTCGTCGCTCTCTGCAACTCCCCCCTCATTACTTTGTAAGGGGCCGACACCTTCAAGTTTATACTTTTTAGCATTTATATAATTAAAGAACATTTTAGGGTTAAAATAAATCACAGAAAAAGAATATTAGTGCACAAAAATAGATGCAAACAATATATACTGTATAGAGACTCTTAGCCAATATATTTTGATCAAAACACATCTGTGCCCACCTACCCAGCGTCTCAGATTTATCATATCAGAATGAGGTCTTAGTTTATACAGTATATATTGTTTGCATCTATTTTTGTGCACTAATATTCCTTTTCTGTGATTTATTTTGATATATATAGCCACTGACATCCGCAATCATTATTATCACATCATGCAGGATGTTTTTTATCCTTTTGTGTCTGTGAGTTTTGCTTAGTTTATAACATGTACCTCAGGGAGTGGCACCTTCAGGTGTGAATGCGCTCTTAGCTTATCTTGAGTAGCATTCTTGTGCACTTTTGCTCTTCCTATCAAATTGAGCGTCTTGATTGCGTGGTACATATAGGTGTGTTTGCTCCTCCTCTCATTGGTTGCTGTATGCACATAGAGGTTACTAGGAGCAACACACCTATATGTGCAGCGTCCACGCTCCTAGATATAGATGCCCACTGGCATGGTTAGGTTTAGCGTAGGACCTGCCTGACCTGAGACCACCGTGACGCTGGGTAGGTGGGCACAGATGTGTTTTGATCAAAATATATTGGCTAAGAGTCTCAGATTTTATCATATCAGAATGAGGTCTTAGTTTATACGGTATATATTGTTTGCATCTATTTTTGTGCACTAATATTCTTTTTCTGTGATTTATTTTGATATATATAGCCACTGACATCCGCAATCATTATTATCACATCATGCAGGATGTTTTTTAGCCTTTTGTTTCTGTGAGTTTTGCTTGGTTTATAACATTTTAGGGTAAGTTTTACTCTCTTTGGCGATTAATCTCTCGGTCTCTAGTTTGGCTGTTTTTATTTGTCTTTTACATATATTATTTTTTCCTCATAGCTTTTCGATGTTTCCTCGCTCCCCTCCTGTTTTAGTGATTTAACTGCTTTCTTTACATTTCTTGCCAGTAAACCAGATATGGCAGCACACATACAAATACATGCAGACAATAGAAGTGGGGATTACAGATTATTCTGGATTACGTATAACAGTTGCTGCCAGATTTTGTTTGCTGTTGTATGTTGCTGCTCCTAATTTCCTGGTAATTACCCTGCAGGTCACTATCTTCCCTTCCTATAATGTAGTTACCCTCCCCCCAATCCCTAGTTTAAACCCTCCTCCAGCCTTCTAGCCATCTTCTCCCCATTGAGGTGCAGCCCATCCCTACGGTAGAGCCTGTAGGTGACAGAGAAGTCGGCCCAGTTCTCCAAGAACCCAAATCCCTCCTTCCTACCACCAGTTCTTGAGCCACTTGTTTACCTCCCTAATCTCCCGCTGCCTTTCTTGTGTGGCTCGTGGTACAGGCAGTATTTCGGAAAACACTACCTTTGAGGTCCTTGCCCTAAGCTTATGCCCTAGATCCCTATAATCATTTTTAAGGACGCTCCACCTACCTCTAACTTTGTCATTGGTTCCGATATGGACCATGACTGCTGGATCTTCTCCAGCCCCTCCCAGTAATCTGTCAACCTGATCTGCGATGTGCCGAACTCGAGCGCCAGGAAGGCAACACACCATTCGACGATCCCGGTCTTTGTGACAGATCGCCCTCTCTGTACCCCTAATAATGGAGTCTCCCACTACCAGCACCGGCCTGCCCTGCTCTCCTGGTCCCCTAATAATGGAGTCTCCCACTACCAGCACCGGCCTGCCCTGCTCTCCTGGTCCCCTAATAATGGAGTCTCCCACTACCAGCACCGGCCTGCCCTGCTCTCCTGGTCCCCTAATAATGGAGTCTCCCACTACCAGCACCGGCCTGCCCTGCTCTCCTGGTCCCTAATAATGGAGTCTCCCACTACCAGCACCGGCCTGCCCTGCTCTCCTGGTCCCTAATAATGGAGTCTCCCACTACCAGCACCGGCCTGCCCTGCTCTCCTGGTCCCCTAATAATGGAGTCTCCCACTACCAGCACCGGCCTGCCCTGCTCTCCTGGTCCCCTAATAATGGAGTCTCCCACTACCAGCACCGGCCTGCCCTGCTCTCCTGGTCCCCTAATAATGGAGTCTCCCACTACCAGCACCGGCCTGCCCCTGCTCTCCTGGTCCCCTAATAATGGAGTCTCCCACTACCAGCACCGGCCTGCCCTGCTCTCCTGGTCCCTAATAATGGAGTCTCCCACTACCAGCACCGGCCTGCCCTGCTCTCCTGGTCCCCTAATAAATGGAGTCTCCCACTACCAGCACCGGCCTGCCCTGCTCTCCTGTCCCCTAATAATGGAGTCTCCCATTACCAGCACCGGCCTGCCTGCTCTCCTGGTCCCTAATAATGGAGTCTCCCACTACCAGCACCGGCCTGCCCTGCTCTCCTGGTCCCCTAATAATGGAGTCTCCCACTACCAGCACCCGCCTGCCCTGCTCCCCCTAATAATGGAGTCTCCCACTAGCAGCACCGGCCTGCCCTGCTCTCCTGGTCCCCTAATAATGGAGTCTCCCACTACCAGCACCCGCCTGCCCTGCTCTCCTGGTCCCTAATAATGGAGTCTCCCACTACCAGCACCGGCCTGCCCTGCTCTCCTGGTCCCCTAATAATGGAGTCTCCCACTACCAGCACCGGCCTGCCCTGCTCTCCTGGTCCCCTAATAATGGAGTCTCCCACTACCAGCACCGGCCTGCCCTGCTCTCCTGCTCCCCTAATAATGGAGTCTCCCACTACCAGCACCCGCCTGCCCTGCTCTCCTGGTCCCCTAATAATGGAGTCTCCCACTACCAGCACCGGCCTGCCCTGCTCTCCTGGTCCCCTAATAATGGAGTCTCCCACTACCAGCACCGGCCTGCCCTGCTCTCCTGGTCCCTAATAATGGAGTCTCCCACTACCAGCACCGCCTGCCCTGCTCTCCTGGTCCCCTAATAATGGAGTTCCCACTACCAGCACCGGCCTGCCCTGCTCTCCTGGTCCCCTAATAATGGAGTCTCCCACTACCAGCACCGGCCTGCCCTGCTCTCCTGGTCCCCTAATAATGGAGTCTCCCACTACCAGCACCGGCCTGCCCTGCTCTCCTGGTCCCTAATAATGGAGTCTCCCACTACCAGCACCGGCCTGCCCTGCTCTCCTGGTCCCCTAATAATGGAGTCTCCCACTACCAGCACCGGCCTGCCCTGCTCTCCTGGTCCCCTAATAATGGAGTCTCCCACTACCAGCACCGGCTGCCCTGCTCTCCTGGTCCCCTAATAATGGAGTCTCCCACTACCAGCACCGGCCTGCCCTGCTCTCCTGGTCCCCTAATAATGGAGTCTCCCACTACCAGCACCGGCCTGCCCTGCTCTCCTCCTGGTCCCCTAATAATGGAGTCTCCCACTACCAGCACCGGCCTGCCCTGCTCTCCTGGTCCCCTAATAATGGAGTCTCCCACTACCAGCACCGGCCTGCCCTGCTCTCCTGGTCCCCTAATAATGGAGTCTCCCACTACCAGCACCGGCCTGCCCTGCTCTCCTGGTCCCCTAATAATGGAGTCTCCCACTACCAGCACCGGCCTGCCCTGCTCTCCTGGTCCCCTAATAATGGAGTCTCCCACTACCAGCACCGGCCTGCCCTGCTCTCCTGGTCCCCTAATAATGGAGTCTCCCACTACCAGCACCGGCCTGCCCTGCTCTCCTGGTCCCCTAATAATGGAGTCTCCCACTACCAGCACCGGCCTGCCCTGCTCTCCTGGTCCCCTAATAATGGAGTCTCCCACTACCAGCACCGGCCTGCCCTGCTCTCCCTGGTCCTCTAATAATGGAGTCTCCCACTACCAGCACCGGCCTGCCCTGCTCTCCTGGTCCCCTAATAATGGAGTCTCCCACTACCAGCACCGGCCTGCCCTGCTCTCCTGGTCCCCTTAATAATGGAGTCTCCCACTACCAGCACCGGCCTGCCCTGCTCTCCTGGTCCCCTAATAATGGAGTCTCCCACTACCAGCACCGGCCTGCCCTGCTCTCCTGGTCCCTAATAATGGAGTCTCCCACTACCAGCACCGGCCTGCCCTGCTCTCCTGGTCCCCTAATAATTGGAGTCTCCCCACTAACCAGCACGGCCTGCCCTGCTCTCCTGGTCCCTAATAATGGAGTCTCCCACTACCAGCACCGGCCTGCCCTGCTCTCCTGGTCCCCTAATAATGGAGTCTCCCACTACCAGCACCGGCCTGCCCTGCTCTCCTGGTCCCCTAATAAATGGAGTCTCCCACTACCAGCACCCGGCCTGCCCTGCTCTCCTGGTCCCCTAATAATGGAGTCTCCCACTACCAGCACGCGCCTGCCCTGGCTCTCCTGGTCCTCTAATAATGGAGTCTCCCACTACCAGCACCGGCCTGCCCTGCTCTCCTGGTCCCCTAATAATGGAGTCTCCCACTACCAGCACCCGGCCTGCCCTGCTCTCCTGGTCCCCTAATAATGGAGTCTCCCACTACCAGCACCGGCCTGCCCTGCTCTCCTGGTCCCCTAATAATGGAGTCTCCCACTACCAGCACCGGCCTGCCCTGCTCTCCTGGTCCCCTAATAATGGAGTCTCCCACTACCAGCACCGGCCTGCCCTGCTCTCCTGGTCCCCTAATAATGGAGTCTCCCACTACCAGCACCGGCCTGCCCTGCTCTCCTGGTCCTCTAATAATGGAGTCTCCCACTACCAGCACCGGCCTGCCCTGCTCTCCTGGTCCCCTAATAATGGAGTCTCCACTACCAGCACCGGCCTGCCCTGCTCTCCTGGTCCCTAATAATGGAGTCTCCCACTACCAGCACCGGCCTGCCCTGCTCTCCTGGTCCCCTAATAATGGAGTCTCCCACTACCAGCACCGGCCTGCCCTGCTCTCCTGGTCCCCTAATAATGGAGTCTCCCACTACCAGCACCGGCCTGCCCTGCTCTCCTGGTCCCCTAATAATGGAGTCTCCCACTACCAGCACCGGCCTGTCCTGCTCTCCTGGTCCCTAATAATGGAGTCTCCCACTACCAGCACCAGCCTGCCCTGCTCTCCCTGGTCCCCTAAATAATGGAGTCTCCCACTACCAGCACCGGCCTGCCCTGCTCTCCTGGTCCCCTAATAATGGAGTCTCCCACTACCAGCACCGGCCTGCCCTGCTCTCCTGGTCCCCTAATAATGGAGTCTCCCACTACCAGCACCGGCCTGCCCTGCTCTCCTGGTCCCCTAATAATGGAGTCTCCCACTACCAGCACCGGCCTGCCCTGCTCTCCTGGTCCCCTAATAATGGAGTCTCCCACTACCAGCACCGGCCTGCCCTGCTCTCCTGGTCCCCTAATAATGGAGTCTCCCACTACCAGCACCGGCCTGCCCTGCTCTCCTGGTCCCTAATAATGGAGTCTCCCACTACCAGCACCGGCCTGCCCTGCTCTCCTGGTCCCTAATAATGGAGTCTCCCACTACCATCACCAGGCCTGCCCTGCTCTCCTGGTCCCTAATAATGGAGTCTCCCACTACCAGCACCGGCCTGCCCTGCTCTCCTGGTCCTCTAATAATGGAGTCTCCCACTACCAGCACCGGCCTGCCCTGCTCTCCTGGTCCCTAATAATGGAGTCTCCACTACCAGCACCGGCCTGCCCTGCTCTCCTGGTCCCCTAATAATGGAGTCTCCCACTACCAGCACCGGCCTGCCCTGCTCTCCTGGTCCCCTAATAATGGAGTCTCCCACTACCAGCACCGGCCTGCCCTGCTCTCCTGGTCCCTAATAATGGAGTCTCCCACTACCAGCACCGGCCTGCCCTGCTCTCCTGGTCCCTAATAATGGAGTCTCCCACTACCATCACCGGCCTGCCCTGCTCTCCTGGTCCTCTAATAATGGAGTCTCCCCACTACCAGCACCGGCCTGCCCTGCTCTCCTGGTCCCTAATAATGGAGTCTCCCACTACCAGCACCGGCCTGCCCTGCTCTCCTGGTCCCCTAATAATGGAGTCTCCCACTACCAGCACCGGCCTGCCCTGCTCTCCTGGTCCCTAATAATGGAGTCTCCCACTACCAGCACCGGCCTGCCCTGCTCTCCTGTCCCCTAATAATGGAGTCTCCCACTACCAGCACCGGCCTGCCTGCTCTCCTGGTCCCCTAATAATGGAGTCTCCCACTACCAGCACCGGCCTGCCCTGCTCTCCTGGTCCCCTAAATAATGGAGTCTCCACTACCAGCACCGGCCTGCCCTGCTCTCCTGGTCCCCTAATAATGGAGTCTCCACTACCAGCACCGGCCTGCCCTGCTCTCCTGGTCCCTAATAATGGAGTCTCCCACTACCAGCACCGGCCTGCCCTGCTCTCCTGGTCCCCTAATAATGGAGTCTCCCACTACCAGCACCGGCCTGCCCTGCTCTCCTGGTCCCCTAATAATGGAGTCTCCCACTACCAGCACCGGCCTGCCCTGCTCTCCCTGGTCCCCTAATAATGGAGTCTCCACTACCAGCACCGGCCTGCCCTGCTCTCCTGGTCCTCTAATAATGGAGTCTCCCACTACAGCACCGGCCTGCCCTGCTCTCCTGGTCCCCTAATAATGGAGTCTCCCACTACCAGCACCGGCCTGCCCTGCTCTCCTGGTCCCCTAATAATGGAGTCTCCCACTACCAGCACCGGCCTGCCCTGCTCTCCTGGTCCCCTAATAATGGAGTCTCCCACTACCAGCACCGGCCTGCCCTGCTCTCCCTGGTCCCCTATAATGGAGTCTCCCACTACCAGCACCGGCCTGCCCTCTCTCCTGGTCCTCTAATAATGGAGTCTCCCACTACCAGCACCGGCCTGCCCTGCTCTCCTGGTCCCCTAATAATGGGAGTCTCCCCACTACCAGCACCGGCCTGCCCTGCTCTCCTGGTCCCCTAATAATGGAGTCTCCCACTACCAGCACCGGCCTGCCCTGCTCTCCTGGTCCCCTAATAATGGAGTCTCCCACTACCAGCACCGGCCTGCCCTGCTCTCCTGGTCCCCTAATAATGGAGTCTCCCACTACCAGCACCCGGCCTGCCCTGCTCTCCTGGTCCCTAATAATGGAGTCTCCCACTACCAGCACCGGCCTGCCCTGCTCTCCTGGTTCCCCTAATAATGGAGTCTCCCACTACCAGCACCGGCCTGCCCTGCTCTCCTGGTCCCCTAATAATGGAGTCTCCCACTACCAGCACGGCCTGCCCTGCCTCTCCTGGTCCCCTAATAATGGAGTCTCCCACTACCAGCCACCGGGCCTGCCCTGCTCTCCTGGTCCTCTAATAATGGAGTCTCCACTACCAGCACCGGCCTGCCCTGCTCTCCTGGTCCCTAATATGGAGTCTCCCACTACCAGCCACCGGCCTGCCCTGCTCTCCTGGTCCCCTAATAATGGAGTCTCCCACTACCAGCACCGCCTGCCTGCTCTCCCTTGGTCCCTAATAATGGAGTCTCCCACTACCAGCACCGGCCTGCCCTGGCTCTCCTGGTCCCCTAATAATGGAGTCTCCCACTACCTAGTACCTGGCCTTGCCCTGCTCTCACTGGTCCGGACTAATATATGGAGTCTCCCCCACTACCAGCAACCGGCCCCTGCTCCCCTGGTCCCTAAATGGAGTCTCCCCCAGCCCCGCCTGCCCCTGCTCCTCCCTGGTCCGACAGGTAGAGGAAGTGGTCCGGGTCTGAACTGACAACCCCCTCGGCTGACAACCTTGTGTCAGATCTAGGCTACCTCCATGCACTCCCCCATGTCTAGCCCATAAGCAACCTGATCAGTGAGCAGTAAAACTCATTTATCTGTAATTGCCGTTGCTTCTCACTTCAAAACGCGCCCGGCTTAGATCCCCGGATGTGTGATATTCCGCCTCCGACCGGCTGCTGCATTACACAGGCTGTGGACAGACGCCTCGTCAGTGACGGAGCGCGTACTGCGAGCGCCGGACTCTATGGTCACGCCCCCACTCCTCTGGATTCACCTGCGAGTCCGGTCACCTCTCCGTTACTGATCGCCCCAGAAATCACGCTCACGCTGCGGTCAGCAGACGCGACATTTTATTACATGTAACGTCACATTTAAAAGACCTCAAATGTTCTGCAGCAATGACCAATCAGCAGACAAAAGGGAAGATCCGGAAAACGGCGTCTGGCGATTTACTGTGGGAGGCTGCGGGGAAAGTCCGGGGCCAATGTTCTGGAAATGGAGGGAGGAGCCCTGTGGTAGGAGGAGCCTAAACAGTCACCATTTACTTTCTAAGAAAAAAAAAAAGAAGCTGGACATTCACTGCTAGACCACGCCCCTCAACAGAGGCCACACCCCCTGGAAGTGACTGGATTTGGGAGAACAGCACAAGGTACAAGAGTCTCTCATCAAATTTAACATTTCCTGAAAACTCCTCATTTCCTCAGGAAATAATCTGAGCAGCCACTGGACCCGGGATAGTGGGGACCGGAACATCACCCCGGTACCGCGAGAGCAGACCCCCACTAAACAGTCACAGGGACCGAGCGGGGGAAGGGTTTATTAGTCTACAACAATCAGACGAGCTGCAGGAACGGAACATGGAGTGGCCGGGAACAGACCAGGAATGGCTGCGGAAGACAATGGAGTGTCCGATCAGGAATCCTTGGAGGTCTGGACTGACGCAATCTCCTGCAGGAAAGACATCACAAAACCAGAAACACTTCAAATTATCACTCGTATTATACTCCAGAGCTGCACTCACTATTCTGCTGGTACAGTCACTGTGTACATACATTACTTATCCTGTACTGATCCTGAGTTCCATCCTGTATTATACTCCAGAGCTGCACTCACTATTCTGCTGGTGCAGTCACTGTGTACATACATTACTTATCCTGTACTGATCCTGAGTTACATCCTGTATTATACTCCAGAGCTGCACTCACTATTCTGCTGGTGCAGTCACTGTGTACATACATTACTTATCCTGTACAGATCCTGAGTTACATCCTGTATTATACTCCAGAGCTGTATTCACTATTCTGCTGGTGCAGTCACTTTGTACATACATTACTTATCCTGTACAGATCCTGAGTTACATCCTGTATTATACTCCAGAGCTGCACTCACTATTCTGCTGGAGCAGTCACTGTGTACATACATTACTTATCCTGTACTGATCCTGAGTTACATCCTGTATTATACTCCAGAGCTGCACTCACTATTCTGCTGGTGCAGTCACTGTGTACATACATTACTTATCCTGATCCTGAGTTATATCCTGTATTATACCCCAGAGCTGCACTCACTATTCTGCTGGTGCAGTCACTGTGTACATACATTACTTATCCTGTACTGATCCTGAGTTACATCCTGTATTATACTCCAGAGCTGCACTCACTATTCTGCTGGTGCAGTCACTGTGTACATACATTACTTATCCTGTACTGATCCTGAGTTACATCCTGTATTATACTCCAGAGCTGTATTCACTATTCTGCTGGTGCAGTCACTTTGTACATACATTACTTATCCTGTACAGATCCTGAGTTACATCCTGTATTATACTCCAGAGCTGCACTCACTATTCTGCTGGTGCAGTCACTGTGTACATACATTACTTATCCTGTACTGATCCTGAGTTACATTCTGTATTATACTCCAGAGCTGCACTCACTATTCTGCTGGTGCAGTCACTGTGTACAGACATTACTTATCCTGTATTATACTCCAGAGCTGCACTCACTATTCTGCTGGTGCAGGTCACTGTGTACATACATTACTTATCCTGTACTGATCCTGAGTTACATCCTGTATTATACTCCAGAGCTGCACTCACTATTCTGCTGGTGCAGTCACTGTGTACATACATTACTTATCCTGTACTGATCCTCAGTTACATCCTGTATTATACTCCAGAGCTGCACTCACTATTCTGCTGGTGCAGTCACTGTGTACAGACATTACTTATCCTGTACTGATCCTGAGTTACATTCTGTATTATACTCCAGAGCTGCACTCACTATTCTGCTGGTGCAGTCACTGTGTACAGACATTACTTATCCTGTACTGATTCTGAGTTACATCCTGTGTTATACTCCAGAGCTGCACTCACTATTCTGCTGGCCAACATGTCCACACATGACTGCTTTGTAGACAGTGCGGAGCAGCGCTCATATTTGATGCACAGGGCGAGTGATGACTGGATGAGTCCGCTGATCCTGTGAGTGGGGGTCCCGTGGTCACGCCCCCCCACAGATCATCACCTGCCCTGTAGATACATGTTATGATATGGGGGCCCCCACCGTCCGGCTCGTCCAGCATCAGAGCTCAGTGCCAGCCCCTTCATTAAGGCAGAGCCACAATACCAGACGCAGCCTGCAGACAGGGGAGGCGCTCCACTAGAGGAGTAGTAGTGGTGGTAGTAGTCATCCTCCACTCACCTCCTTAAGGGCATCCTTCAGTTTGGTGTAGGCGTCTTCCAGGTCGTCGTTAATAATGATCTCATCAAAGAGGCCGGGCTCCTTACCTGCAGACAAGGAGGCGGGGTCAGGAGAGTGATGGGCGGGGTTTAACACAATCTATCTTGGGGGCATTTTATAAAATCCCTTCCCTTTAAGAGGGCGTGGCCCCGCTTAGACGGCTGTGTGGTACCGTGGACACAGCGCTGCCGCCTGCTGAGGAGGGGGTGGAGCCTCTAGCCTGGGGTAGTCACTGCCCCGCCCATGCTCCTTCTGCATTGTTCAGGCAGGAAGCAGGATACAGGGTTCACTTACTTATCTCTATGTCGTTGATGGCCGCCTGCAGCCTCTTCTGTAAGCTCTCCTCGGATTCTGTGTTCCGGTCCCGGAGTCTCTGCTCCTGCAGTAAGAGAACGGCGTCGCCGTTAGCCTCATCACCACAGGGGGGCGCTGTGTGGAGTTCAGCTCTGAGGCTGCACTTACCAGGATCTGGACGGACGGAGGGTGCACCGAGATGTAGATGGGGTTCAGGTCCGTCTTCTTGATGTTCTTCACCCCCTGCATGTCGATGTCCAGGATGCAGATCTGGTTCTTGGCCTGTACCGCCTGCACCGCCGCTTTACTGGAGGGGGGAGGGGCAGACAAGGGTTAACCCCCTCACAATTCAGGATTAACCCTTCCTGACTAGCGGGCGATGATCGGCCGGTGCGTGTATACAGCCCCATGTAATGGAGAACCCGGCCCCGCACCCCCCCTCCACACCCCCTGCACCGCCCCCGACACCGCGCTCAGCACCGACCCTCGACACCGCCGCTCAGCACCCACCCCGCACCGCCCCCGACACCGCGCTCAGCACCCACCCCTGCACCGCCCCCGACACGCGCTCAGGCACCGGACCCCCGACACCCGCTCAGCACCCACCGCACCGCCCCGACACCGCGCTCAACCCCCCGCACCGCGCTCAGCACCCACCCCACCCGACACGCACACCCCGACACCGCGCGCTCAGCCACCCACCCCACCGCCACCGCCCCCGACACCGCGCTCAGCACCCACCCCCGCACCGCCCCGACACCGCGCTCAGCACCCACCCCACACCCCCGACACCGCGCTCAGCACCCACCCCGCACCGCCCCCGACACGCGCTCAGCACCCACCCCCTGCACCGCGCTCAGCACCGACCCCCCGACCACCCCCGACACCGCGCTCAGCACCCACCCCTGCACCGCCCCCGACACGCGCTCAGCACCCACCCCCGCACCGCCCCCGACACCGCGCTCAGCACCCACCCCGCACCGCCCCCGACACCGCCGCTCAGCACCCACCCCCGCCACCGCCCCCGACACCGCGCTCCAGCACCCACCCCCACCCCCGACACCGCGCTCAGCACTCACCCCCTGCACCGGCGCTCAGCACCGACCCCCGCACCACCCCCACCCGCGCTCAGCACCCACCCCCTGCACCGCCCCCGAACACGCGCTCAGCACCCACCCCCTGCACCGCGCTCAGCACCGACCCGACCACCCCGACACCGCCGCTCAGCACCCAACCCTGCACCGCTCAGCACCACCCCCTGCACCGCGCTCAGCACCCACCCCCGCACCACCTGAAATATCGGATCGACTGCAATTCCTCAAAAATAAAAAAACAAAAAGTCATTTTTACTGCTGACATTAAGGCGTCCTGAAAGGGTTAATAGGGATTATTAGAGACCGCCTCCTACAATACTCTGTGCTGCTGTGACGTCCTGACTTTTGACATCCTGATTCCTCGTAAGACGGTTAGTCTTAGTCACATGACCCGCGTCTCCTCCGCTGTAATCCGATTAGCGGCATGAAGTGATTAAGATAATTGGGAACGTCCTGCGCCTCGTGACCCTCACAGGAGGTCGGTCATTATGGGGCAGGCTGCGCCTCGCGGCTCCTCATCACGTACCTGGTCCCGTACATGTTCCCGGAGAAGACGGCGTGTTCTATGAAGTCCCCGCATCGATCCCGCGCTGCATCTCCTCCCGCGTCACAAAGTGGTAATCTGTGAGAGCGAGGACACGATGAGACGGTGAAATAATCTATGGGGGGGAGGGGGGGACGGTGAAATAATCTATGGGGGGGGGAGGGGGGGGACGGTGAAATAATCTATGGGGGGGAGGGGGGGGACGGTGAAATAATCTATGGGGGGGAGGGGGGGGGACGGTGAAATATCTATGGGGGGGAGGGGGGGGGGGGACGGTGAAATAATCTATGGGGGAGGGAGGGGGGACGGTGAAATAATCTATGGGGGGGGGGAGGGTGAAATAATCTATGGGGGGGAGGGGGGGAGACGGTGAAATAATCTATGGGGGGGGGAGGGGGGTGGACGGTGAAATAATCTATGGGGGGGGGAGACGGTGAAATATCTATATGAGGGGGGGGGACGGTGAAATAATCTATGGGGGGGAGGGGGGGGGACGGTGAAATAATCTATGGGGGGAGGGGAAAATATGGGGGGGATCTATGGGGGGGGAGGGGGGGGGGGGGGACGGTGAAATAATCTATGGGGGGGGAGGGGAGGGAAAATAATCTATGGGGGGGGGAGGGGAAATAATCTATGGGGGGGGAGGGGGACGGGTGAAATAATCTATGGGGGGGAGGGGGGGAAAATAATCTATGGGGGGGAGGGGGGGAATAATCTATGAGGGGGGAAATAATCTATGGGGGGGGGGGGGGGGAGACGGTGAAATAATCTATGGGGGGGGAGGGGGGGACGGTGAAATAATCTATGGGGGGGGAGGACGGTGAAATAATCTATGGGGGGAATAATCTATGGGGGGGGAGGGGGGGACGGTGAAATAATCTATGGGGGGGGAGGGGGGACGGTGAAATAATCTATGGGGGGGGGGAGGGGGGACGGTGAAATAATCTATGGGGGGGAGAGGGGGGGACGGTTGAAATAATCTATGGGGGGGGAGGTGAAATATCTATGGGGGGAGGGGGGGGGACGTGAAATAATCGGGGGGGGGGGGAGGGTGAAATAATCTATGGGGGGGGGGACGGTGAAATAATCTATGGGGGGCGGTGAAATAATCTATGGGGGGGGGGGGGGGGGGACGGTGAAATAATCTATGGGGGGGGAGGGGAATAATCTATGGGGGGGAGGGGGGGGGGACGGTGAAATAATCTATGGGGGGGGAGGGGGACGGTGAAATAATCTATGGGGGGGGAAAATAATCTATGGGGGGGAGGGGGGGGGGGGACGGTGAAATAATCTATGGGGGGGGGGGGGACGGTTGAAATAATCTATGGGGGGGGAGGGTGAAATAATCTATGAGGGGGGGGGGGGACGGTGAAATAATCTATGGGGGGGATAATCTATGGGGGGGGGCGGTGAAATAATCTATGGGGGGGGGGGGAGGTGAAAAATAATCTATGGGGGGGGAGGGGGGAGGGGGGGGACGGGTGAAATAATCTATGGGGGGATATCTATGGGGGGGGAATAATCTATGGGGGGGAGGGGGGGGGGACGGTTGAAATAATCTATGGGGGGGGGGAGGGGGGGGGAGGGGGGGACGGTGAAATAATCTATGGGGGGGGGGGGGGCGGTGAAATAATCTATGGGGGGGGGAGGGGACGGTGAAAATAATCTATGGGGGGGAGGGGGGGGGACGGTGAAAAATCTATGGGGGAGGGGGACGGTGAAATAATCTATGGGGGGGGAGGGGCGGACGGTGAAATAATCTATGGGGGGGAGGGGGGGGACGGTGAAAATAATCTATGGGGGGGGAGGGGGGGGGAGGGTGAAATAATCTATGGGGGGGGAGAGGGGGACGGTGAAATAATCTATGGGGGGGGAGGGGGGAACGGTGAAATAATCATGGGGGGGGGACGGTGAAATAATATGGGGGGGAGGGGGGACGGTGAATATCTATGGGGACGGTGAAATAATCTATGGGGGGGGGGCGGTGAAATATTATGGGGGAGGGGGGGGACGTGAAATAATCATGGTGGGGGAGGGGGGGGACGGTTGAAATAACTATGGGGGGAGGGGGGGACGGTGAAATAATCTATGGGGGGGGGGGAGGGGGGGACGGTGAAATAATCTATGGGGGGGGGGGGGGACGGTGAAATAATCTATGGGGGGGAGGGGGGGACGGTGAAATAATCTATGGGGGGGGGAGGTGAAAATCTATGGGGGGAGGGGGAAGGACGGTTTTGAAATAATCTATGGGGGGAGGGGGGACGGTGAAATAATCTATGGGGGGGGGGGGGGGACGGGAAATGAAATAATCATGGGGGGAGGGGGGGACGGTGAATAATCTAGGGGGGGGAGGTGAAAATCTATGGGGGGAGGGGGGTGGGAGACGGTGAAATAATCTATGGGGGGGGGGGGAAATCTATGAGACGGTGAATAATCTATGGGGGGGGGGGGGGGAGTGAAATAATCTATGGGGGAGGGAGGGGGTGGGGACGGTGAATAATCTATGGGGGGGAGGGGGGGGGGAGGTGAGGGGACGGTTGAAATAATCTATGAGGGGGGGGGGGGGGGACGTGAAATAATCTATGGGGGGAGGGGGAGGTGAAATAATCTATGGGGGGGGAGGGGGGACGGTGAAATAATCTATGGGGGAGGGGGGACGGTGAAATAATCTATGGGGGGGGGGGGGGAAAAATCTATGGGGGGGGTCGGTACCTTTCCCGTCGGCCTCTCCGGGTCTTGGGCTCCTCGTGGTGTCTACAATTGGAGAGATATAAGAAGTCATCGTCCTCGCCACGTTGAGCAGCACTACCCCCATCATGGCGTCTACTTACGGGACACGGAGAAGCCGAAGACGCCCTCGTATTCCTGCAGCAGTCTCTTCAGCAGCGTGCTCTTGCCTGCGCCGGAGGGGCCGCTCAGCACCACGGGCCGGGGTCCTGCCATCACTGTTGGGAAAAACAGCGGCGGGTCAGCGCCACACAGACGCCATCACAAGAGGAGGCGACATGTACCAGTACTCTCTGAACTACTACTCCCATTTCTCCCTCCACTATCACTCCCCTCCGCTCCTCGCTCTGTGTACAGCTGCACGGCTGCTTCCTATAGACAATCCGCCTCTGCTATAACGTGCCGTGAGGCTCGGCGCCTCACCGCAGTAATCTGGCCGCACGCACACTGTATAGATTACATGCGGTTTATTACAGCGCCAAAGTGAACGAGATGTGACAAACCCTGTGAGCAAAGACGGGGGCGTCCATTATACAGAGGAGAGAGAGCATTATACAGAGAGAGGAGAGCCGGGGGGTCATTATACAGAGAGAGGAGAGATTATACAGAGGGGGGGCGTCCATAGGGAGAGCGTCTATTATACAGAGAGAGGAGAGGAGAGCCGGGGGGCGTCTATTATACAGAGGAGAGGAGAGCCGGGGGGGCGTCTATTATTACAGAGGAGAGGAGAAGCGGGGGCGTCCATTATACAGAGGAGAGGAGAGCCGGGGGGCGTCTATTATACAGAGGAGAGGAGAGCCGGGGCGTCCATTATACAGAGGAGAGGAGAGCCGGGGGCGTCCATTATTACAGAGGAGAGGAGAGCCGGGGGGGCGTCTATTATACAGAGGAGAGGAGAGGCCGGGGGGCGTCTATTATACAGAGGAGAGGAGAGCCGGGGGCGTCTATTATACAGGAGGAGAGGAGAGCCGGGGCGTCTATTATACAGAGGAGAGGAGAGCCGGGGGGCGGTCTTATTATACAGAGAGGAGCAGGAGAGCCGGGGGGCGTCTATTATACAGAGAGAGGAGAGCCGGGGGGGCGTCCATTATACAGAGGAGAGGAGAGCCGGGGGGCGGTCTATTATTACAGAGGAGAGGAGAGCCGGGGGCGTCTATTATACAGAGGAGAGGAGAGCCGGGGGCGTCTATTATACAGAGGAGAGGAGAGCCGGGGGGGCGTTCATATACAGAGGAGAGGAGACCGATTAATACAGAGAGAGGAGAGCCGGGGGCGTCTATTATACAGAGGAGAGGAGAGCCGGGGGCGTCTATTATACAGAGGAGAGGAGAGCGGGGGCGTCTATTATACAGAGGAGAGGAGAGCCGGGGGGCGTCCATTATACAGAGGAGAGGAGAGCGGGGGCGTCCATTATACAGAGGAGAGGGGAGGGAGAGCCGGGGGGGTCTATTATACAGAGAGAGGAGAGCCGGGGGGCGTCTATTATACAGAGGAGAGGAGAGGAGAGCCGGTGGGGCGTCTATTATACAGAAGAGAGGAGAGGAGAGCGGAGGGGGCGTCTATTATACAGAAGAGAGGAGAGCCGGGGGGGCGTCCATTATACAGAGGAGAGGGAGAGCCGGGGGGCGTCTATTATACAGAAGAGAGGAGAGGAGAGCCGGAGGGGGCGTCTATTATACAGAAGAGAGGAGAGCCGGGGGCGTCCATTATACAGAGGAGAGGAGAGCCGGGGGCGTCTATTATACAGAAGAGAGGAGAGCCGGGGGGCGTCCATTATACAGAGGAGAGGAGAGCCGGGGGGGCGTCCATTATACAGAGGAGAGGAGAGCCGGGGGGCGTCCATTTACAGAGGAGAGGAGAGCCGGGGGGCGTCTATTTACAGAGGAGAGGAGAGCTGGGGGGCGTCTATTATACAGAAGAGAGGGAGAGCCGGGGGGCGTTCTATTATACAGAGAGAGGAGAGCCGGGGGGGGCGTCTATTATACAGAAGAGAGGAGAGCGGGGGGCGTCCATTATTACAAGGGAGGAGAGGGGCCGGGGGGGCGTCCATTATACAGAGGAGAGGAGAGCCGGGGGCGTCTATTATACAGAGGAGAGGAGAGCTGGGGGGCGTCTATTATACAGAAGAGAGGAGAGGAGAGCCGGGGGGCGTCCATTATACAGAGGAGAGGTGACGGCGGTCGTCACATGGGGGGGCAGGTGACGGCGGCCCCCTTGCACCTACCTGCCTTGTGCCGGTCTCTGTCTATAATGCGGTGACTCTCGGGTGGAGGGAGTTATCCGGCTGCATTCCTCTCCGCAGGGACACGCCCACTGTGGCGGCACACAAGGGGTTAGGAGCTCAGTGTCCCGGATTAGGGCGTGTGCCGCCACCTGTCTGCTTTGGACACAGAAGCATCTGCTGCCTGCGCCGCTGATCCCAGGACCCTGTCACCTCCACCTGACGGCAGAGAGTGCACCGGGCGCCGCTCATCTCTGCACCACAGGGAGGACTACAACCCCCAACAGGCATTTATAAAGTAGGAATACGAGCGCCCCTACCCCAGGGTCACAAAAGGATGTCATATCTAAGGAAGAAGCGTGTGACCGGTGCGCGGACCCCCAGGGAGGAGCCACGGAGCTGAGGGTCTGTTACATTGTGTCAGTCACACACATTTCACTGCTGTGTTTTTGGATCTTTTTTTCTGGCTGTTTCCATGGTAACTGGACGACAATTATCTGCATTTCAGAAGTTTTTCCCTTTTCATGATAAATCCATCAAGTTTCTGCGAGGACTCAATGGGTGTTCCCCCGGCGCTGCCGTAGTAGACGGCTAATCTGTGCGCTCACCGCTCCCCGCAGCGCTCACCGCTTCTTCCCCAGCCGTTTTACCGGTCTGGAGGGGTCTCCCGCCAGTCCGGGCCCTGTACTTCCTGTGGGACGTCCCGGGCAGTAGCGGCGTTGTGAGGCCCGCTCGGAGCTCTCCACTGGGGGCGTCCCCATCTCCTCATCCTCCTTGGGCGCTCCCCCGAAGTCGTCTTCACCTGGAAGTTCTTGATGATCCAGTAACTGGCTGATTGAGGTCCAGTCTTACAAGCAGCGAGATCACTTGGAGGTAACCATGGTTAACAGAAGACAGCGATTCCACGCCCCCCCACCCGGCTCCTCTGACTCACAGCAGCCGCCGTGTCCTCGTAAGAAGATCGCCAAGACGACACCAGAAGAAGTCACAATTAGGGGGCGGCGACAGGGGCGATGCGGGGGCGTCACACTGCAGCGGTGATCTCATAGAAATCAATGGTGTGTGCCGCCACTGAGCCCTAAATCCCAGAAAATCCAGCAGCACTGCGACATTGTAACAAACCCTCAGCTGTGTGAGCACGGCTCTACTGGATCACTGCCTCAAGAGTCCTCATTCACTGACAGCAAGCAGAGATACTGAAAATGGTGGCGATTCAGAGAGAGCAGCAGAAGGGGAGAAAAGCTCCGGCCTCCAGAGCGCCCCCCAGTGACCCCAGGGTACAGTGCAGCAAGGGGTTAAGAGGAGGATGGGAGATGTAGCAGAGCCGTATACAGAGGAGGACGTGGGGTGTGAGGAGATGTAGCAGAGCCGTATACAGAGGAGGACGTGGGGTGTGAGGAGATGTAGCAGAGCCGTATACAGCGGGGGACGCGAGGTGTGAGGAGATGTAGCAGAGCCGTATACAGAGGACGCAGGGTGTGAGGAGATGTAGCAGAGCCGTATACAGAGGAGGACGCAGGGGTGAGGAGATGTAGCAGAGCTGTATAAAGAGGAGGACGCGAGGTGTGAGGAGATGTAGCAGAGCCGTATACAGAGGAGGACGCGGGGTGTGAGGAGATGTAGCAGAGCCGTATACAGAGGAGGACGCGGGGTGTGAGGAGATGTAGCAGAGCCGTATACAGAGGAGGACGCGGGGTGTGAGGAGATGTAGCAGAGCCGTATACAGAGGAGGACGCGGGGGTGTGAGGAGATGTAGGCAGAGCCGTATTACAGAGGAGGACGCGGGGTGTGAGGAGATGTAGCAGAGCCGTATACAGAGGAGGACGCAGGGTGTGAGGAGATTAGCAGAGCCGTATAAAGAGGAGGACGCGAGGTGTGAGGAGATGTAGCAGAGCCGTATACAGAGGGAGGACGCGGGGTGTGAGGAGATGTAGCAGAGCCGTATACAGAGGAGGACGCGGGGTGTGAGGAGATGTAGCAGAGCCGTATACAGAGGAGGACGCGGGGTGTGAGGAGATGTAGCAGAGCCGTATACAGAGGAGGACGCGGGGGTGTGAGGAGATGTAGCAGAGCCGTATACAGAGGAGACGCGGGGTGTGAGGAGATGTAGCAGAGCCGTATACAGAGGAGACGCGGGGTGTGAGGAGATGTAAGCAGAGCCGTATACAGAGGAGGACGCGGGGGTGTGAGAGATGTAGCAGAGCCGTATACAGAGGGAGGACGCGGGGTGTGAGGAGATGTAGCAGTTGCCGTATACAGAGGAGAATGTAGCAGAGCTGTATACAGCGGAGGACACGTGGTGTGAGGAGATGTAGCAGAGCCGTATACAGAGGAGGACGCGGGTGTGAGGAGATGTAGCAGAGCCGTATACAGAGGAGGACGCAGGGTGTGAGGAAGATGTAGCAGAGCCGTATACAGAGGAGGACGCGGGGTGTGAGGAGATGTAGCAAAGCCGTATACAGAGGAGGACGCGGGGTGTGAGGAGATGTAGCAGAGCTGTATACAGCTGAGGACGTGGGGTGTGAGGAGATGTAGCAGAGCTGTAATACAGAGGAGGACGCGGAGTGTGAGAAAGATGTAGCAGAGCCGTATACAGAGGAGGACGCGGAGTGTGAGGAGATGTAGCAGAGCCGTATACAGAGGAGGACGCGGAGTGTGAGGAATGTAGCAGAGCCGTATACAGAGGAGAACACGGGGTGTGAGGAGATGTAGCAGAGCCGTATACAGAGGAGGACGCGAGGTGTGAGGAGATGTAGCAGAGCCGTATACAGAGGAGAACACGGAGTGTGAGGAGATGTAGCAGAGCCGTATACAGAGGAGGACGCGGGGTGTGAGGAGACGTAGCAGAGCCGTATACAGAGGAGAACACGGGGTGTGAGGAGATGTAGCAGAGCCGTATACAGAGGAGGACGCGGGGTGTGAGGAGATGTAGCAGAGCCGTATACAGAGGAGGACGCGAGGTGTGAGGAGATGTAGCAGAGCCGTATACAGAGGAGGACGCGGGTGTGAGGAGACGTAACAGAGCCGTATACAGAGGAGAACACGGGGTGTGAGGAGATGTAGCAGAGCCGTATACAGAGGAGAACACGGGGTGTGAGGAGATGTAGCAGAGCCGTATACAGAGGAGGACGCGGGGTGTGAGGAGATGTAGGCAGAGCCGTATACAGAGGAGAACACAGGGTGTGAGGAGATGTAGCAGAGCTGTATACAGAGGAGAATGTAGCAGAGCTGTATACAGAGGAGAACACGGGGTGTGAGGAGATGTAGCAGAGCTGTATACAGAGGAGGACGTGGGGTGTGAGGAGATGTAGCAGAGCTGTATACAGCGGGGGACACGTGGTGTGAGGAGATGTAGCAGAGCCGTATACAGAGGAGGACGTGGGTGTGAGGAGATGTAGCAGAGCTGTATACAGAGGAGGACGTGGGGTGTGAGGAGATGTAGCAGGCTGTATACAGAGGAGGACGCGGGGTGTGAGGAGATGTAGCAGAGCCGTATACAGAGGAGGACGCGGGGTGTGAGGAGATGTAGCAGAGCCGTATACAGAGGAGGACGCGGGGTGTGAGGAGATGTAGCAGAGCTGTATACAGAGGAGGACGCGGGGGAGATGTAAGCAGAGCTGTATACAGAGGAGGACAAGGGGGAGATGTAGCAGAGCCGTATACAGAGGAGGACGCGGGGTGTTGAGGAGATGTAGCAGAGCCGTATACAGAGGAGGACGCGGGGTGTGAGGAGATGTAGCAGAGCCGTATACAGAGGAGGACGCGGGGTGTGAGATGTAGCAGAGCTGTATACAGAGGAGGACGCGAGGTGTGAGGAGATGTTAGCAGAGCTGTATACAGAGGAGGACACAGGGTGTGAGGAGATGTAGCAGAGCCGTATACAGAGGAGGACGTGGGGTGTGAGGAGATGTAGCAGAGCTGTATACAGAGGAGAATGTAACAGAGCTGTATACAGAGGAGAACACGGGGTGTGAGGAGATGTAGCAGAGCTGTATACAGAGGAGGACGCGGGGTGTGAGGAGATGTAGCAGAGCCGTATACAGCGGAGGACGTGGTGGTGTGAGGAGATGTAGCAGAGCCGTATACAGCGGAGGACGTGGAGTGTGAGGAGATGTAGCAGAGCTGTATACAGAGGAGGACGTGGGGTGTGAGGAGATGTAGCAGAGCTGTATACAGAGGAGGACGTGGGGTGTGAGGAGATGTAGCAAGAGCTGTATACAGAGGAGGTCGTGGGGTGAGGAGATGTAGCAGTGCCGTATACAGAGGAGAATGTAGCAGAAGCTGTATACAGCGGAGGACACGGGGTGTGAGGAGATGTAGCAGAGCCGTATAAAGAGGAGGACGCGGGGGTGTGAGGAGATGTAGCAGAGCTGTATACAGAGGAGGACGTGGGGTGTGAGGAGATGTAGCAGAGCCGTATACAGAGGAGGACACGTGGTGTGAGGAGATGTAGCAGAGCCGTATACAGAGGAGGACGCGGGGGTGAGGAGATGTAGCAGAGCCGTATACAGCAGTGGATGTAGCAGAGCTGTACAGGTCACAGACAGCACGGTCCATTGCTATGTACACGTGGGTCAGACCATTCTCACGGCTGGGGGGGGGGTCACTTTACCTGCAGACACCAGGGCGCTCAGAATCTCCCGCGGATCATGGACACATCAGTCCGGACCGTGGGGCGGGACCACGTGTGTAGTATTTCACGCAGTGGGCGTGCCTATCGATGACGTCACAAAGAGGCGTTTCTTACGTGACATTTCCGTGCGCGTGTCCTATCACCACAGTAACAGCCCCTGAGTTAGTTTCGTTTTACGCCGTGTAGATGACGTCACACTTCGTTTTGCGGCGCCATTTTGTCTGCGTCATTTAGCCCCTGAGGGCTTCAATAACATGGCGGCCGGAGCCGTCTTCGCTGTCTGGTGTTTGTGCCTAGGCGCACGGTGATGACGTCAGGAGCCGGGTCTGGGCGCTGTGACTTTGTGGTTAGTATTCTCCTCGTGTTATGTTCGGGCAGCGACTTCAGCCGCCTGTAGAACTACAAGTCCCAGCATGCCATGGTGCACTGTCTAAATATTGCTGTGTCTGGTCCTTAGGGAGTACCACTGATGGGAGTTGTAGTTGGCTTGAGGCTGTGGTTGGGGGCGTCACATCGCCCTTCAGGAGTCACTCCTGACCCCACAGGATCAGTGACCCCTAGAAATCTGGCGGGGTGGGGACTGTCCATAACCTGAGGTCCCTCACCACGTATTCATCATACCCTTTATACTAATGGGTGTCCCCCCCTCCATGGTATTAATCATACACCCGTAGTATTGGGGTACCCCCTCCATGGTAAACCTTCTTCTTCTTCAGGTGCCGATCCCCGCTCTGCTCCGGGTGTCACCACACAGCGCCCTCCATGGCCGCTCTCATCAGGACGCGATCCGCCGTCACCGCTCTCCTCAGGTAAGTGTCTTCTATCAGGATAACATGGAAGCTGCTGACAACCAGTGCAGTCCCAGTACACATCCAGTAAGGAGGGTTGTCAGAGCAGAATAGTGAGTGCAGCTCTGGAGTATAATACAGGATGTAACTCAGGATCAGTACAGGATAAGTAATGTATGTACACAGTGACTGTACCGGCAGAATAGTGAGTGCAGCTCTGGAGTATAATACAGGATGTAACTCAGGATCAGTACAGCATAAGTAATGTATGTACACAGTGACTGCACCAGCAGAATAGTGAGTGCAGCTCTGGAGTATAATACAGGATGTAACTCAGGATCAGTACAGGATAAGTAATGTATGTACACAGTGACTGCACCAGCAGAATAGTGAGTGCAGCTCTGGAGTATAATACAGGATGTAAACTCAGGATCAGTACAGGATAAGTAATGTATGTACACAGTGACTGCACCAGCAGAATAGTGAGTGCAGCTCTGGAGTATAATACAGGATGTAACTCAGGATCAGTACAGGATAAGTAATGTATGTACACAGTGACTGCACCAGCAGAATAGTGAGTGCAGCTCTGGAGTATAATACAGGAGGTAACTCAGGATCAGTACAGGATAAGTAATGTATGTACACAGCGACTGCACCAGCAGAATAGTGAGTGCAGCTGTGGAGTATAATACAGGATGTAACTCAGGATCAGTACAGGATAAGTAATGTATGTACACAGTGACTGCACCAGCAGAATAGTGAGTGCAGCTCTGGAGTTATAATACAGGATGTAACTCAGGATCAGTACAGGATAAGTAATGTATGTACACAGTGACTGCACCAGCACAATAGTGAGTGCAGCTCTGGAGTATAATACAGGATGTAACTCAGGATCAGTACAGGATAAGTAATGTATGTACACAGCGACTGCACCAGCAGAATAGTGAGTGCAGCTCTGGAGTATAATACAGGATGTAACTCAGGATCAGTACAGGATAAGTAATGTATGTACACAGCGACTGCACCAGCAGAATAGTGAGTGCAGCTCTGGAGTATAATACAGGATGTAACTCAGGATCAGTACAGGATAAGTAATGTATGTACACAGTGACTGCACCAGCAGAATAGTGAGTGCAGCTCTGGAGTATAATACAGGATGTAACTCAGGATCAGTACAGGATAAGTAATGTATGTACACAGTGACTGCACCAGCAGAATAGTGAGTGCAGCTCTGGAGTATAATACAGGATGTAACTCAGGATCAGTACAGGATAAGTAATGTATGTACACAGCGACTGCACCAGCAGAATAGTGAGTGCAGCTCTGGAGTATAATACAGGATGTAACTCAGGATCAGTACAGGATAAGTAATGTATGTACACAGCGACTGCACCAGCAGAATAGTGAGTGCAGCTCTGGAGTATAATACAGGATGTAACTCAGGATCAGTACAGGATAAGTAATGTATGTACACAGTGACTGCACCAGCAGAATAGTGATTGCAGCTCTGGAGTATAATACAGGATGTAACTCAGGATCAGTACAGGATAAGTAATGTATGTATGCAGTGACTGCACCAGCAGAATAGTGAGTGCAGCTCTGGGGTATAATAAAGGATGTAACTCAGGATCAGTACAGGATAAGTAATGTATGTACACAGTGACTGCACCAGCAGAATAGTGATTGCAGCTCTGGAGTATAATACAGGATGTAACTCAGGATCAGTACAGGATAAGTAATGTATGTACACAGTGACTGCACCAGCAGAATAGTGAGTGCAGCTCTGGAGTATAATACAGGATGTAACTCAGGATCAGTACAGGATAAGTAATGTATGTACACAGTGACTGCACCAGCAGAATAGTGAGTGCAGCTCTGGAGTATAATGCAGGATGTAACTCAGGATCAGTACAGGATAAGTAATGTATGTACACAGTGACTGCACCAGCAGAATAGTGAGTGCAGCTCTGGAGTATTTTTCTTCCTCTGTCACCTGTGGTATATGTTATTCCCTGCAGCGCTCTCCCCGGCTCCGCACTTCGCTGTCGCAGTCAGTTCCACATCTCGGTGACGCAGCAGAACTCTAACAGAGCCTGCATCGGGCGCTCTGGTCGGACAACTTACCTGAGAAGTTACCCCGTCCTCCTGGTGCAGCCCGATGGCTCCACCATCACCATCCAGTACAAGGAGCCGCGCAGGATGCTGATAGTGAGTCTCCACCCACATAGGGCGTGGCCTCCGCTGTCATGTGATTGTGTCTGGAGAACCTTTACGGAGATTGTACGAGAGACTGGCGCCATATGTGCCGGGATTACATGATGTGTGCGGAGCATGAAATATCACCGGGGGGTTGTGTGATCACATAATAATACATAACACCGCAGGCTGACGTAAAGGCATTAGTGCGATGATTGTGCGGTATATCATCAGGGATCCCTGGTCCCCGGTACTCCTTCTTCCGTGTGTGTATGTCAGTCATCTCTCACTGCGCGTGTAGCATTCCCCTTCCCTCTTCTTAGTGCTGCTGACTGCACCCCTCACCCCCCTTGTTTGTGCTGCTGACTGCACCCCTCACCCCCTTGTTTGTGCTGCTGACTGCACCCCTCACCCCCTGTTTGTGCTGCTGACTGCCCCCTCACCCCCTTGTGTGCTGCTGACTGCACCCCTCACCCCCTTGTTTGTGCTGCTGACTGCACCCCTCACCCCCCTTGTGTGCTGCTGACTGCACCCTCACCCCCCTTGTGTGCTGCTGACTGCCCCTCACCCCCCTTGTTTGTGCTGCTGACTGCACCCCTCACCCCCTCTTGTGTGTGCTGCTGACTGCACCCCTCACCCCCCTTGTTTGTGCTGCTGACTGCCCCCTCACCCCCTCTTGTTTGTGCTGCTGACTGCACCCCTCACCCCCCTTGTTTGTGCTGCTGACTGCCCCCTCACCCCCTCTTGTGCTGCTGACTGCACCCCCTCACCCCCTCTTGTTTGTGCTGCTGACTGCACCCCTCACCCCCCTTGTTTGTGCTGCTGACTGCACCCCTCACCCCCTCTTGTGTGTGCTGCTGACTGCACCCCTCACCCCTCTTGTGTGTGCTGCTGACTGCACCCCTCACCCCCTCTTGTTTGTGCTGCTGACTGCACCCCTCACCCCCCTTGTTTGTGCTGCTGACTGCACCCCTCAGCCCCTTGTTTGTGCTGCTGACTGCACCCTCACCCCCTCTGTTTGTGCTGCTGACTTCACCCTACCCTCTTGTTTTGTGCTGCTGACTGCCACCCCTCACCCCTCTTGTTTGTGCTGCTGACTGCACCCCTCACCCTCTTGTTTGTGCTGCTGACTGCACCCTCACCCCCTCTTGTTTGTGCTGCTGACTGCACCCTCACCCCCTTGTTTGTGCTGCTGACTGCACCCCTCACCCCCCTTGTTTGTGCTGCTGACTGCACCCCTCACCCCCTCTTGTTTGTGCTGCTGACTGCACCCCTCACCCCCTCTTGTTTGTGCTGCTGACTGCACCCCTCACCCCCTCTTGTTTGTGCTGCTGACTGCACCCCTCACCCCCTCTTGTTTTGTGCTGCTGACTGCACCCCTCACCCCCTCTTGTTTGTGCTGCTGACTGCACCCCTCACCCCCTCTTGTTTGTTGCTGCTGACTGCACCCCTCACCCCTCTTGTTTGTGCTGCTGACTGCACCCCTCACCCCCTCTTGTTTGTGCTGCTGACTGCACCCCTCACCCCCTCTTGTTTGTGCTGCTGACTGCACCCTCACCCCCTCTTTGTTTGTGCTGCTGACTGCACCCCTCACCCCCCTCTTGTTTGTGCTGCTGACTGCACCCCTCACCCCCTCTTGTTTGTGCTGCTGACTGCACCCTCACCCCCTCTTGTTTGTGCTGCTGACTGCACCCCTCACCCCCTCTTGTTTGTGCTGCTGACTGCACACCCCTGCTCACCCCTCACTTGTTTTGTTGCTGCTGACTTGCACCCCTCCACCCCCTCTTGTTTGTGCTGCTAGACTGCACCCCTCACCCCCCTCTTGTTTGTGCTGCCTGACCCCCAGCCCTGATCTTGTATCGATGACCCCAGGCCTTTTTTGCCACTCAGATGCCCATAGGACCATCCACCACTCTGTTCTGAGGATGAGCGAAAAGCCCCGCCGGTTGCCGCCATGAGAAACCAGGCCCGGAAAGAGCGGCGCCCAAGAAGGAGAAGGAGGTGTACGATGACTTCATGCCTGCAGGAAATTACAGTCAAGTTCTGGAAGAAGAAGCTGACCGACGCCCAAGAAACTGCCGGAGAGCCGTCATTAATAAATTTATGTGTTTATAATGATTAAGACGTGACGGGGTTAATCACATCCACTTTATAATAGTGACAACCCTCAAGGGTGTTTACATGTGGCATGCACAGCTGCCCCTCCCCTGCGCTTCCTCTAGTCCCGCCCCCGCAGTGCTCTCAGTCCCCAGGGCAGGTTATGGGCTGGACCATCTGCTGACCTATAACCCCTGCGGGCACTGGGCCGGATGACAACACGCTGGTTGTGGTGACCGTTTTCCGTAGAGGGCGGAGTTAAGGTCATGCAGTGGAGCCGGTGCCGTGTGTCATCGCTCAGGGTCTGTGTTCACACATTGCAGTAATGCTGCAGCACAAACTCAACCACGGCGGCCAAATGTGACCTGTGCTCCAGGGCATGGGACAAGTGTACGCAGCTCTGCTGCAGACTGATGTGTCTCCATGGTTACAGGTTAGCCACGCCCTCTGTGTTACTGGATGCAGGGTCAGGTGTCTGTAACCATGGCGACACATTCTGCAGTGGAGCTGCGTCCACAGAAATGGGAGGAGCTTGATGATTGGTAAAGTTACTTTGTGATTTAGTTTAGAGCAATAAAAAGAAGCCCCGATACAAAGTATTCACGCCCTACAACACCGGCGGAGTACGACCCCCAGCAGATCCAGAACCCTTCTTCTCATGGACTGGGCGACGGCGTAATGATTATAGTGACAGAAAACTGAAAGTTATATATCACACTACGAAGTGCAATTACTCCATAGCTTACCTGCATACATCCGTATAATGCCCACATTGAGCCATATACTGCTAAGTAGTGCCCAGATTGTACCACACATGACCTACATACAGCCCTATAGCCATAAGGTGCTGTATAGTGCAGTACATTACATACATGTCTGTATGAGGGTATTATAATGGCGTACATCACCTACATATACACTGATAGAAAATGAAAAGAGAACACCTGGAGAATGTAATGTGTCTGAGCGGAGACGGATAGTATAAACCGCTGGTGGTGCTCGGTCACTGATCACACAAGCAGGGTATATGTGGAGGTCACATGAATATACTGGGTGGCATCTCCCTTTGCTGCCGTACAGGCTGCCACTCTGGCATAGTGGAGGTCATACAGATGCTGGATATCCTCCTGTGGTGACGGTCATTTAGATGCTGGATATCCTCCTGTGGTGACGGTCATACAGATGATGGATATCCTCCTATGGTGGCGGTCATACATATGCTGCATATCCTCCTGTGGTTGAGGTCATACAGATACTGGATCTCCTCCTGTGGTGACGGTCATACAGATGATGGATATCCTCCTGTGGTGATATAGATGGGAGATCCATCGCCCGTCCAGTCCCATACATTCTCCATATGTAGTGTCTAAACTCCATAGGAACCTGGTGATGTAACATAGTAACATAGTTTATAAGGCCAAAAAAAAGACATCTGTCCATCCAGTTCGACCTGTTTTCCTACAAGTTGATCCAGAGGAAGGCAAAAAAACCCCTGTGAGGTAGAAGCCAATTTTCCTCACTTTAGGGGAAAAAATTCCTTCCCGACTCCAATCAGACATCAGAATAACTCCCTGGATCAACAACCCCTCTCTAGTAACTATAACCTGTAATATTATTACCTCCAGAAATACAACCAGGCCCCTCCTGATCTCTTATAGTGAACTTACCATCACCACCTCATCAGGGAGAGAGTTCCATAGTCTCACTGCTCTTACAGCAAAGAGTCCATAGTCTCACTGCTCTTACAGTAAAGAGTCCATAGTCTCACTGCTCTTACAGCAAAGAGTCCATAGTCTCACTGCTCTTACAGTAAAGAGTCCATAGTCTCACTGCTCTTACAGTAAAGAGTCCATAGTCTCACTGCTCTTACAGTAAAGAGTCCATAGTCTTACTGCTCTTACCGTAAAGAGTCCATAGTCTCACTTCTCTTACCGTAAAGAGTCCATAGTCTCACTGCTCTTACAGTAAAGAGTCCATAGTGTCACTGTTCTTACAGTAAAGAGTCCATAGTCTCACTGCTCTTACCGTAAAGAGTCCATAGTCTCACTTCTCTTACCGTAAGAGTCCATAGTCTCACTGCTCTTACAGTAAAGAGTCCATAGTCCTCTACAGTAAAGAGTCCATAGTCTCACTGCTCTTACAGTAAAGAGTCCATAGTCTCAACTGCTCTTACAGTTAAAGAGTCCATAATCTCACTGCTCTTACCGTAAAGAGTCCATAGTCTCACTTCTCTTACCGTAAAGAGTCCATAGTCTCACTGCTCTTACAGTAAAGAGTCATAGTCTCACTGCTCTTACAGTAAAGAGTCCATTAATCTCACTGCTCTTACCGTAAAGAGTCCATAGTCTCACTTCTCTTACCGTAAAGAGTCCATAGTCTCACTGCTCTTACAGTAAAGAGTCCATAGTCTCACTGCTCTTACAGTAAAGAGTCCATAGTCTCACTGCTCTTACCGTAAAGAGTCCATAGTCTCACTGCT
>ONZH01027737.1:0-142962 GCA_900303285.1 Rhinella marina
CTGGCCAGGGAGTATCTTCCACTGGTAAGGGGACGTGTCCATGCTCTGCCTATCACAGGTCAGGAGGCAATAAAAGAAGAAACACAAAAAAAATCAGTACATTCTAATACGTCCCCTATCCGGGTAAATAGTTGGAGGAGGGCCTGTAGGTGGGGGAAGGAGGTTTCGCTGGAGAGCCAGAGGAGTGCCCCCTGGGCTAGCGTGTGTGGGGTGATAACAGCCGGATGGATTTAGAATGACGAGCAGGACCAACTTAAAAATTTAGCATCAACCGGTACATCGTAAATTATGAGATTGATCAAGTGTGGTATGTCTACACTCAGTTTAAAAACCGTATATGCGTATCTGGAAAAAGGTTTGGAGAGAGAGAAAGATAGGACAAAGACATAAATTGTTTGGAGAGAGGGCCTGTAGGTAGGGGGGCAGGCTGGGGGGAAGAGGTTGAGCTGGAAGAGCCAGGGAGTGCCCCCTGGGCTAGCGTGTGTGGTGGTGAAAAGCCGGATGTAGTTAGAATGACGACACAGGACTCCAACTTAAAAATTTAGCATCAACCGGTAATAGTCGTAAATTATGAGATTGATCAAGTGTGGCATGACTTTTTAGATGGAGATTGCATGTGGTCACGTACTCCCTGGAACCCCATAGTCACCCCTTCTCTGATGTGCTAGCCCACAACATTCTCTGCCCCAATTCGCAAGACCTTTTGCTGTTTTCCGTGTGCTGACAGTGTGGATTTACCAGTGTTGTCTGAGGAGGTGGTGGACAATGGCGAGACACAGGTGTCGGGGGTGAGGTAGTTGTATGGGAAGCAAGTTACAGTGGGGACTCCTTGGGGACTTCTCATGATGGGACAGATTCAACTTGGGTGGATCAGGCACAGGAAAGATCAATTTTTTTTGTGTTTATTTAACTTTTATTTAGCACAAATAACCACAGAGATATTTATTCGTTATGCTTCTCTGCGCAGTCTGGCGTTGGGGTTCGTCACTTTGATGGCGAGCTGTGCCGCTCTCTCCACAATGGTCTTTAGGTTCTCAGATGGATACGTTGTCGGCGATTTCAGTACAGAAGGACTTGTTGCTCATCAACAGAACTCGACCTCCTTGACATTGTGGACCAGGAATTTGCCGGGTGGACCAGGAATTTGCGGAACCCTGTGGGCAGCATGTGTTGGTCTTCCACTTGCTACCGTATCCAATGTTGGGCAATATAGATACGCAAGTAATATTATTTTTTCACACCTATCCCAAAACTAATAATTTACGCAGTTTGCGCAAATAAAACTGGAAACTGGAATTGGAGAGAGGGCCTGTAGGTGGACCTCCGGAAAAATTGTTTGGAGAGAGGGCCTGTAGGTGGACCGCCGCAAAAATTGTTTGGACAGAGGGCCTGTAGGTGGACCTCCGGAAAAATTGTTTGGAGAGAGGGCCTGTTAGGTGGAACTCCGGAAAAATTGTTTGGACAGAGGGGCGGCTGTAGGTGGACCTCCGCGAAAAATTTTTGAGAGGGGCTGTAGGTGGACCTTGGAAAAATTGTTTGAATAGAGGGCCTGTAGGGGGCCCTCCTGAAAAATTGTTTGAAGAGTGGGCCAGTTGGACCTCTAAAAAATGGCGTTTTTTTTGGTCAGCGTTAGGCAAAGACGACATGGAGGAGGAGGAGGAGTAGGAGGAGTAGAGAAGAGGAATCGGATACATAAGTAATGTTAATCTTTAGTGGCTTTCCCCCCGGAGGAGATTGAATTCCGGTGAAATCCAGGCTTTGTTCATTTTAATAAGCGTCAGCCTGTCAGCGCTGTCAGTTGACAGGCGTGTACGCTTATCGGTTGATGACGCCACAGCTTGCACTGAATACCCGCTCTGACAGCACGCTAGCGGCAGGGCAGGCCAGCACCTCCAAGGCGTACAGAGCCAGTTCAGGCCACATGTCCAGCTTTGAAACCCAGTAGTTGTATGGAGCAGAGTGATCACTACGGACGTTGGTATGGTCAGCTAGGTACTCCCTCACCATCTTTCTGTACAGCTCCCCCCTACTCTGCCTAGACTGGGGACAGGTGACAGTGTCTTGCTGGGGTGACATAAAACTGGCAAAGGCCTTGGAGAGCGTTCCCCTGCAGTGCTGGACAAGCTGCCTGCTCGCCTACTCTCCCCCGCTACTTGGCCCACAGAACCATGCCCTCTGCCGCTAGCGGCGTCAGATGGGAAGAATTGTTTCAGCTTGTGCACCAGGGCCTGTTGATATCTATTCACTCTCATACTCCTTTCCTCTGCAGGGATGAGAGTGGAAAGTTCTGCTTGTACCGTGGGTCCAGGAGAGTGAACACCCCAGTAATCGGTGTTGTCAAAAAATGCTTCTAACGCGAGGGTCACGGGATAGGCAGCCTAACATGAAGTCTGCCATGTGCGCCAGAGTCCCAACACGTAAGAATTCCCTCTCCTCACTGGCCTGACTCTCCATTTCCTCCTCCTCCTCCTCCAAGTCCTCCTCTTCAGCCCATACACGCTCAAGAGGTAAGGACTGAGCACTGGTACCCTCTACTGTCTCGCCGACATTCTCCTCCTCTTCCTCCTCATCCTCATCCCCCTCCTCCGATACGCGCTGAGAAACAGACCGGAGGGTGCTCTGGCTATCAAGCGACGTATCTTCCTCCACCGTCTCTTGTGACAAGTGCAAAGCATCCGACTTGATGCTGAGGCAGTGAGTTTTTTCAACAGGCAAAGCAGCGGGATGGTGAGGCTGATAATGGCGGCATCACCGCTGACCATCTGTGTTGACTCCTCAAAGTTGCTCAACACCTGGCAGATATCAGACATCCATGTCCACTCCTCATTGTAGACTTGAGGAATCTGACTGACCTGACTACCAGTTCTGGTGGAAGTTGACATCTGGCAGTCTACAATCGCTCTGCGCTGCTGGTAAACTCTGGATAACATGTTTAATGTGGAATTCCATCTCGTGGGCACGTCGCACAACAGTCGGTGAGCGGGCAGTTGTAGGCGGCGCTGCGCTGCCCTGAGAAGTGGCAGCATCTGTGTCGACTTGCGGGAAATGCGCACAGATGCGGCGCACCTTGGTGAGCAAATCAGACAGATTGGGGTATGTTCTTGAGGAACCGCCTGAACTATTAGATTGAACACGTGGGCCAGGCATGGCACGTGTGTCAGTCTGCCGAGTTGCAGAGTCGCCACCAGGTTACGCCCGTTGTCACACACAACCATGCCTGGCTTGAGGTTCAGCGGTGCCAGCCACAGATCGGTCTGCGCCGTGATGCCCTGTAACAGCTCTGGGCGGTGTGCCTTTTTGTCACCTAAGCTCAGCAGTTTGAGCACTGCCTGCTGGCGCTTACCCACAGCACTGCTGCTGCGCCTAGAGCTACCGACTGAAGGCGCCGTGCCCACGGATGGTAATTCGGTGGAGGAGGAGGAGGGGTCGGAGGAGGAGGAGGAGGCATAGTACGTCTGAGAGACCGTGACCGAGGTAGGCCCCGCAATCCTCGGTGTGGGCAGTACATGAGCGGCCCCAGGGTCATTCTCAGTCCCAGCCTCCACCAAGTTAACCCAATGTGCCGTCAGTGAGATATAGTGTCCCTGCCCGGCAGCTCTTGTCCACGTGTCCGTGGTTAGATGGACCTTCTCAGAAACAGCGTTGGTCAGGGCACGGATGATGTTCTGTGACATGTGCTGGTGTAGGGCTGGGACGGCACATCGGATGACTTGGTTGTATTCTGTGACGTACAGAAAGTGTCACCTGGACAGTATATATGGATTGGAGCGAGTGTGCTGAACTGTGACACACAGAAAGGTTACACGTGTTGAGGTGAAGATTCAGTTAGAAAAATGGATTTGTATCACAGAGCTAAAACAACAAAAAAACTAATTTATTTTTTATATTTTGTTTTTTATATTTTTTTTTTAATTTTGTTTTTTTGGGAACGTGACATGCAGAAACTATCGTAGAACTGACTGATACCCTGTTAACGGTGGCTATTTAGACTGCGACCCAGACAAATGTCGCACAGACAGTTTTTTGGATCAAGCTGTATACGTTATTGGTAGCAAATGACTTGGTTGTATTCTGTGACGTACAGAAAGTGTCACCTGGACAGTATATACGGATTGGAGCGAGTGTGCTGAACTGTGACACACAGAAAGGTTACACGCAGCTGAGTAAAATGGATTTGTATCACTGAGCTAAAACAACTAAAAAACTAATTTATTTTGTATATTTTGTTTTGGATTTTTGTTTTTTTTGGAACGTGACGTGCAGAAACTATCGTAGAACTGACTGACACCCTGTTAACGGTGGCTATTTAGACTGTGACCCAGACAAATGTCGCACAGAGATTTTTAGGATCAAGCTATATATGTTATTGGTAGCAAATGGCTTGGTTGTATTCAGTGACGTACAGAAAGTGTCACCTGGACAGTATATACGGATTGGAGCGAGTGTGCTGAACTGCGACACACAGAAAGGTTACACGCAGCTGTGTGAAATGGATTTGTATCACTGAGCTAAAACAACAAAAAAACTAATTTATTTTGTATATTTTGTTTTGGATTTTTGTTTTTTTTGGAACGTGACGTGCAGAAACTATCGTAGAACTGACTGACACCCTGTTAACGGTGGCTATTTAGACTGCGACCCAGACAAATGTCGCACAGAGAGTTTTTTGGATCAAGCTGTATACGTTATTGGTAGCAAATGACTTGGTTGTATTCTGTGACGTACAGAAAGTGTCACCTGGACAGTATATACGGATTGGAGCGAGTGTGCTGAACTGTGACACACAGAAAGGTTACACGCAGCTGAGTAAAATGGATTTGTATCACTGAGCTAAAACAACTAAAAAACTAATTTTTTTTGTATATTTTGTTTTGGATTTTTGTTTTTTTGGAACGTGACGTGCAGAAACTATCGCAGAACTGACTGACACCCTGTTAACGGTGGCTATTTAGACTGTGACCCAGACAAATGTCGCACAGAGATTTTTAGGATCAAGCTGTATATGTTATTGGTAGCAAATGACTTGGTTGTATTCAGTGACGTACAGAAAGTGTCACCTGGACAGTATATACGGATTGGAGCGAGTGTGCTGAACTGCGACACACAGAAAGGTTACACGCAGCTGTATGAAATGGATTTGTATCACTGAGCTAAAACAACAAAAAAACTAATTTATTTTGTATATTTTGTTTTGGATTTTTGTTTTTTTTGGAACGTGACGTGCAGAAACTATCGTAGAACTGACTGACACCCTGTTAACGGTGGCTATTTAGACTGCGACCCAGACAAATGTCGCACAGAGAGTTTTTGGATCAAGCTGTATACGTTATTGGTAGCAAATGACTTAGTTGTATTCTGTGACGTACAGAAAGTGTCACCTGGACAGTATATACGGATAGGAGCGAGTGTGCTGAACTGCGACACACAGAGAGGTTACACGCAGCTGTGTGAAATGGATTTGTATCACTGAGCTAAAACAACAAAAAAACTAATTTATTTTGTATATTTTGTTTTGGATTTTTGTTTTTTTTGGAACGTGACGTGCAGAAACTATCGTAGAACTGACTGACACCCTGTTAACGGTGGCTATTTAGACTGCGACCCAGACAAATGTCGCACAGAGATTTTTAGGATCAAGCTGTATACGTTATTGGTAGCAAATGACTTGGTTGTATTCTGTGACATACAGACAGTGTCACCTGGACAGTATATATGGATTGTAGTGAGTGTGCTGAACTGTGACACACAGAATGGTTCCACACTGCTGTGTGCAATGGATTTGTATCACTGAGATATAACATTAAAAAAAAAAGGGGGTTATATATGGCGATAGCTGCACTACTAGTGCCAGCCAGCCAAGCCAGGAGACAAAAAAAAATGTCTTCTAGCCCTTAGAAGGGCTGTTGGGTTCTTTGTGGGTGATTTCTGCGAACTAAATGCAGGCCCTAACACTGTCCCTGAAAGGCAGCAGCTCTATCCCTAACGACATCCAGACGGCATCTGAGCCGAGCACCGCAGCCAGTCACTAGTATATTCCAGGGTCACCTGATCAGGCCAGCCAACCCCTGCTATCGACATGTAAGGGCCCCACGTGATGCTGGGTGTACCGTAGAGTCTCCTGGCTTTTGATTGGCTGTGTTTATAGGCGCCAAAAAAGCACGATGCGGAAGTTGCCATTTCCTCTAGTATGGCGAGATACTCGTCCGAGCAGCGAGCACTTACGAGTACCCTAATACTCGAACGAGCACCAAGCTCGGACGAGTATGCTCGCTCATCTCTAGTGGTGACTGTTGTATAAATGTAAGGGAGGTAGCCCCTATGTTTTCCCCTCATTCCTTAAGTGCTTATATGTCACTTTACAGTGCCGTGGAAACCTGGTAGAGGCTGCACAAGACTTGAGACTTGAAGCTCACCTTCCAGCAAGACAATGACCCTAAACATATAGTTAGAGCTACAATGGAATGGTTTAGATCACAGCATATTCATGTGTTAGAATGGCCCGGTCACAGTCCAGACCTAAATCCCATTGAGAATCTGTGGCAAAACTTGAACATTGCTGTTCACAGACGCTCTCCATCCAATCTGACTGAGCTTGAGCTAATTTGAAAAGAAGAATTAGTACAAATTTCAGCCTCTAGATGTGCAAAGCTGATAGAGACATAAATCCCAAAAGACTTGCAGCTGTAATTCCAGTGAAAGATGGTTCTACAAAGTATTGACTCAGGGGGGCTGAATACAAATGCACACCACACTTTTTATTTATTAAAAATGTTGAAAACCATGTATCATTTTCTTTTCACTTTACACATACTTGATACTTTGTGTTGGTCTATCACAAAATCCCAATAAAATACATTTAAGTTTGTGTGTGTAACGTGAAAAAATGTGGAAAAGTTCAAGGGATATGAATACTTTTTCAAGGCACTGTAAGTAACTGTTGTCAGATGATACATTATGTTTCTTGTATATCACATCTTAGTTTTTGCACCATTCATTTTATATATAAAGCGTTGGCAGGCCACTGGATGCAGTTAGCATTGCCAGACTCTGCTTGAGCTACAGGATCTTCCAAATCACTGTAAAGACAACCATTCCCTCATCCCTTTAAGTGGCAGATATAGGGGCGGACTGGGAACTTAAAGTGGCCAGGAAAAAATACTAAAAGTGGCCCCGTTTTGAAGTCGCTTCCAAATTGATGGAAGTCAAGGCCAGCAATACCATATTGTGGCACATTATACCACCCAACAGGGCCAAATACCACAGTCCATCACAAAATACTGCCAGCAGCACAAATACATCCCCAAAAACTTCCACTGGCCGGCCATGAGGAGGACCCAGGTGGCCCCCTGGGCATCGGCCCACCGGGAAATTTCCCTGTAAGATCTATGGCCAATTTGCCCCTGCTTCTGAGTGTGGGAGGAAACCCACACAGACATGCGGAGAACATACAAACTCCATCCAGATATTGTCCTTGGTCGGATTTGAACCCAGGACTCCAGCGCTAACCACTGAGCCACCATGCTGCCCATCATGCTTTCCATTATGTAAGCACGGTACAGCAGTCCAGACTGTGTATTTCAGTGCAGCTTTGAGCGCTGACAGTGGGGTAGTGGGGAAAATAAAAATTAGTCATCTGGACTCCTTATATGCAGCGCAACTCATTTATTACTGTAGATAATAGTCCAAAATCAGAGAGACAGATTCCCTTTAACAGAAGTTGATGGACAATACCCTAGTACTAGAAAAAGAGAGAGAGAGAAAGATAGATAGATAGATAGATAGATAGATAGATAGATAGATAGATAGATAGATATGTGAATGGATGGCTAAAATCAGGATATACAGTATCTTCTTTGCTTTAAAATGAATGCTTTTCCACTCCACCCCCAGTTGACTTTGTACACCGCGTACACTTATCGTCTCACCGGTAAGTCGATGGTTCATTTGGGCCAAGATGGATTTAAAGTACAAACTATAAATGCTGGAAAAGGTCAAAGAGTAGGTCACAGAATTTAAGGGTTCTACTTCAAAGACATTTATCTCCTTTAGAACACCATTAAGTCCCTGGTAATGGCTCATTGTCTTTCATCATCCCAACCTCTTCACCTGCCTGTTTGCTTTCGGCAAACCACAAAATTAAAGGAGCAGTATAAACAGGTGCTTCTCTGCTACTTAAGTCTTTTTCAATCCACAACTGTCATTCAGATCTTGATCCCACAGAAAAAGTGAAAGAACGGTGGAATTAGCAGAGAGGTAATTTTATGTTATGTCATTAGGTGTCCTGCCAGGATCCCACCACACAGCAGACCATGAATGCTAAAAACCACTGCATGACTTTCTTCAATCCAGATGAGGAATTTTTGTCTTCTTCTCAACATGCATGATCCTTAGGCTAAATAGTATATAAAATAACTGAACAGATTGTTTTTGATGGAATGCTGCATTCAGGTGACACTTCCAGGAAATTGCAGCATTGAGGTCTAGTGCATGCATAGAATGTGTCCATAGATCTCTATGGACCTAATACATGCGAGAAGAGTGCCCTCCTTTTAGCATCCTCTAGGCTGGTATACAATTTATTTTGCTGCATTGTTTGGTGGTCTATGGATGATGTATACAAATGATATCATTGTGCTAGCCTCTAGTTCTCTAAAGGTATCCATCCACACTAGATAAATATTGACCAAACTAATTAATTTCGGCAAGACCAGCCAATCATCTAATGTGTATGGTGAAGTCCTGAATCTCCCCCGTCAGCAGTTGTAGGGAAAAAGGACCCAGCATGTTGAATTTCAACATGCACTATTCTTTGTTCTCTAAGGAAAGAAGCTACCACCAGAGATGTCTGAGAGCAGCTTAGTCCTGGTGAGTTGAGGAAAATGGAATTCGGAAGTTCTTGGTAAACTCAAATATATATATATATTTTTAATTCCTAAATAAATATCTCCAGCCTATGTCCATGAGGACTGTGACCCTTCATCTTACTCCCTTTCCCTACTGAGAATACATGTATGCTCAGCTGAGTGTGCATCTATTTGGGGGGTTGGGAGGAATCCAATTCAGATGATGAATATAAAAAGTGTATGGACAATGTAGGTCTATTCACACAGTATTTGCATGTATATTTGGCTGATGCCATGCAAGTCCCTAAAAAAAATGTCCTTTTTGGCATACAGTATGTCTAGATCAGGGGCGTAGCTAAAGGCTCATGGGCCCTGGTGCAGAGTTCAGCTTGGGCCCCCCCTTCCCTCAGTGCTTTGTGTTCTTCTTATGCGGCACAAGGTTCTTTGGGCCCCCTCAGGCTCCTGGGCCCGGTAGCGACTGCTGCCTCTGTACCCCCTATAGCTACGCCCCTGGTCTAGATAGTAGATGTTTGGGTATCTTTTGTAAAGGGGCTATCCCATGATTAATATGAAAAATGAAAATCAGACATCATATAGTACATGCCAGTCTCTTTCTAACAAAGCTAGAACCAGCCCTGTACCTCACATGGATACAGAGGTCTCACCATTCATTGTTTCAATTACTCTGCTAGATTTAGTTCAAGCTGGAGCTCAGGGGGCAAGTCCTTCCTCGAAGGGCATGTCCTTTCTCAGGGGGCATGTCCTTTTTTTATGTAGCTCTCTGCCTATAATAGTCACAGCTTCTAACAATAGATACAGCTGGCATATGGAACTGAGCATGTGTGTCCACCTCAGCGTGGTGGACATACAAATAAGAAGAACAAACAGCAGGCGGCGCTGTACAGATACATTTTATTAAATAACTCAGTGGCTATACAAAATTACATGCAATTACAAAAGTCTTCAGATCCAGGTGCTGATTTGAAAAATGTTGAATACATTAACTGTATTGAGAAGCATTGTCACTTACAATACATGCAGTGCTGCTGTGTGAATAAACCCTCTTACAGATTCTACAAACACATTTTGATTCCTTGTGGTGGTTAGTCGATTGCTGTTTTTCTTTTATTGTCCCCTCTATTGAGAAATGACCTGATGGGTATGTATAAGGGGGGCCATTTATCAAATCAGAAATGTCAGTTTTGTGGTCTAAAAAAGTAACAAGTCCTGGCAACTGCGATATTTGGTTGAATTTGCGATATTTCAGGATCCTTAGCATTTTTGACAGTGATCTCACTTACGATGTGTGACTTTTGGAAAAGTTACAAAAAAGTCACAACCTACGCCAGGCAACCCCCTAGTGTACTTTTACACCTAAAAGTGTAGACCACATTGCACTCATGCCAGATATATTATCAAGGTGCACCATTTCATAAATTTGGTGTAGGCACACAAGGAAAAGCCAGACTTACAAAAAACTACAGAAAAACAACCTCAAATGACAAATGACCCCCAAGATGTTTAAAGAGGTGGTCCCAGCTAACAATGTATGGCATATTGATAGGATATGTCATAGATGTCTGATAGGTGCAGGTTCTACCTCTGGATCCCGTACCTCAAGAACTTCTCTGAATCTAAAGGATGTTGCACATGCATGCCTTTCTCTAGTCACTGTTGTGAGACTTCTGAAAATAGCCTATAGTAGTGAATGGAGATTACACCACACATAACTGGCTTTCTCCATTTAAGGGCTCACTAACGTTGTTTAGTTCTGCATCTGAGCCACATTTTTTTGCGGCTCGAATGTGGACCCATTCACTTCAGTGGGGCCGCAAAAAATGCAGACAGCACTCTGTGTGCTGTTGCATCTGTTGCTGCATTCAGTGGCAACGCAAAAAAATAAAAAATAGAACATGTCCTATTCTTGTGTAGCTCCTCACCACTATTATTTCATACCTTACAACATCATGTCTGGTCTCCAACTCAAGCTGTAAACCTTTGCAATCTGTAATGACTGCTGCTAGAGATATATCCCACCCTGCTCTCCACTCTTCTTCCACCCTGGGTGTAAAAATGTACTTCATTTATATGTTTTTTTTTTACCTTCAGATCACTTCATACTTGTCCTTCCTGCATTTCTCCACAAGTACTGTCCAACTACCCTTTCCTGTGACGTACTACTGTTCTCCTAGGTAATATTTATCATAACCACTAAGGGCCCTTTTACAAGAACCAATGGTCAGGGAAGAACAGCTCTCATTTCTGTGTAAAGGTCCCGCCAATCTCCCGTTATATCAGCAAATACTTGTGTGTTGGGTGGTCACATCTTTTATGCGGCACTAAAAATCGTTATTTGTCAGAAGCACATCAACCCATGTAAACAGGGCATGTGCCAATAGAAATGATGGAATTACTGAACATTTGATTTTGAATTTGATTCTGCCGAATTGGTCTACCAATTCGAATAGGGTCGAAATTGATTCCACCTTGAATCGAAAGTGCTCCAGCTGGCAGGAAAATTTGTGCATGACACTCTGAGGTCTCCTAGGACTCATATTTTCTTTTCTTTCTTTTTTGTCTCTCACTTTTTTTTTTTTACAATTTTTTATTTCATTCCTTTCTCTCGAATCCACCTTGAATTTTTATAAAATTTGGGTCAAATCCGATTAGTTTAGAACTGATTTGTAAATCTTTATCTGCCAACAAATAAAAACTACTGAAGAAGACATTAGTATTATAAACGGAACATGCTAGGTGGGAGGCCCATGACGGATTTTACACTGCTGAATGAATCAATCATCTCCAATATTTCCTATATTCCCATGTATTATCTGAAGGCTTTCCTTCACGTTAACCAAGTTTATCCTGACTGATTTATGTCTGGCTCTGCTGCGAGACGATATTTTGTGTTTCAATGAAAGAAGGTCGACAGGAAAATCTTCAGCAGCGTGCATTAAAATGTTTTCCTCCATATGTCATTTAGGTGATTCATAATCCACATGACCGTCCACCTCCATTTAGCACCATTCTGTCGGGTTAAATGTTTCGAGTGTTTACCTCTAGCGATAAGGGACTTGTATCTGTTCTCAGTCAAACACAGCTAAGCATGACACAGCTTCCTGTACAATTTGTCATGCCGTAGGGCGACCCCTAGTAACATATTTTAAGGGAGAATTCAGATTAGGTAAAAAAGGTATCAGGAATAATGTATGTCGTTAGGCCGAAGGTCTTATCTGAACACATATGATACAAACATACAATGTTCTCTAATTACATCATGAGTGGGAGATTTTGCTAAACCAAGTAGCTGAGAATCATCTTGATGATGACTGCATGGAAAATAATGGCTATCCTTGAGATAACTTAAACAATATATGTTTTTTGTTCATATAGTCCCAGAAAATATACATTTGTCTCATCCCCAACACAGGCAACTCCATGGCAAGCAGTTGCATAGTTCATTCATAAGCCTGATGTATACAGATGAGACTATGCAATCCAGTATGGTGAAAGATAAGGTATGATGTCTCTTACCTCCAGTAGGGCATATACTGGGGTCAATTAAACGCACGCGTTTAACGTATACCACCTAACCACTAGGACCTCCAAAAAAGCCTAGAACAGATCACATCTGGATGTTTCTATATCGATTTCCCCCCCACGATAAGCCATATTTTTACATAGGCAACACGAGTGGGTCATTGCCTTGGTCCTCTCTTGGACCCCTTTGCATGTCCTTTGCTCTTCTCTCCTCTTCTTTTGTAAGTGCATTGATTTTAGCAAAATTTTTTAAAAGATTTTTGAAGAGAACTTCTAAATCACTTCCACATTTCCCCATGACATCTTAATGGTAAATTGTTATTTTACTGTTCATGTTTTACAGGCTTGTGGCCTTGGGTAACATAAGCATCTGTTCTGTTGTTCTATGCCAAGTAGTGGAAGATATACTCATTTCCCCCCAAGGACCAGCAAAGTCCTGCTTCTCACCACTATCATTTCATACTTTAAAACATCATGTCTGGTCTTCAACTCAAGCTGTAAACCATTACAATCTGTAAAGACTGCTGCTTGAGACATATCCCACCCTGCTCTCCACTGTTTTTCCACCCTGGGGGTAAAAATGTGCTTAATTTGTATGTTTTTTTTAACCTTCAATCACTTCATACTTGTCCTTCCTGCATTTCGCCACAAGTACTCTCCAACTTTCCTTTCCTTTGACCTACTACTGTTCTTGTAGGTCATCTTTCTCATAACCACTAAGGGTCCTTTTACAAGGACCAATGGTCAGGAAAGAACAGCTCTCATTCCTGTGTAAAGGTCCCGCCAATCTCCCGTTATACGAGCAAATACTTGTGTGTCGGGTGATTACTTCTTTTATGCGGCACTAAGAATCGCTGTATGTCAGCAGCACATTAGCCCATGTAAACATTGCATGTGCCAATAGAAATGATCGAATCACTGAACATTTGATTCAAGTTTGATTCTGCCAAATCAGTCGAGTGATTCGATTTGGGTCCAAATTGGTTCCACCCGAAATGATAGTGCTCCAGCTGGCAGGAAAATTTGTGTATGACTCTCTGAGGTCTGATATTGTCTTTTCTTTTTTATGTCTTACTTTTTTTTTACATTTTTTTTATTTTATTCCTTTCTCTTGGTCAAATCCAATTAGTTTAGGATCGATTTGTTCATCTTTATCCGCCACCAAATAAAAACTGCAAAAACTACTATAGCAATGCACAGTATTATACTGCTGATTCCACAAAAGGACCATTAAGCCCTATTCACGCAGGGTTTTTTTTTCTGGTGGAGTTTGGCAGCACTGAATCTGTCTCCCATTGTTTTCAATGGGAGGCTGGGCTGCACTTCATGCAGCCACGGCTTATAGCCATGACCACGGACATGTCTTCTCTTGGTGCAGTGTCCAGATGTATGCCAATACTGGAACCTGTAGTGGGCATCCATGGCATTAAAATTAAAAATCTGTGGTTTCTGCTGCAGAATACGAAGTTGATTTTGCCTTTGCTTAATCCACTGTGTGAACTAGCCCTTACTTTGCCATGCCCAGCTAAAAGATCTCTCATGGCCAATGCCTACTCTCTTGCATGTCCTATTATAGTCCTTATAGTCTCACAAAATACATTTTTTGCTGCTTCCTATTTCTTGTCCTTTTGGTTGTAGAAAGAAAAAATAAGTTAGAAGTCTGAGATTAAAAAAAGGCTGAAGTTACAACATCCTGAGGTAAATAATGAAAAATATGTTTTTCAGAATCTCACTTTTTTATCTCTGAATTTTTGTTACATCGTTAAAACTTTACTCCATTAAATTAATAAATAAAACCCAATAAGACTCCAAATAGTTTTTTAAGCTGTAATTATAGATCATCAAGCTGACCACTGCAGCCAATTCTTTCTTCCTTTCTAAATGTCTGATCCTCCACCTCTTAGATTGTACAATGTTTTGTGTAGGATGCAGTTTTTCTTATGTTATATTCTTGTATTTGTTTGCACAAGTAGTAAGTAATATGTTGTTGCTTCATGAATAGTACTCATTTTTGTGACTCGCCGCCTATGGTAATAAATCAATTCATAATAGACTTCAAATATTTGCCATTATTCTGTATTTTTTCCTGCCTTTGTGTATGGACATTGCCTTTGGAAATGTTTGGAAATGGAATACGCCATACCCAATGCTATGGAAACAGACTGCACAGAACAGTCCCTGAAATGTGATATGTGCGTTAATTAACATTCTCATGAACTATATTGTCAGGTTTTAGTGTGACATTAGACTCCCTCCATTGCCCTAGGCTGCCTACAGGAGGCCATTCCCCTATTTTCCTGTAAAAATGACTTCCACATTCATACAACCAATTACTCTGAAGGGCATACCCATGCCTGTAATAAAACCATGCCTGAACATAAAGTGTATACCACCTTAATATCATACACATGTTCCCAATCGCAAATTGAAATTCTGCAAGGGAAAAAAATTATGGGGCAAGTATAATAGTAACGACACTCCAAATGACATATTTATGGCAAGGTTTAACATTTAAATATGAAACAGATAGAGTATGCTCTGGTACAATATATTGTATTTGTTAAATTACAGTTATATATTTAGTACAATTGTCACATAACATAAAAGATTTGCAGCCAGAGACCTTTCTCATGGTGAGTCATAAGTGATTTCACATGTCATTTAGCTTCTGAAAAAACATGACTGTTGCTGCAAAAGAAGATTTTACAGAAGCAAAGCCAATGGTTTGCACGCCAACTCAACTGCATTCAATAAAATATTTACTTGTCAACTAGGCACAGAAGAGTCCTGGGGCCATGTTAAAATATAAAAATTAGCACAATTCTGAGACAAAAATATAAAAAATAATATAAAAGTCTGAGATAAAAGGAATTCTGGGGTAAAGAGTAAAAATTCTGAGGTAAAGAGTCAAAAATCTGTTTTCATGTCAAAATTCTCGCTTTTTTTAAGATCTCTGAATAATTTTTATTACAAGTCCCCTAGGCTACTTAAAAGTTTACTCCATTTAATGAATTAATAAATCAAATCCAATAAAACTTCAAATTGTTTTATTTGTAACTCTGTTTCGATGATTATTATTTTACTAATGAAGTGTATTCACTATCTTCGTGTTCTAGAGATGAGACCATTTTGAAACAGTTTCATGTGTCAAAGGGTTTATGCCAAGATTAAAATTTATACACTGTCCACAAGATAGGAAACAAGTAGCTGATCAGTGGGGGTTTGGAGCTTGGGGTCCGATTTCCCTCAAGAAATGGAGTTGCCTTTGAGCATGCATGCTGCCACTCCATTCTCGATGGAACTGCTGGAGATAGTTGAGCTCTGTACCCAGCTCTTTCCATCAGTTCGATAGAGAATGCAGCAGAGATGTGCTTCGTATAAATGGGAACCCCCATGGTTGGACCCCTACAGATCAGATGTTTGTGCCTTATCCTGTGAATAGTGGATACATTTTGATCTTGGTACAAACCTTTTGACACATAGTGAAACCGTTTCAAAAAGTTCATCACTAGACCAGAAAAATAATTAGTAAAATGTTGATTGTCTAAACAAAGTTCAAAATGCAATTTGAGGGTTTTAATTTATTATTTCATTTAATGAAATAAAGTTTTAATGATATAACAGGCTAAAATTGCCTAGAAGCCCAGGGGTCATGTAAAAGAATTGAGAGATTAAAAATGTGACAATTCTGAGATAAAAAAGACAGAATTTATTTTTTTTTACCTCAGAATGTTAACTTTTACCCCTGAATTCCTTTATCAAAGACTTTTAACTTATTTTAAACTTTTTAAAAAAAATTTTAATTTTAGAAAAATATGAATGGAGCTGCATTTGAAGAGAATGTGTCAGCAGAAAATGACGTACTTAAATCACATTTTTATGTTTAACGTATTTTTAAAGAATTTTTGATGATGTTATTTTTAATTTTCCATGTCAATATCTATATTTTAAACTAAAAACATAAAATTCTGAAGTTTTCACACTGGTCACTAAGCCTAATAATAAGCACCACGTGGTCTGTACAGATCACATTATAGCAGTTACCTGCTTATCTGTTATTCAAATCCTGTATCAACTCTGTGTACAGATAACACAGGACCTACCATTCACAGTAGGTGATTGTCACAGCTTATCTATTCCTTCCTTGTACAATGACTATGCACAGGTCACAGAGCATGCCTACAAAACTCTCCCTTAGAAGTCAAGGAGGTTCCCCTCCTGACCATTGTGTCTATAGCCCATGGAGCTGCCGTAAAGCAATTTTCTTAATGCTTTCTAAAAGCTGTTATGAACAGGTTAGGCAAGATGACCACCCCCATAATCATTTTTAGTAAATGGAATAAATCTGCAATCAAAAAGTAAAAACAGATTAGAAAAAAAGGAGATGTGTCACTATCTGGTTTTAATAGGCAGATAACATTTTTGGTGATACATTGAACTGCTGGAGATTGTTGAGCCCTGTACCCAGCTGTTTACTGCAGTCCCATAGAGAATGAATGGAACAACGGCACACATGCTTGACTGCTGCTTCATCATTTGGAGGAATCAGAACCTCAGTTGGGTGGGGAATTCCAGTCATCGGACCCCCACCAGTCAGGCGCTTATATACTTGATTATACTTTCTTGTGCTACATTCACAAGAAAAATTATAGTCTATGAGGTTATTCACACAGCAGTTCTTTTGATGGCCGGTGAATAACAGACGTAAAAAAAATAGAACATGTTCTGATTGTACAGAGCAGTGAAATAGGTTGGCGCTATATAAATAAAGATTATTTTTCACTGACCAACAGCCCCAATAAAATACGTCCATTTCTCAGTGGAAAAAAAGTCTAAAAAATGGACTGTTTGCAGTCGTATGAAGGTAGCCTTAGAATTTCAACCTAAAATACATGAATTTAAACAAATTCACATAATAAAATATTTTCTATTTAAAAGATATGCAACCTGAATAAGTTAAATTTGAATATATTAAGTAGAATGTTCTTCTAAACTATGCAATGTATACAGTGTCTGACTCTGTAAAGCATCAAAGGGTGCAGATTAAATGGTTTTAGGTGAAAAGCCTTTAGAGTAATCTATGAGTAGTCCTTATTGGGTTCTCTGTAAAGGGCAAATGCCATATTGCTTTTATACTTTGGTTTCCATCTCCTCTGAAGACCCTAAGCTCTAATTATCTACCTGTGTTTTGAGGAGTGATCTGAAGTAGCAGGGATTTGTTTGTTTTAGCCATTGTACCTCCATTTTCAGTGAAAACCTGTAAATTGCTCCACAATCCACAACTCAACAAAATGCTCTCTTTTTAAATGCTTAAGGATAAAAATCAAAGGATTCCAACTCTATGGAAAAGTGAGTGGCCAACAGGTCAACTTCTAGAGTTCTCGTAACATAGTCAATGGGGCGTAAGGAAATGTGTGGATTATCTGCTGGTAAACATTATTTAAATGACATTCTAAACATTTTTGGGATGTTAGACGCTTTGACAAACTTGGACAGAATTACGAGGAATCAATATTATCTCTAGTTTAAGGAAAATGTCTTTCTGTTTCCTGGAAAAAAATAAGAAATATGAGTTTACCACTCATCAGTTGTAAATTATTTACATTGATGATCAAATTAGGGAGACTAAAGCTTAAAATTTTTTAAATCTTGTTTCAAGCTAGCAATGTTGAATCCAAGGGCCATATGATGACCCTTTCCATGATTGCGAAGTTGTTACCACAAACGTTTTATTAATATGTAGAAATATTTATCTGTGTTGGGTTTCGAAGCATTTTTATCTCCCAATAGAGGAGGACTAGTAGTAGATATTTCCATGAATGGGAAAAGTACATTATACACAACTCTTCTAGGAAATAACAAAACATCTGTAAAAAATGCAGACCACTTATCTAAGGTAAGTGTTTATTTAGCCAAAATAAGAAAGAAAATGGTAAAAAAAATTGTATCTATGGCAGAGTAGGATTCCAAGAGGAACATCAGCGCTCAACAGAAGCACAACCACCCATATTATCCGTAAACCATTTAGAGAACCTTTTAGAGAACACACTTGCAGGGGCGGTCTTGGGCACCACGCATCCTATGCATTTGCGTAGGGCCCCTGGCGTCCAAGGGGGCCCCCACGCTCTTCTCTTGTGCCGGGGCCCAAGACCGCCCGCAGAGGGAGATGAGCGCTTCCATTGTGGAAGCGCTCATCTCCATAGTCATCTGTATCGCCGTCCTCAGGACGGCGATACAGATGCCTGTATTGTACTGGGGCAGGGGAGGGAGAGGCGTCTCCCCTGCCCGTTCCTCTGATAGGCTGCAGGCATCGCGCCGCCTGAGCCGTACAGCGCGGGACACAGGCCGGAAGAGGCCTGCATCGCATCGCTGCCAGCACCATGGAGGTAAGTATAAGTGTTAATTTTTTTTTATTTTTTTTTTATTGTAGCAGCCACCGACCGGAGCTCAATTGGGGGCACTGGGGGCATTTTTACTGGCACATGGGGGCACTGGGGGCATTTTACTGGCACATGGGGGCACTGGGGGCATTTTACTGGCACATGGGGGCATTTTTACTGGGACATGGGGCACTGTGGGCATTTTACTGGCACATGGGGCACTGTGGGCATTTTTACTGGCACATGGGGGCACTGTGGGCATTTTACTGGCACATGGGGGCACTGTGGGCATTTTTTTCTGGCACATGGGGGCACTGGGGGCATTTTTACTGGCACATGGGGGCACTGGGGGCATTTTTACTGGTACTGGGGGCATTTTTACTGGCACATGGGGCACTGGGGGCATTTTTACTGGCACATGGGGGCACTGGGGGCATTTTACTGGCACATGGGGGCACTGGGGGCATTTTTACTGGCACATGGGGGCACTGGGGGCATTTACTGGCACATGGGGGCATTTTACTGGCACATGGGGCACTGTGGGCATTTTACTGGCACATGGGGCACTGTGGGCATTTTTACTGGCACATGGAGGCATTTTTACTGGCACATGGGGGCACTGGGGGCATTTTTACTGGCACATGGGGGCACTGAGGGCATTTTACTGGCACGGGGCATTTTTACTGGCACATGGGGCACATGGGGGCATTTTTACTGGCACTGGGGGCACTGGGGCATTTTTACTTGGCACTAGGGGCACTTCTTACTGGCACATGGGGGCACTGGGGGCATTTCTTTATGGCATGGGAGCACTAGGGGGCATTTTTACTGGCACTGGGGGCACTTCTTACTGGCACATGGGGGCACTGGGGCATTTCTTACTGTCACATGGGGGCACTGGGGGCATTTCTTACTGGCACATGGGGGCACTGGGGGCATTTTTACTGGCACATGGGGGCATTTTTACTGGCACATGGGGGCACTGGGGGCATTTTTACTGGCACATGGGGGCACTGAGGGCATTTTACTGGCACGGGGCATTTTTACTGGCACATGGGGCACATGGGGGCATTTTTACTGGCACTGGGGGCACTGGGACATTTTTACTGGCACTGGGGGCACTTCTTACTGGCACATGGGGGCACTGGGGGCATTTCTTTATGGCATGGGAGCACTAGGGGCATTTTTACTGGCACTGGGGGCACTTCTTACTGGCACATGGGGGCACTGGGGCATTTCTTACTGGCACATGGGAGCACTGGGGGCATTTCTTGCTGGCACATGGGGCACTGAGGGCATTTTTACTGGCACTTGGGGGCACTGGGGGCATTTTTACTGGTACTGGGGGCATTTTTACTGGCACATGGGGGCACTGGGGGCATTTTTACTGGCACATGGGGGCATTTTTACTGGCACATGGGGGCACTGGGGGCATTTTTACTGGCACATGGGGGCACTGAGGGCATTTTACTGGCACGGGGCATTTTTACTGGCACATGGGGGCACATGGGGGCATTTTTACTGGCACATGGGGGCACTGGGGGCATTTTTACTGCACATGGGGGCACTGGGGCATTTTTACTGGCACATGGGGGCACTTGGGGCATTTCTTTATGGCATGGGAGCACTAGGGGCATTTTTCTGGCACATGGGGGCACTGGGGCATTTCTTACTGGCACATGGGGGCACTGGGGGCATTTCTTACTGGCACATGGGGGCACTGGGGGCATTTCTTACTGGCACATGATTTTGAGGGGGAATCAATGGGGGGAACTTCTGGCGCATTATTGGGGGCATTTCTTACTGGCACATAATTTGGGGGGCATCTATGGGTGGGGAGCACTTTTTACTGGCACATTATTAGGGTGAAATTTTGGGGGCACTTCTTACTGGCACATTGGAAGCATTATTACTTCTGGGGCACAGTGGGGACATTAGTACTGTGGGGGGCACTATTACTGTGGGGGGCACCCTGGCACAGTATCAGCGCAGTTATTTCTGGGGGACGGTATGTTCACACTATTACGGGACAGTATTTGCTGGGCGCAGTTATTTTAGGACACTGTGTGCCAATAATTATTGAAGGGCACTATCTGTGTGGTACTAGTGGCACAGTACTGGGGTGGTAGGATGATTTGTCCAGAAGATGGGAGGATGATGGAAAAGTAGTAAACTAAGATTTTTTCTGTCAAACTGCAGAGATAAGAAATGGCTGAAAAATGGCGTCTGGTCTGAAAGGAGAAGATGAGGAAAGAGAAGATCTACATCCGAGGAGACGTCACTGGATGTAAGAGGTATGAGGCGCTGTATTATACTGGATGTAAGAGGTATGGGGCGCTGTATTATACTGGATGTAAGAGGTATGGGGCGCTGTATTATACTGGATGTAAGAGGTATGGGGCGCTGTATTATACTGGATGTAAGAGGTATGGGGCGCTGTATTATACTGGATGTAAGAGGTATGGGGCGCTGTATTATACTGGATGTAAGAGGTATGGGGCGCTGTATTAGGCGGGGGGGGGGCCCAAGCTGAACTCTTGCACCAGGGCCCATGAGCCTTTAGCTACGCCCCTGCAGCCCAGCCAATAGAGAGCTGGGAGTCTGGGACACGCCATAGGCTGTGGGCAACCTTGACCCCCCCTCCAGTGAGGTGTAGGGGGTGTGTCATTGGGGGGGCGTGTCATCAGAGGCCGTGTCATCAGGGGTGTGAGGTGTCATTGGGGGGGGCCCCCAGACATAACTTCGCTTAGGGCCCCAGAAATGCCAAGACCGCCCCTGCACACTTGCAATTATGTCTAGGTAAAGCACATACAGCTTTTTGCACTGTGAACAATATATGTATTATGTGGTGTTGATGGTGGGGATGCTTTTGCTGCCTCTCAAACTGACAAGTTAAGATTATTGAAATAACCAAAAGTGATGCATATGTAGATACTCTAAATCAGTGATCTCCAACCTGTGGCTCTCCAGCTTTTGTAAAACTACTATCTCCCATTATGCCCTGATAGCTGCAGCCTGTCAGACCATGATTGGACTTGTAGTTTTGCAATAGCCGAAGAGTCACAGATTGCTGAACATTTCATTAAAGGCCCTTATACTCAGTAAACTATTGTTGGCCAAACCAGTCCCTTTCAGCATAACTACTAACAAGATAATGTGTATGGGGAGCACCCGAGTTTCAACACCTGATCCTTTTGTTCTCCTGGGAGATAACCTACCATCAGTGGCGTACATAGAGCATTAAGGGCCACATAACAAGGATCAAACCAGACCCCCCACACAGGACAGAAGGGTTTCTGCTTAAACCCTTTTCAATGACCCTTGGGCAATTTTTCCACTGCCTCATTTGCTAAAAGTTGTCCCTTTAGAGGGTAGAGTCCTGACCAAGTTTTCACTCCAGTAGAAGAGGACATAATCCCAACTAAGACTGGGCCCCCTCTTGCCCTGGGCCCCATAGCAGTTGTATGGTCTGCCGCTGTGGTAGTTACGCCCCTGCCTGCCACCAAAGGTGTCGGCAGAAGCTTTCTCCTCTCTCCCCACTGAAAATACATGCATGCTTGCCGAGTTCAGTGTATATGTGTATGGGGGAGTCAGGGGAGATAGTTGTTGGCCAAAGACTTATTTAAAATGTTTGGGCACCTTAAAACTATTATAATGTAAATTATTATAATGATGTAAAAAATATCTCCCATCTGCTGCATAGCAAGGGAAAGACTTCTTTTAGATTATTTTGGCACTACTAGCTTCATTTTGTCCTGCATCACGTATTGCCACCTCAAGTACCATATTTAAAGGGACAATGCCCTGCAGACCTCACATGACCCTCAGATTAATGACCCCAACTGCTTGCATTATTCTGTCTCTATGATTCCATTTATGAATTTAACTACATCTAAACCTTCCTTGCCCATCTAGTAACTTTCCTATTGTACTCTCTGTATTCTCAAATTTGGTTCAGTCCAGTCTCCTGATTACCTCTTGGATTATCAGATTGGTTTTCAGATCTGCATGACTTGAAATGTCTCCCAAGTTTAGACTTTTGGCTATCCTGATTTAGGCATCTGCTTACACTATCTCAGGCTCCTCTTAATCACATCTACTGCCTATTGTAACCACTCCGAGGACCACAAACTACAGCTACAACAGGAAGTTAAAGGGGTTTTCCAGGACTCAGGATAGGTCATCAATATCAGAACAGCTCAGTACTGTGGCTCAGCTTCCATTCAAGTGAAGCACCAATGCCAGAAACAACGTAATGTGCAAAGACTTCTGCTCCGAGCTAAATAGACTGAAGGTTGCTGAAACAGCTGATCAGTCAGGTTCCTGTATGTTGGACCCACACTGTTCTGATATTCCATGACCTATCCTGAGTATACTGTAGGTCATCAATATCTGTAGCCTGCACAACCCGTTAAATGGAGAAGAACATTCGATTTCCTTAAACTCTACTCTATGGTTTAGTCAGTACCAACCCAGTGTTGAAGAGAAGTCCAATGAGTCCAGTATCAGAATAGATGTGATAAACCATTTACTATACAAAAAATAAAATAAATGATTTACAAATTAATGTTGATTTCTTACAAAATTGGATTTACCAGTTAGACCTGCATCATGTTTTTTCTCCTTGGTCATCTTATGTAGGGGACTGGTCTATGTATCATCCAGCCAAATTTCATTAAAGTGTAACTGTCATGTTTTCATAAAAAAAATCAATTTTAGCATATGTTACTTTTGGTGGAGCATTATGCATAAAGCAATCTTTAGTTTCTTCACATACCACTGTTTTCCTTGAGCTTGTCCCTTAGTTACGGCTGTTTTGAATCCTACAATATGAGGATCTTCTCATGATGGCTCCTCTGCCAGTTCTCTGAGGCCAAAACTGCCTTCCCTCACTTCACATACACACTTGCTGTAGCCAGCAGCTTACTGCCAGCCAATCAGATTGGATTACTGAGAGACACGTCCCCTCACTCTGAAGCCTAATGCAGGCATGCAGTGTGAAGGACCACCCCTCTGTCTTCCTGTCTTCTTAGATTAGTTATAGCAACAGTCTTTTAAGGGACCAGTGGAAAGGGACAGGAGACATTAATGAAAGCTGTTATTATAAGACAATTACAGATCTATTGACAATAATTGACAGACTAACTTGGGTATACATGCCTAGCTCTAATAAACTAGCAAATAAAAAAAACCATGACAGTTATACTTTAAAAATATTAACTCCATTCATAATGCGATAAAAGAATAATGGGACTCCGTGGGAAGTTTGGACTTAAAGGGGCTGTGCCAAGTTTTGAAGTTATCCTCTATCAACAGATAACCAATTGATCTCTGGTGGTCTGATTGCTGGGACTGCCACCAATCCTCCAAGCTGATGGAGCAGCAGGTTGTACATGCTCCTTGCCGCTCCATTCATTCTCTGTGGGACCACAGGAAATAGCCGAGTGCTGTACTCTGCTATCTCTGGCAATCCTATAGAGAATGAATGGAACGTCAGGGCACATTGGTCAACCTGCCACTCCATCAGATCCAGGGAATGGGACCCCCGTTCTTGGGATTGGTGGAGGTCCCAGCATTTGGACACCCAGCAATCAGTTAACCCCTATCCTGTGGGGATAGCTGCAGAATTGGCCATATGCAAAATGGTCCTACTTTGTTCTTTGGCATTTCTTTTTTAGCAGTCTTTCTTTTTTAACAGTAAAACAACGTCTTCATCCAATAATGCTGTCAATAAGTCACAAATTATGTAAAAAACAAAATATGAAACTACTACATCACAATACTGCCAATTCACAGAAAGTGTAGGCACTATTTCTTCTTCCCTCTATTTGATGGTTAATTATGCTATTGCTTCTTTTGTGTACACTTACTTTCGTGTGGAGTGGGGGCTTACACTATAGGTACAGCTACATCTGGCAGCTTTCGATTTCATGACTCAGAAGTAAAAATAACATGTTGCATACCAAAAAATAAACACATTGTAAAGCATATTTAACGTTGGATTCCAGGCCCTCTGAACACCGCATGATTTAATGATGGATAAGAAGGTAATAACATCCCAGTGGAGAGGAACATTGCCTGGAGATCTACAGCTACTATGCCAAACCAGGATTTTATATATTCTCTTTGACTAATTACCAAATGAATTAGATTAATACAAGCTTTTGCATTCAGATCTAGGGCCTTTGATTAAATCTTACATAGCAGGAGAAATCTGAAACTCAAGAACAGTTTAATTCTATCAATCTTAACGTTCCTATGTACTTATAACAATATTAGCTCTCAATATATTTAATAATTTGCAGCACTTTTATGCTATATTTAATTACATGGAACGTTCATTGCCTAAATATCTCAGCGGAGAAGGATGTTTTCTAGAAATTAGAGAATAGGTGATCAATATTTCATCTGTAGGGGTTTAACTCCCCAATCTTCATATACCAGGCACAGCGCCATATTTTGTATGAATGGGAACTTGAACGGGGCTGAGCTGCACAAAGGACGATACCAATGGACGTGACGTTAGTGGCCTAGTAAGAGGCAGCAGCGATCTTCTGAATGCCATGGCCTCCTACTTGGCAGGGCTGCGAGGAGTTGCAGGTGTAATATTGATGATTTACCCTGAGAATAGGTGATCAGTATTTAAAGTATCCCCGAGCTTTCAAAAAACATTTGATATATCATCACGAAATATCAAACTTTTTGATGAGTGGGGGCCCCTACTAATCTCTAGAATGAGGAGAGAGAAGCACTCACATAGTGCACTATCTGGGCCTTGGCATACATAGAGAAGTAAGGTCTCTATAGCAAGGATCAAACCAGTCCCCCCCACACAGGACAGAAGGGTTTTTGCCTAAACCTTTTTCAATGACTCTTGGGTCATTTTCCCACTGCCATTTGCTAAAAGTAGTTCCTTTAGAGGGTAGAGTCCTGACCAAGTTTTCACTTCCAGTAGAAGAGGAGATAATCCCAATTAAGACTGGGCAATCCACTTGCCCTGGGACCCATAGCAGTTGCATGGTCTGTTGCTATGGTAGTTACGCCCCTGTATCTGGGCTAGATAGAAAGTTTATGAGCCAATCTTGATTGCAATTAAGATGAAAAAGAAAAATGCATCCTTTCTGGTATAATATTCCAATCTAGGCACTGTTCACATTTGCACCATACAGTAGTATCTGTTTATCACAGAAGACATGATGTAATGCCAGATCTGTTAAATAACATACATTACACATACCCTATGGGTTTCGCCGCTGCCTGGTCGATTCCATTTACATATAATAGGGTTTGTAGAGGTTTCATCATGGTTTTCTTTGTTTTGACTGGCAGAGGAGCACTGTATGCAATGCTATTCCCATCCCATCACATCCCATCCCTGATGTAATTTTACTCTAAGGGTACGCTTACTTGGTGTAGCCTGGCCACAGCCAATGCATGTGGATTACTACTAATTGCTGGACAGCATCTCTACCCGCCAGCCAGTGCCGTCACTTTACTATTATTTAAAATGGCAACTACAGGTGGAGTCTGGCAAAAAGCAGTAAATCCACATGTGGATCCTGTGGCCGGGTTATACCATGTAAGTACCACCTTAGGCTACTTTCACACTAGCGTTTTTAAATTCCGGTACTGAGTTCCGTCATAGGGGCTCAATACCGGAAAAAAAATGCTTCAGTTTTGTCCCCATTCATTGTCAATGGGGACAAAACTGAACTGAAGACAACGGAATGCACCTGAAAGCATTCCGTTCCATCTTCAGACCGGAGAACAAACCGCAGCATGCTGCGGTTTGCTCTCCGGTCCAGGCATCCGCACCAAGACGGATCCGGAATGACCCCCAATGCGGGCGCTGTGGGGAATCGTCATCACTGCGCGCAGGAGGCGCGTGAAGACGTGCTGCCGGCGTCCCTGGCTGGAGTATGTAAGTATGTATGTGTGTGTGTATGTATGTTCTCTGTGTATGTGTCAGCTCTGCTCCGGCTCCACACATATGTCAGCGGCAGTACGGATCCCTTTAGGTGCCGGATCCGTGCTGCCGCTTGTGTCAAAGTAGCCTTAGAGTGCATTCACATGAATGTATGTATTTTGCTGTCTGCAAAACATGAATCCGCAAAAAATATTGATGATGCCCATGTTGCACCTGTTTTTTTTTTGTGGATCCATTGTAACAATACCTATCCTTTTCCCCAAAACTACAAGAATGGGACATCTTTTTTTGAGGTAGTACAGAATGGACATACGTGGGCATACATTGTGTGCTGTCTGCATTTTTTAAAGACCTATTGAAATGAATGGGCCCGCAAAAAATGTGGATTGGATGCAGACCAAAAACACAGTTGTGTGAATAGGGCCTTAGGGTACAATGACATTAAAGTTGACGGGAAGAATAGCATTGCATACAGCGTTATGCTAGGCCCCTAATAGCAAAACGTTAGTAATATCCAGTAGAGATGAGTAAATTGTTTTGAAAAGAAGCAGGTTCAACCTGAATTTTGTAAAAATTGGATCTGAATCTGAATTTTTGATGATTCGATTACGGCTAATTTTGGAGACAGGGAGAGACAGAAAACTTATTTTTTTAAAAAGTTTAAAAAGTGAGAAATAAGAGATTTAGGAGTCTCTTACACAAATTTTCAGACCAATTAGAGCACTTACAATTTGGGTAAAACTGATTCAGACCCAAATAAAAATGGTCAAACAATTTGGCGTAATCGAAACCGGATCAAATTTGCTCATATACCTTATTATTCACCCCATAATAATCTTATGGGGTGAATACTAATGAGTGCTTCCATTATGGAAGCGCTTATTAGTACCAGAGGACCAGAAAGCGGTGAAGGCTCTGTACTCACTGCTTCCTGGTCCTTGGCTGTGCTGTGGCTGCGTACAGCGTGAGGACACTCTGTGACCTTGTGCTGTGCGTGTCAGAGCACACCACAGCTGTCGGAGATAAATATTTTTTTCGTATTGTCCTCCTTTAAAACCTAGGTGCGTCTTATGGGCTGGTATGTCCTAAAGAGCGAAAAATACGGTATATAATAGCCAGTACTGACTAATAGGATAAGAATGATTCGAAGAGGGATGATTTCTTTATAGATTCAGCTTCTGATTAACCTACGGCATGAGCGATATATTATTATGGTTATATGGTATAAATATAAAGTAAAATTCAGCTGTGAATGAGTTGACCATTAATTTGCTAATATATTAATCTTCAGTGAAATTCCTGTTTATTAAATCATTAAACAGCAGATGGCAGACTGTTCCTCCTCTTCAGTACACAGCCATCACCATGCTGTAACATGTTATCTTTAGTTATGTTCATAAAATATAAACTGAACGCAAATAAACAGGTCATATAAATCTAACTGGACAGCATTTTTGTAATTTTTTTGCTATCAGAAAACATATTTTAATGTCATGGTGATTCACAATATAATGTCTTGTCATCCCTGAGGCTCCTGGCCCTTAAATCTTCCTGCAGCCCTCTTCTTATGTAATGTATGTATATCACAGTCTTATTTCTTAGCACTGCAAGAAACCTAGTGTTTACACCAGATCCTTTCCAGTTATCAAGTGTTATATTTCACATCACACTAAATTACAGGATGTTGGAGAAACTATTAGGGGCAAGGAATTGCTGATGGATTCCAAATAGGAACCCGTAATATGTATTAGGGCAGAAAGCACTCCCTAAAATGCCTTCCTATGGCACTGTATTCTTACCCAGAAGAAATGAATTTTAGGTAGAACATGTTCTTAAAGAGGTTGAGGCAGATATACTAAGACTGGCATTAAAAACACCAGTTTGAATGTAAAGTCTAATGGTACAAAGTGTACCAAGTTTATTGCCCTGCTGTTAGAGAAGTGAAAGGTTGCAAATTACGGTACAAATATGGGATGCATCATAGTGTGTGACTTTTTAATGCCATTATTTTTGGCATCAAATCAATGATAAATGTGCCTCGTCTTATGAAGACAACCCAAGTCCATTTGCCTATGGACATCATAGTCTCTTGCTTGGGACACCCTGTTTAAGTCAGAACGGAAAGCATCTGGTGAATGCAAGCAGTACAGTACAGTAGTTGTATTACAAGCATAGACATTTATCTGAATGACTACCATAAAAGACTACATTTGTCGTGCAATGGATAGCCATGGTGTCCCCTAGCAAATTTGTGTCAGGAGTATGACCTTCCTAAAAGGGGTTCTAAAAGGAGTTGTCACTAATGGTCTTTGCCTAAATAAACTATTGGAAAGACATTAGGGTGGGTAGAGACACATACTGTATTGTTGGGCCTGGGTCCTACTTGGCCATGAAAGTGTTACCAAAGACCAGTTTGACCAAATAGGTAAAGCAAAAGAGTGCCCATTTGGTTTAGAGCCCATCATCACTTACGTTTAGGTGCAAATCTTTCTGAATTTAATCATAAATAACTTAAATAGTCATGTATGTAAATACAATGGCAAAAGGCAGTGGGGGTTGTTGGCACCCAACCCCCAACCTCCCCAGTGCCGGCAAGTTTGGGCTGTCACCGGGCAAAAATGGACAGTACTTATGTAAGCTCCACCCATAAGTGAGTATTTTTGGGAGGGTTGTGACATTCCCAGGACAATGTTGGAAAGTATGCCCCACCCTGGTACATAGCACCAAGTGCAAATGCCCTAATACGATCCTTATACCAACTCTCCTGACCTGTGTGCACAATGCAAACAGCAGAATCTGGGTTTAAATAAAAGTGGATCGATGTACATAAGTCAGTCTGCAGAGATTGACTGTAAGCTTTCAGAATAATTTCTTCTCGTGAATCCAAGGCATGTCAGACTAAGACTTAAAGAGGTATTTCTATCTCAGCCATACCCATTGTACTCTGTCTCTGTAGCTCCCATTAAAGGGGACAGACTCCCTAAAGTGGCCAACCCACAGTGATGACCATACTTACCTGGTCCCCGCAGCTGGGTTCGCTGTCTAATGCTCCCGGACCTAGTCTTCCTCTCCCTGCTGCACTGAGATCAACATCGGTTGACAGGGGACAAGTGGCCACAGCAGCTAATCACAACCTGCAACGGGGACCTATTTTTACTGTATCACATGACCTGTTTTCATGACGCAAGAGGAGCAGGCCACTGCTGCAGCCTATGATTGGCTTCCAATGGCTGCCATGGTCACATGTCCCCCCATCAATAGATGTTGATCTTGGAGAGAAATAGCCAACCCAGTTAGACATCGAACCCAGTGGTGTGGACCAGGTAAGTATCATCTCCACCATGGGTCAGCCACTTTGGGAGCTCCATGTAACTCTTAAATAACTCCTTTAACTTCAGTTGGAGTTATAGAAGCATTGTAGGTCAGTCAACACAGCTTTTTCCGTTATTATGGTCACCTCTGACAGATACATATGATGGGTATATCGATCTCAGCTATGAATGTGAATACCCCTTTAATGAACCATTCATGAAATATGGTGTGCTATTCATGTAGGTGATGAATCAAACACTATGGGGAAGATTTATGAAACTGTCTTTAGGGAATCTTCCCCATGTCTCAGTCTACTTATGATGTGTCCAAGAAAACAAGACAAGTATAGTGATTGGTGTTTTCCAACTAAAGATAAAAAAGAGTACATGATGGAAAGATGGAAACATAAAATGTTATCATTATCAGTGCAGAATATTTTTATCGACCTTTTTAGACTATAATATTAAACCTAGTTGCATGATCGATGAACACTTGTAGCTTGTATTTCAAAGCCAAGCTTATACAAAGATCAGTAAACCTGAAATGGAGTTGAAAAATCTTCTGAAGGAGCAGCTTTCAGGGTGTCCTGGGCAAGAAGTCAAAATTTCCATTTAGTCAGTGATGTTTAATAAAAAAAACCATATATATATATCCAAGCCCTTATTGAAGCGGCCATGATTCTGAAGATGTTTGAACTGTGTTGTCACCATAAAAGATTACCGTAAGGGGAATTAGAAATAGCTAGAAGGGCTTATCTCCCAAGAGATCTCACATCCTCTTCAAGCTTTATTCATAACTTACAATCTTAGTTTATGTTATCCAGCTATTATGCAAAGACATGCACTGCTTGTACAGCGATGACACTAATGCAGATCATTTTCACTTGGAGCATTCAGAAGATCAAAGTGATAATTGAGAAATATTCCAAGGGACATTATGTGGGCGCTTCATTTTTTTTTAATTTAGCTATTATGTTCCTTTTACGTTGACATTTGTTTTCACGGGAGTTTTTCCTTTTGTAAATCAAAAAAACATCACCATTCCAGATATGTATAGGGAGACATTTATTAGGCTGGTTGCTAATTCCCTTTGATTGTTTAATAATAGACGTGGAATATAAATTTATACAATGTGACTGTATACTGTCTTACATTTAATAAGTATGTATATGTGATACCTCAATTAGAGAGATGTGCCATCTCAAGACTGTTTGAAAAGCATGCTATGTTTGGAGTGAGTCCCAGGCACAGCAAGAGATTAGACTTAGTGTAGTTTTACAAGGTCGGTAATTGTCCTTGCTTGCAACCTTAGATATCTGGTGTGCCATCGTTATTTCAACAGGATTCATTGTAAAATAGAAATATGCTGCATTTGCTTTTGCGGTATGCTTAAAGGCCCTATTACACGGTCAGATAGAGTAGACGATTGGGAGGCGTTCCCTCCCGTCAATCGCCGGCTCACTAGAGGAAACAGCTGCTACTACAGCAGTATAAGGATGAGCCATTGTTAATGCATTTCTCGTCCCAATACTGTCTCATTGTTTGCCGACAGCAGAGCTCCTATTCTACGGCGTGATCTGCCACCGGTAGTAGGATTTGTTTACATGTAGAACTGTCATGGCCACAGCACTCATACAAGGGGTTTTGATAGGTCCTCGTCTTCAGGGGGATCCCTATCCACCTCCGGATCCTTCAAACCATTAACAACTTATGACAGCACACTAAACGTGTTGAAGTTATTCAGAGCAATCAGCAGTAAAGAGGTGTAGACATCAAGCACCCGATACCTTGAACTGAGGTGTTTCTAACATGCTTGATAAAGGGCCATTAGCTTAAAGTCCCCGAAATGTTGAGTGATGTTTGCGCAATTGAATTAAATAAAAATTCATACTTATCAAGCAAGAAATGTCTACACCTCTTTACTGCTGATTGCTCTGAATAGCTCCAACATGTTTGGTGTGCTGTCATAAGTTGTTAAGGATTTCTTAACATTTTAAAATATCCCAATTACCCAATCATAGAGCTTGTTAGCGATCATCTTAACAATAATCTGCCCATGTACTAGGGCCTTTAGAGATGGTGGAACTATTGGTGTAGATTACTGTATATCATTTGACTCGAAAAACAATGACCATAATATCTGAAAGTATTATGGACAAAAAAAAATTAGGGACTAAAATGAAAGATGTTCTATACTTTGGAGAATTCCATTTTATGAAACGTGTCCTCCAATGATATACTAATCAAAGGGTCACATTCTAAAGACCTGAAAGCAAGTGTTCGAAACTGAGTATTACATAGTGCCTATTGACATCAATGAGTAGTCCATGTACTGCAAGAATATTTAAGTCCTTCAGAGCTGCTCTCCAAACCTTGCTAAAAGATAATGATCCTTATAAGGAGACCTCTCTTTACTAATTCATAATTTACTAATAGGTCAATTCAAAAGGGGTTTTTCAAATTATTCAACCCTTTGAAAAATCATGTTCAGTTTGGCCAAATTCAAATTGGATAATTTAAAAGTTTTCATTTAAAAGTTCCTTTTTTTGCCAGCCCAAAATATTCCCTATTAGGTCCACATAAAGTTATAGTGTGATGTAACATAGGCTGGTGTTATAGTGGCATGATACAAATATTTGTAGACTGAATTGTAAGAAGATGGTATCGTATTCTTTGACCTTGTTTCTGGTTCTCTTAGGTTGATATTGAATACATTTCAAGCTAATTTTCTTTGTAAACTAGAGGGAAATAATGGAGAAAAAAAGATGGGAGGGAAAGGAAGGAAATAATAAAGGTGGGGAGGAAATGTGGAAGATTTAGAAGAAAGAAGCATGAGAGGAAGAAAACATGGAAGAGAAGAAGAGAGCGAAGAATTGAAAAAGTAGGAGGCAATGATGAGAAAAGAATGAGTGGTTGGGTAGAAGGAAGGACAGAGGTGAGTGAGCAAGGAAGGAAGAATAGAGGTAGAAATGACATAGGAAGTAATGGAAATAAGGAACGATGCAATGGAAGGAAGTAAAAGAAAGGAAGTGAGTTAGAGAGGAAGGAATGGGAGGAAAGAATAGAGGTAGGAAGGATGTAGGAAATAAGGAAGGATGGAAAAAAGGAAGTAAGTTCAGGAAGAAGGAAGTGAGGGATGATTCGAAGGAAGGAACAGAGTTAGGAAGGATGTAGGAAGGAAAGGAGGGAAGGAAGGAAGGCAGAAAGGAAGGAAAGGAGGAAAAGAATGAAGTGAGCTAGGGAGGAAAAAGAAAGAAAGAAAGAAAGAAAGAAAGAAAGAAAGAAAAGAAAGAAAGAAAGAAAGAAAGAAAGAAAGAAAGAAAGAAAGAAAGACTTAGGAAGGGACAAAGAGGAAATGAAAAGAGAATGCAGAGAGTGAAGAAGAAAGGACATAAGGCATGAGGAGACAATCTAGAATTAGAATATTAAAGACATAGATCACTAAATCAATAATTAATACACACTACTATTTTTAAACTCCAGTGCTTCTTCTTTAAGCTTTCCTTTTCCTTAGCATCAATCAGTCTTTATGTTTTGTCACATTTTGTTTGATTTGTTTGAGCTCTTCCTTAGCAGGAAATGTTCTTACCTTGGCAATGTCAGTGTAAATCTCATCCAAGAAGTAAAAAGTTTTTGTAAGCATCAGAAAACTCTTGTTTAGATTTGTATTTCTCCTGGATCATAAGATCATTTCATTTTTCAGCACACAGTGCAGTGGTTTATAAATGATCAAAACTAACGGCTGTTCCGACTTGTCTCCATTATTCTCTGAGAAGACTATTTTTCTCACTTCTTGGAAGGCTTGCTTCTGAAGAATTACTGAACATGAATCCAGTAGATATTTGTCAACTTAAACATTTAAAGTGACTGGGCCAATTTTAGAAATCTCCACCTACAAAGGAAATTCAACAATTTATTGTTAAAAACATACATTTATGGAATTGCTTGCAGGTTATAACATAAAGATGTTGCAGCTAATGGCATGATGGGTTTAATTTTGTTTTGTTTTTTTTTTCAGCTGAATGCATACTTTTTGTATGCTATATCTAGAAAGGGGGTAAGGGGGTAAGCTAAAGCTAGTGTAGGGAGTGGCAAACTGGGAAGTTGCCAAGGACCACCATTTCCTAGAGGACCTCCAAGAGCAGAACGTAAATATAATCCACTCCAGTTGTACAATAATACAAAGAATGGCATTTTGCCTATAACCATTCAATATATTTGTGAATCTCCATTTTCTATAAAACTGTTAAATTGGGCCCTACTATGGGTCTGCTCCCCATCCTCACCCCCCTCCCTAACTGAAGATCCTGCTATTTGTCTCTCCTTTACACCATTTTCCATGACCCCAGGGCCAATCCCAGTCATAAGTGCAAATTAAGCTGGACCAACCAAGCTTCGGACCCTCTCTCTCCAAGAGTCCTATGGCAACCACAGCAGCTTTTTATGCAGTATACATGTCCTTGGGTTTCCTAACATTTTGTTTTCTTTCCGAATGGTACAATTTCTTCCCACAGTCCATAGTAGCAATTGAATAGGTTTCTGATTAAATGGCCTTAGCATGTGACTATAAAAAATGTTAAATCCACTTGGCTAGCAATCAATGCGGATGAATGCATTCCTGATATATCTCATACCATGAATTTAATTAGCCAATACTTTGAAACTCTGAACCATGGTGCCAAAAATCCAGGGTGATAAAGCCGGTGTTATCAATGATGACATGATCGATATCAATGACTTGATCAAATAAACATCTGAAAGAAATGAAGCTAAAAATTACATGCAGGAATATTTGACTCATTCCTCACGTTCTTAATTACCTTAATATTGAGACAAATAAACTTTGCCTGGCGTTCTTCCTACACCATGACACTGTAGCTGAATATTACAACCAGGAAAGCACCTGGAATTGCCAAGAGAATGAGTTATGCTATAGTATAGTATAACGCCGGCTGAGGCTTTGTGGCATCACGCACAGGTCAGACTCTATTTTGAGGACTCAAGCAGGTTTGCTGGCACGACACACGCACTTGTCATCTGTCCTGAACGGAGTAGACAGATGAACAGTTTCCTAAGAGATGCCTCTTAAGGGAGGTGATGACAAATTCATGCACATGTGCTAAACCTCTGCCAGGTTTCAAGTATGTTAATTGAAATAAATCATACAATGATGCTGAAGTACGCAGAACTAAGTAAAAGATTGAACTGTACTCAAAGAGAAGCGTTTAGAATATTTCTAAGAACAATTTGCATGCTGTCTCCTCACACCAAATATGTATCTGCTATGTTATCGAGCGAAAAATCTACTGGGTTGGACTGTTTAGAAAACCCATTTTGAAAAACCCAATAAGGCTACATCAACATCTGCATTCGAGAAATCCAGTAGTCTGTTCCAGCAGAGGAGCAGCTACCAGAATTACCTGATCTGGCATAGCTGGACACCACCATGGGCCATTAGATCCCTATGCACTGTAATGGGTTCTGCCGGGTGTCCGGCAAGAATGCCAGCTTTCTGTCTGAAAAAATGCTGCACGCAGTGTTATTTTTTGGCATAAAGCTGACATTTAAACTGGAAACATGCCAGAAACTTGATGGATCCCATTATAGTGAATGGGGATCTGGTACGACCCAACAGTGTATGGCTATACCAGGTATGGTAGTTCAAGTAGTCTGCTTCGTGGCTGGAAAAGACTACCAGATTTACCAAACACAGATGTGACCCAAGTCTAAGTGAATATTAAGTTAACGGTTCAGGGCTTTCATCCTGTCAGAACTGGATCTCAGAAAATTGATTTAATTGGAAATGTAAAATGCTTCATTTCACCTGTGGTGATGTTGCAGGGCAGGTGGTCAGAAAGATTATAGCTGATCAATGTGGGTCCTGACAGTGTAGTGCTCTGGAACAAGGAATATTTTGGAACATGGACATTTGTGAACATTTGCCCTTATCGCTACTGTGCAAAGCCATCAACTCACTACTTTAGTGCACTTGGAAGGGTTAACTTACACTGTGAAGGGTTAATACACAACCAGCTAATACTGAGAGATTTTGGGAGTTTCTAGCTATGCACTGAGAAGTTAGAAATCTTCCACAGTTACTATAAGGGACTATAGAAAGTTTGGGAGCGGAAAAAGAGACTGTCTAGTTTAGATCTGTTGTTTATGTCTGAGGACCTATGTATAGAAAACTGCTTAGTCATTCCCATAGACTTGTATTGAAACTCTATACAAATATGACTGAGATTCCAACATTGTTTCTGTTTAGGCTGTTCTTCTTCACTCCAGCCCTCCCACTAGAAAGCTCTAGTTCAGTTAGAAAGTATATATAAAGAGACAGTTAGAGCCCGTAGTTGTCAGCAGATAGAAGAGACTATGCCAGTCTAAGATAGGGACCAGTATTTAGTAGAAGAGACTCCCCCAGACTTTATAAGTGACCAGAAGAAGACACTGAGATGGGCATACTGAGCCTCAGATCCTGGGTCACCAGCCCTTTGAACAGGATACCAGCCTTCTGAAAGAGAGAGAGGGACATCAATCTCAGGCCTTTCTTTAGCACAGAACCTTTTTCTGTCAGGGAGGAGACTAAAGACGCCAGCTCAGCGTCTTTGCAGTACTGTTTTGCACTTGAGTTCTTCCAGTAAAGAAGCACTCTGGTTTACTGAAAACCCTAACTCTCTGGACTTGGATTGGGGTAAACCACACCTTACCATCCCCTCCAGAGAGCAGCAACACGTGGTGACACCTTGAAGGTGTCTAGGAACAGAGTATCATGACATGAAAACAATACATGTGGTGCAATTTACATCCAGCCCTGCTTTCCCTTATAATCGGAAGCAATATGAAAGAATCCTTGAGGGTCAAGGGTTCAGTCCACAAAAGAGTCACCAGCGTCACCATTGCTTGATGAAGAACCATACCAAAGAAATGTACAACTGTTACCTCACACTAAGGAACCAACCAACTAACTGACATGCAAGAATAGTGTTGATCTAGCTACAGAATTGATGCTCACTCAGATTTGATCTTTTCCAACAAGTGTATACCCTGGTCTAAAACTATCTTTCGTCTAATATTCCAACACCATCTCTATCTGACACATCTAGAGCTGCTGTGTCTCCTTTCATCTTGTACCTCTTCTCTGGTCTTGGTAGATGTATCCTGTACACATTTCCTTTGTACCATGAAATAAATCATAATATACTGGTTACCATAGTTTGTAATGTGCATCTTGGCAGCTAAGTGTCAGTGGAGAATGAACTTACTGTATCATAACTTGTGAATGGAACTTCCAGTCTTTGTTGATCAGTGAGCAGGTTGTCTCTTTTCATCTTTAGTATAGAAAGCTCATTCTATGGTGATCAGTAAGTAAAATCAAAGGTCTTGGTGGTTAGTGGTTTATAATATACTATCTATTGCAGTTTAATGCTTATGTAGTGAGTACCAAATATAAATCTGATGTGATCACTAGATGTGCTGTATATTGAGCAATTGTGTTTTTCACAGTGTTTTTCACTGATGATTTGAGGAGATTTTGATTGTTATTCTTTAGGTTTTCTTCATGCGTGTGAAAAAGTCCATGCAATCTGGATACAATCTGGATGGAAAAAATACACATACTGAATGCAATCGCAGATAAAAAAATTTTTATCTTCATATCTATTTATCTATCTATCTATCTATCTATCTATCTATCTATCTATCTATCTCTTCATATCTATCTGGATGCTGAATGTATTCAAAACCTGTTCAAACCCTTTTACATTTTCATACATTTTATGTTGCGGCCTTGTGCCAAAATATTAAAAATGTAATTCACAATTAAAAAAAAGGTTTTTCCCATCATTCTGCAGTCAATACCCCATCAATAGAAAGTGAAAACAGAATGTTAGAAATCTTTGCTGATTTATTGAAAAGGAAAAACTAAAATCTTGCACTGACATATTCAGACCCTTTATTCAGGACTTTGGCAGTGATTACAGCCTCCAGTCTTCTTGGGTATGATGCCACAAGGTTTGCACACCCAAATTTGGGGAATTTCTGTCATTCTTCTTTCTGCAGATCCTCTCAATGGACAGCAATTTTCAGGTCTCTCCAGAGATGTTCAGTAGGACATTAACAAATTGCCCCAAAGCCACTTCTTAGGCCACATATTGACTGTGTGCTTACTGTCATTGTCTTGTTGGAAGGTGAACCTTTGGCCCACTCTAAGGTCCAGAACACTCAGGATCAGATTTCCATTAAGAATATTTCTACACTTTACCCCATTCACGTTTTCCTTAACTTTGACCAGTCTCCCTTTCCCAGCCACTGAAAAACACCCCCACAGCATGATGCTGCTACCACCATAGTTCACTGGAGGGATGGTATTGGGCAGTTGATGAGCTGTGTCTGGTTTCCTCCAAACATGATGCTTTGAACTGAGGACAATCTTGGTTTCATCAAATCAGAGAATCTTGTTTCTCATAGTCTGAGAGTCTTATAAGTGTGTTTTTGAAACGCTAGCCAGGGTTAGGCTTTTACCAAGGAGAGGCTTCTTTCTGGCCACTCTGCCATAAAGCCCAAATTGGTGGAGTGCTGCAGTTGACCTCCTGGAAGATTCTCTTATCTGAACACAGAGTCTTTGGAGCTCAGCCATAGTGACCATTGGTTTCTTGGTCACCTCTCTTACCAAGGTCCATCACCCACGATAACTTAGTTTGGTGGTGTGGCCAGCTCAAGAAAGAGTTCTAATTGTTCCAAATTTTCCATTTAAAGAATTATGGAGGCCAGTGTGCTCTTGGGAACTTTCAATGCAGCGGAATGTTTTGTACCTTTCTCCAGATCTGTGTCTTCACACAATTCTGTCCCTGAGCTCTACAGGCAGTTATTTCCTCCTCATGGCTTGTTTTTTTCTGTGATGTGTATTGTCAGCTTTGAGACCTTATATAGACAAGGCTATGAATTACAAATCATGTCCAATCGAATTTTCAAGAGTTAAACTCCAATCAAGGTGTAGAAACATTTCAAAGATGATCCAGAGATAAATTTTGTACCATAGCAAAGGGTCTTGAGCATTTTTTTTTGCATCATACCCAAGAAGACTGGTGGCTGTAATCTCTGCCAAAAGTGATTCAACTAAGTCCTGAGTAAAGGGTCTGAATACTTATGTCAATGCAAGATTTTAGTTTTTCCTTTTCAATAAATTAGCAAAGATTTCTAACATTCTGTTTTCGCTTTCTCATTATGAGGTACTGAGTGCAGAATGACAGGGAAAAATGTGAACTTTTTTTTATTTTAGCACAAGGCAGCAACATAAAAAATGTGAAAAAAGTGAAAGGGTCTGAAGACTTTCCGAAGGCACTCTAGGGACTGAATAACATTTTAGATTGTGTCCATGTGACTAAAAACACGCAGATAAGTAATCTGTCAGTTTACAGAAATGTGATTGTATGAATATACAGCAGGCATTCACGCAGGGATAGAAATTGGCCTCTAAATTTAATAAGGAACAATTAGTCTTTCTTAGCTATTTAGAACATGTTATTCTTCCCCGAGTAAGATTGATAATGGACGGTGCTGTAAAGTAAATTATTTAGCCAAAAGTAATGCTCCATTATTTGTGTCTGTTTTCAATCTACCTAATGCAAATCTAGCTGTACTGAAGGAACTTCTGACAACACTGCGTATTACATACCGCACGTCTTCCTATTGCAAGGCTGGACACTTTGGCACATGATCTCTTCAATGCACAGTTGTAGAAGATGAAAGGTCAGTTTATGCATCCGAAGGAAACAATGAGTAAATGATTAAATTATCTTTCCAGTAAATAGTGTCAAGAAAATGTTGATGAGTAACATAAGCCATGAGATAAAGATCACAGCAACGGCTCAACTACAGCCCATGATGTATCTATGCAGAAATGTGTTTAATGTTCTCCTTCACCTTGTAATGCAATTAAGGTCATTTGTGACCTATTGACTAAACGCCTCATTACATCAACTGCCAATGCCACCAAACAGGCATAAGTAACAGGAACCCGGGAGAGGATTTCTAGAGTTGGCTTCATTTTTGAAGAGGGCTAGCTGGATGGCAATGATCATATTGTCAAATGGCCGCCTCAAATCTTGTTCAATGCTTGTTCCCGATATTCTGCCTGTCTAAATGTGCTGCCAACTACCCAATAAACAAGCAAAACGCTCATTCTTCAGATGATGTGAATAAGTGATCTTTTTGCAGCGCTTTAAATCATGATTTTTAGGCAGCAGATTGTGCTGTGTGAATAGTACTCTGTTGCTGAGAAACAATGAACCTGTATGAGGTTGAGTGACCTCCATTGATGATCAGGCAGTTATCGGGAAGGAATAATCCCCTACCAAGAACTGCCTGTTTGCTTGCCACGTCTAAAGCATCTTAAGGTATTATAATAACAAGAGAGATTAACTGTAATAACTACATGTTGCATATTTAGAATTATACATTTGATAATGTGATGGTTTTGTGGACCTGAGGTACCTTTGAACACTGGCTACCGGGGGAAAAGGGTTGGTGGATATAGACCCACTGTGCTAACCAATCAGTTTGGCTTTTGGCTATAACTACTTGTGTTATCCTGGTACTCCCTTGATTTTCACCCTTTACAGTGATCTGGTTCTTGCTGCAGGGGAGCCACCAGGCTGCTACCTCTTGGAATAGTCCCAGTGTTTCCTGCTGACCCATGGGTGCCAATGACACTGGTGCAAAGCACTGAGGGATCAGACGATACTCAGGAAACAGGCTGAAGCCAGAGCAGGCAGAGTTAGTGAAAATCTGCCTGAGATGAGGGCAGGCAGCAAAGGTCAGTAGGTTACACAGGCAGTGGTTGGGTCAGACAGCAGAGAGTCAGAATAGGTAGACGGACAGAGTTCAGTACATGGGCAGATAGGAATAGCACATCTTCAATAAGAAACTAGCAAGCTAGAACAATCACTAGCAAGCTAGAACAATCTAAACCTCAGGCACCCTCCCATTGTGGAAGGTGCCTTAAACTACCCTAAGAGAGGAAGAATTAGGATGTGCTCACTCTGTCCTTTTAAGAGCCAGGAAACACACATACACCCTAGGGGTAGGGACATCAGACTGGCCAGCAAATTGTAGATTGTGGTCTGTAGAAGGAGAACGAGAAACCGCTGCCAGGCTGCTGTGGATGAGGACAAGGAATGGGGTCCAGGCCGCCAAACAGAATGGGAGGGGTGAGTAAGGCAGCACACATCCACACCCAGGAGAACAGGACAGTGGCGGCCATGGGTCACCATACTAACACTTGCCAACTTTTGGCAAGGAACTTCAGGAAGATTCCTAAGATGGGAACCAAAAACAGTGTACTATGTGCACGTGAAACATTCACTTTGTCTATTCATATAGGACATTCCCCCAACATATGACATTTATATCACAAATGGTACATACACACCAACAAACTAAAAACACACTAGACACCAGACTTCCTAAATTAAAATATAGAACCCAGTCTAACTCTCCTTTTGTACAGACGCCATGCAAAACCTCCCTTTATACATTACCATTCCTTTATACAATACCACCCCAGCCCAGATGATCGACTGGGGTGTGGGGTGTCATCGCTCAATGAAAGGTGGACAGCTCCTTTTAGTGCAATAGACATTTTATTTGGCCCATTAAATGGCGTGGCTTGTCAGGAAATGGGGTGTGGCTTAAATTGCAAGATTGTGTGCCAAAGTTTGCTCCAAAAAATTAAAGCACAATTCGGGCACAAAGTAAGCCACCTAATAAGTGATATACACTTGACAGTCTGAAGGTGCTCCAGATTTATCATCTGCTGTGATAAATCTGGTGCATTTTTAGACTGTCTGTTTAGGGTTTTTTTTATTATTATTTAATCTTTAATCCTTTTGAAAACAAGAGAAAATACAAACATATCCTCAAATAAAAACCCACAATTCTAGAATTATTAATACATAAAATTACAACCTATACTGTTTAGGTTTACAGGGGGGATTTATAAAACGGATTTGTTCTGTGGATCAATACAGCAGGGTTACAGGTTGGACTTGATGGACTTTTGTTTTTTCCAACCATAATGACATGCCTGTATTTTACAGGTGCCATGCTGTTAATATGTTATCGCTATGTTTCACACTGCTGATGGTAGGCACCTGGGCTGGTCTCTGGTGTGAATGCAGTTATAAGGTGTTATGGTGTACCTTGGGGTCTATAGTATGTGCATTGAGATTATACATAGAACAGTCTGTCAGGTGCGCAATAAGTAGTTCACAGGACTGGCACTGTAGCTGACACCCAGAGGAGATATGAAGAGTTCCACCTTGCCAGTGTTCATTTCTGAAAAGGCAGTAACTCTGAGACCTCTGCTGCTGTTATGGACTGCTTCTGGCACTTTGACCTTCATCCAGACTGCTGTATTACTTGAGTTTACCGGGGAGAGCTCCATGACTAGAAAAGGTGATATGCATCCTAAATCTGGTCCCAGACCACTACCAGTGTGCTCCTGTACTGTTGCCGGTTAGTAGCCCTGGCTTGTAACTGTGATCAAAGAGACCACAGAAAGACTTAAAAGACCATGGTGGCCTTGTGTTGAGTATTCTCCATCAATTGCCCTTTGAGCCAATTAGAAAACTGTAACCTCAAATTTGTGTGCCCATAAGAGACTGTAACCACCAAGCTGTGTGCTCATAAGAGACTGTAACCACCAAGCTTTGTGCCCATAAGTGATTGTAGCCACCAAGCTGTGTGTTCATAAGACACTGTAACCACCAAGCTGTGTGCCCATAAGAGACTGTAACCACCAAGCTGTGTGCTCATAAGAGACTGTGACCACCAAGCTGTGTGCCCATAAGAGACTGTAGCCTCCAAGCTGTGTGTTCATAAGAGACTGTAACCACCAAGTTTTGTGTCATTAAGAGACTGTAACCATCAACCTGTGTGTGCCCATAAGAGACTGAAACCACCAAGCTGTGTGCTCATAAGAGACTGTAGCCACCAAGCTGTGTGCTCATAAGAGACTGTAGCTACCAAGCTGTGTGCCCATAAGAGACTGTAGCCACCAAGCTGTGTGCCCAAAATAGGTGGTTACCGCCAAACCGTGTGCCATTGCTTGTAACCTCTCAGCTATGTACTCATCTGAGACTGTAACTGTCAAGCCAAGTGCCACTGTCTGTAACCATTATGCCTTGTGCTCCAGCAAAATGTTGTTCCTTACAACTGTGCTGTTTCTTCCTCTATTAATGAACCATCCACAAGTGGGGTACCAGGCCACTCACTATAAACTAACCCTCCTACAGGCATCTTCGGACTGCTATGGATTGTTATCAATGGAAAGTTATCATTGCTTATTGTCTTTTATACAAAGAACGTGGACGCCTTTTCATGATTTTACTCTCTTTCAGGATATGTCCTCGGCATCTTGTTAGATCAACACTAGAGATGAGCGAGCACTAAAATACTCAGGTGCTCGTTATTCGAGACTAACTTTTCCCGATGCTCGGGTGCTCGTTTCGAGTAACGAACCCCATTGAAGTCAATGGGAGACTCGAGCATTTTTTGCAGGGGACCAAGGCTCTGCCTAGGGAAGGCTGGGTGAAAGCCTGGAAACATCAGAAAATGATGGAAACACCACGGAAATGGACAGGAAACAGCAGGGGCAGCATGCATGGATGCCCCTGAGGCTGCCTAATCCCACCATCACCCCAAATTCTCCTGCAACAGCCTGGTGGTTACCCTCATGGCAATTGTGCTCACCCAGACCAAGAAAGGCGAGGCACATGCCCATCACATGTTAGGGAACCACCCAACTAGGTGCAACGATGGTCCATCACCCATGCCCATGCTGGCACTGCTCTCCTATCCCCAGTCACACGATGCAGGCATAAGCCTGACACAGCATGGCGGTGACACCAACAAGTGACCAAGTTAGATGAGGTAGCAGGTGAGCCACCCAACAATTTAGCCTGACGCAGCATGACGGTGACAACAGAGTGACCGAGTTAGACTGAGGTAGCAGGAGGTGAAGCACGGATGGTAATTCGAAGGAGGAGGAGGAGGGGTTGGAGGAAGAGGCATAGTAAGTCTGAGAAACCGTGACCGAGGTAAGCCCCGCAATCCTCCAAGTGGGCAGTACATGAGCGGCCCCAGGGTCAGACTCGGTCAGAGTGACTGAGCTACACGACGGTAGCATGTAGAGCACATAAAAAATTTAGCGTCGCCCTGTATGGCTGTGACTACACATTGACCGAGCTACACGACGGTAGCAGGTAGAGCACAGGAAAAATTTAGCGTGGCCCTGTATGGCTGTGGCTGTCAATTTAGGTACGGTTGTCAACTATGAAATTGATCAAGTGGGGCATGTGTTGTATGTATTCTTGTCAGTTTAATACCGTACACGTCACCTATCCGGAAAAATAATTTGGAGAGATAGAAAGAGAGGAAAAAGACGTATTTTTAAAAGTGACGTTTAGTATAGATCACTGGACTGTAACTCACAGAATTGTTCCACTGAGCTGTATGAAATGGATTTGTATCACTGAGAGCAAAAGAACGTATTTTCTAATGTGACGTGTAGTATCGATCACTTGGAGAGAAAAAGTGGAATGTGCAGACTTGGGCTGCTATAGTGCAAACCACTATGGTGGTGACAACAGAGTGAGCGAGTGACACTGCGGGAGCAGGCGAACCACATAAACATTTTTCGTGGCCCTGTATAGTGGCGGTGACAACAGAGTGACTGAGTTAGTATGCGGTAGCTGGTGAAGCACCCAAAAATTTAGCCTGACACAGCATGGCGGTTACACCACCAATGACTTTGTCCTACTGAGAATGCAGTGAAATGGCTTTTGTTGAGCCTCCAAAATTTTTTTTCTTTTCAGAGTACATAAAGTCGACCCTCAGCAAAAAAAATTTTTTTTAAAATGTCGGTACTTGCGCCTCCTGAAAAATTGTTTTGGACTGTCTGTTTGACGCTCCTGAAACATTGTTTTACAGTGTCTGTATTTGACACTGCGGAAAAATTGTTTGGAGAGAGGGCCTGTAGGTGGCCCTCCGGAAAAATTGTTTAGAGAGAGGGCCTGTAGGTGGCCCTCCAGAAAAATTGTTTGGAGAGAGGGCCTGTAGGGGGCCCTCCGGAAAAATTGTCGTAAAAGAGTGTCAGTTGGCCTTCTAAAAAATTGCGTTTTGGGTCAGCTTTAGGCAAAGATGACAAGGAGGAGGAGGAGTAGAGAAGAGGAATCGGATACATAAGTAATGTTAATCTTTAGCTGCTTTCCCCCGGAGGAGATTTGAATTCCGGTGAAATCCAGGCTTTGTTCATTTTAATAAGCGTCAGCCTGTCAGCGCTGTCAGTTGACAGGCGTGTACGCTTATCGGTGATGATGCCACCAGCTGCACTGAATACCCGCTCTGACAACACGCTAGCGGCAGGGCAGGCCAGCACCTCCAAGGAGTACAGCGCCAGTTCAGGCCACGTGTCCAGCTTTGAAACCCAGTAGTTGTATGGAGCAGAGTGATTGGTCCGGACGTTGGTATGGTCAGCTAGGTACTCCCTCACCATCTTTCTGTAAAGCTCACCCCTACTCTGCCGAGACTGGCGACAGGTGACAGTGTCTTGCTGGGGTGACATAAAGCTGGCAAAGGCCTTGGAGAGCGTTCCCCTGCCAGTGCTGGACAAGCTGCCTGCTCGCCTCCTCTCCCCCGCTACTTGGCCCACAGAAGCACGCCCTCTGCCGCTAGTGGTGTCAGATGGGAAGGATTGTTTCAGCTTGTGCACCAGGGCCTGTTGATATTGATTCACTCTCATACTCCTTTCCTCTAAAGGGATGAGAGTGGAAAGGTTCTGCTTGTACCGTGGGTCCAGGAGAGTGAACACCCAGTAATCGGTGTTTGAAAAAATTAAGCGAGGGTCACGGGATAGGCAGCCTAACATGAAGTCTGCCATGTGCGCCAGAGTCCCAACACGCAAGAATTCCCTCTCCTCACTGGCCTGACTCTACATTTCCTCCTCCTCCAAGTCCTCCTCTTCAGCCCATACACGCTCAACAGTTAATAAGGACTGAACACTGGTACCCTCTTCTGTCTCGGCGACAGTCTCCTCCTCTTCCTCCTCATCCTCATCCCACTCCTCCGATACGTGCTGAGAAACAGACTGGAGGGTGCTCTGGCTATCAAGCGACGTATCTTCCTCCACCGTCTCTTGTGACAAGCGCAAAGCTTCCGACTTCATGCTGAGCAGTGAATTTTTCAACAGGCAAAGCAGCGGGATGGTGAGGCTGATAATGGCGGCATCACCGCTGACCGTCTGTGTTGACTCCTCAAAGTTGCTCAACACCTGGGAGATATCAGACATCCACGTCCACTCCTCATTGTAGACTTGAGGAATCTGAGTGACCTGACTACCAGTTTTGGTGGAAGTTGACATCTGGCAGTCTACAATCGCTCTGCGCTGCTGGTAAACTCTGGATAACATGTTTAATGTCGAATTCCATCTTGTGGGCACGTCGCACAACAGTCGGTGAGCGGGCACTTGTAGGCGACGCTGCGCTGCCCTGAGAGTGGCAGCATCTGTGGTCGACTTGCGGAAATGCGCACAGATGCGGCGCACCTTGGTGAGCAAAACAGACAGATTGGGGTATGTCTTGAAGAACCGCTGAACTATGAGATTGAACATGTGGGCCAGGCATGGCACATGTGTCAGTCTGCCGAGTTGCAGAGCCGCCACCAGGTTATGCCCGTTGTCACACACAACCATGCCTGGCTTGAGGTTCAGCGGTGCCAGCCACAGATCGGTCTGCGCCGTGATGCCCTATAATAGTTCTTTGGCGGTGTGCCTTTTGTCACCTAAGCTCAGCAGTTTGAGTGCCGCCTGCTGGCGCTTAGCCACGGCACTGCTGCTGCGCCTAGAGCTACAGACTGAATGCGCCGTGCCCACGGATGGTAATTCGGAGGAGGAGGCATAGTACGTCTGAGAGACCGTGACCGAGGTAGGCCCCGCAATCCTCAGTGTGGGCAGTACATGAGCGGCCCCAGGGTCAGACTTGGTCCCAGCCTCCACCAAGTTAACCCAATGTGCCGTCAGTGATATATAGTGTCCCTGCCCGGCAGCACTTGTCCACGTGTCCGTGGTTAGGTTGACCTTCTCAGAAACAGCGTTGGTCAGGGCACGGATGATGTTCTGTGACACGTGCTGGTGTAGGGCTGGGACGGCACATCGGGAAAAATAGTGGCGGCTGGGGACCGAATATCGAGGGGCAGCCACCGCCATGAGGTTGCGAAAGGCCTCAGTCTCTACCAGCCTATAGGGCAGCATCTACAGGCTCAGCAATTTGGAGATGTGGACGTTGAGGGCTTGGGCATGTGGGTGGGTGGAACTGTATTTCCTCTTGCGCTCCAGTGTCTGCTGTAAAGACAGCTGAACGCTGCGCAGGGACACATTGGTGGACGCTGTGGAGGATCGTGGAGGCGAAGGTGTGGTTTTCCAGCAGGAGGCGCTCGTGCCGGGGTCCTGGGCAGGGGGTTGACTAGCAGAGGCAGCGAGTGACACAGGGGAAGGAGCAGTGGTGGGACCCGCAGGAGGTGAACGGCCTTGGTTCCATTGAGTGGGGTGTTTAGCACTCATATGCCTGCACATTCTGGTGGTGGTTAGGCTAGTAGTGGTGGCACCCCTGCTGATCCTGGTGTGGCACAGGTTGCACACCACAGTCCGTCGGTCATCCTCACTTTCTTTAAAGAACCTCCAGACTTGCGAACATCTAGGCCTCGCCACGGGAGCTTCTCTACGTGAAACAGTTGCTGCTGATGCACCAGCTCTGGCCCTGCTTCTCCCTCTGGCCACACCACTGCCTCTTCCAACCTGTTCTGGTGCAGCACTCGCCTCCGCCTCAGAAGCACTGTCTTCACTCGGCTTATCAACCCAGACTCTTAGCCAATACATTTTGATCAAAATACATCTGTGCCCACCTACCCAGCGCCACGGTGGTCTCAGTCCAGGCAGGTCCTACACTAAACCTGTTTGCATCTACTGTTTTAGTGCATTTTGTCTGTGAATTTCTAAATTTAGCCTTGTACATCCGCACATTTTACTATCACATGGTGCAGGATGTTTGTATATGTTTTCCGTAAATATTTTTTGTCTCTGGAAGGTGGAGCACCTTCTGGTGTGAATGCGCTCCTATAACCAGGGGAGTAGCATTCATGTGCACTTTTGCCCCACCTATCTAAGGAGCGACCTTGATTAAGGTGGTACATATAGGTGTGTGTGCTCCTCCTCTCATTGGTTGCTGATGCACACAGAGGTAACTAGGAGCAGCACACTATATGTGCAGGGTCTACGCACCTAAACATAGATGCACAACTGCATAGGAAGGTTTAGCATAGGACCTGCCTGGACTGAGACCACCGTGGCGCTGGGTAGTTGGGCACAGATGTATTTTGATCAAAATGTATTGGCTAAGAGTCTCAGATTTTATCTATAGAGTGAGGGCTTAGTCCATATATTGTTTGCATCTACTGTTTTAGTGCATTTTGTCCGTGAACTCAACAATGTCTGCGACAGTTGGAAAACTTGGGCATCGGGAAAGAGGTCAGCAGCAACCTGAGAAGTGGTTTGTGACTCTGGGAAGGGTCCAGAAAAACAGTTCCTGCCGGAGTATGCCGGATCGCATTCCAAATTTTCCTGGGAGGGGGCAGACTGGGGGGAATGAGCTTGAGATGGAGGAGCCAGAGGAGTGCTCCCTTGGGTAACGCGGGTGGACTGCGTGGAAGACTGACTGGTGGACAAATTACTTGAAGCATTGTCCGCAATCCACGACATCACCTGTTCGCACTGTTGTGGTTTCAACAGTGGTCTACCACGTGTCCCTGTAAGTTCAGACATGAAGCTAGAGAGTGTACCTCTGTGGTGTTCCCCTGCTCCCTCATCAGCAGGTACTGTCTCACCCTGCCCAGGACCACGGCCTCTGCCCACTGCAGTAATTGAATGCCCACGCTCACGCCCACTCCCTCGTCCTCGACCCTTAGCCCTGGGGTTAAACATTTTCTGTATATAAGTGTATTATATAAAAAAAATAAAATAAATGGGCCTGCTGTACTGAAATCCACAAACTTGTTCAATCTGAACAAGTTAATATATAGGTGGATAAGTTAGAGCAAAATTACGTATTTTTATTACGTACCGTGCAGTATGGAGCAATTACACTGAAACTATTAGATTAGGCAGACTCGGTCTGCTTAAGTGCAACCCAGACAAATGTCGCACACAGATTTTTCTGTATGAAATGGATTTGATTGGATTTCAGCTGTATGAAATGGATTTATATCACTAAGATTAAAAAATTTTTTTTTTTTTTTTTTTTTTTTTTACGTGACGTGCAGAATATATCAGAGAGCAAACTCAGACCCTGCTGTCTGTGGCCAGTTTCACTGCAACCCAAACAAATGTCGCACAGAGATTTGTCTAATGTAGCTGTATCAGTGAGAGCAAAAGACCGTATTTTATTACGTGACGTACAGTATGGGTCACCTGGACAGAAAATACGGATTGTGGTTTGTGGTGAGTGGACAGCTGAACTGTGACACACAGAATGGTTCCACACAGCTGTATGAAATGGATTTGTATCACTGAGAGCAAACAAAAGGATTTTGTACTGTGACTTCCACTATCTATCAGTTAGACAGAAAAGAATCTTCTGCAGACTGTGCCTATTTCAATGAAACACAAAAAAATTGTCCCACTTAGCTGTTTGAAATGGATGTGTGTCGCTGAGAGCAAAAAAATAAACTTTTTACAGTCTCCCTGCAAAATGCTGCAAATATGGCGGTAGCTGCACTACCAGTGCCAGCAAGCCCAGCCACAAGCAGATTAAAAAAAGGGTCTTGTAGCCTTAACAAGGGCTGTTGGGTTCTTTTAGAATCACTCCTGCCTAACACAAATCTAGTAGAACACCCTAACACTCTCCCTGTATCACACTGCAGATCTGTCCCTAACGTCATCCAGGCAGCGACTGAGCCGAGCACCGCGGGCAGTCACTAGTATATTCCAGGGTCACCTGATCAGGCCAGCCAACCCCTGCTATCGACATGTAAGGGCCCCACGTGATGCTGGGTGTACCGCAGAGTCTCCTGGCTTGTGATTGGCTGAGTTTATAGCCGCCAAAAATTCAAAAGGCGGGAGATGCCATTTCCCCGAGCATGGCGAGATACTCGTCCGAGTAGCGAGCACTTACGAGTACCCTAATACTCGAACGAGTATCAAGCTCGGATGAGTATGCTCGCTCATCTCTAATCAACACGTATTTTTTTTGTAAGTTAAATCATTGCAAGGCTATGTGAAGAGAAAAAAGAAAATCCTTTGCAATTCATTATGAAATTTGTTACTTTACTCTTTTCAACCAGATTTCCAAATATTCAGAATCCTTAATCTCATTGTGTGAGGTCAGTTGATTAGGAAACATGAAGACGTCCCTGAAGAAACCCAGAGCTTGGAATTTCAGCAGATACAGGCCAAACTGTTTTGAAATGACCTTATTGTCAACCTGCATCAATATGCACTTTAGAAAAGTTTTAACCCACACAAGATGGCTGTCATATTTTTTGGATTTCTGTGAAGGTTAATAGCCTGTTAAACTTTTAACAAGGTTTACTGAACATTCATTTAGGCAGCTGAAGACAAGTAATTTTGTACTTGGAAGTATTAATAAATTCAATCCATGGTGGAGCGAGGCCAGCAATTGAAACATGTTATTTCTCGATGAGTGGAAGATACTGTGATAATCCATGATATGTAGCGATCAGCTTGGCATTATTGCCTAATTATAAACACAAGAGAGGAATGGAAGAATTTTGGTTGGCCGGTAGAATTCCATAATGGCATACATCACATAATCCAGTAATCACACAACCGCACATCCCGAACAGCTGCAAAGCCCCATTATACTGAAGCAGGCGCAAATCAGAAAGAAACTATTGGAATCTCACCACAAACATGTTGTCAAATAGTTTATTTCGCAAAAGTAAATAAACTACTCCAGAAGCAAGTGGTCAGAATATTTCTTTTTTGAATCATCCCCAGGATGTTTTTGGAAAAGTATCAGCAAACACTGTCACATATGCAGAATGAAGAAATGACTCAGGGCCCTGCTCAAGCTAAAATTTCAGAGCCAAATAGTACTGGCAGCTATAGATAACATAACACAATCCATAATGAGGCACATGAATACAGAAAGTAACATGCATAATTGTTATGGTGGTGGTCCATGCCCAACACCACTCACTAGCTCCTCAGCTGATGGCTTTTATGAACTGGTCCTGCCGCTGTCTTCCTCTTCCTGACCACCGAAGTACCGATGCTGCCAGCAATGCCTCTCTATGCCTGTCGGGCATGTGCTCCCCCTGGCCCTTAAAGGGAAACCGTGTGCTCACCCTAATCTTCCCCAGCCAATAGCTGGTTACTTTGGGGTGCTTCCCTTGTGGGAAAGTGCCTAAGCAATAAGTTCTAGTTTGCTAGTTTCATCCTAAGGTGTGCCATGCTCCTTGCCTCTTCCAATGTATTGACAGAAAGGATGGCCCATAAAATGATAGCCAGATATGTCCATAGTGGGACACTATTAATATCTAAAGTAGGGGTGTCCCATACACTGCACGGGCTGGTAGGAATGGTGGACATGCAATGTTTAAATTGTTTTTTGGGTAGAGGGGGGTTAATGTGTACCTGTGCTGTTAAAAAAAAACGTTTTGACATTTCAAAGATTTTGATCAGTGGAAGTCTGAGTGCTGAGACTCCAACCAATCTCTAAAACGTGAAGAAGAAAGCACTAACACAGAGCACTCTCTCTACTGGCTGCTGAAGATGAACTCAATAGTCCATGAGTCTGTCTCCTATCAATCTCCAGCAGTGAGTAGAGAGAGCGCTCTGTGTCAGTGCTTCTTGTTTTAGTGATCTGCGGGGGTTCCACAGATCAATGTCACTGTGACATATCAAAAGTTTTTTAAAAGTACAGGTATGTTTTAAATACATCCATTTTAAAAGCCATTTAAGGATGCCCATGCATGAAGTAGTTGGGTGCTGCAGCCAAGAACTAAAGAACTATACAGCAAAAACTGTGCATGTTTTATCCGTGAATAGCTTCATTTTTGAAATGCAGTTTTTGGGTATATGTTATAAAATGTTTACATGTAAGCATAAATGAAAAAAACTTTTCCCATTTCTCTACTTGTACAAACTGAAATCTTGTGCTGCACAGCTCCATATTCCAAAAATTCCCTCTGGCCCTTTTTCAACCCACAAAGGAATATGAGCACAGAAAAGACAAAGACAAGTTTAATTTGCCAACAGACTTAAAGCGACCCTCCAGTTAAAAAAAATTCACATTAACTGGGGAATAAACAGAACACTTACATGTTGTCCTCCTTTTCATCTTTTTAGTTACAGATCCCCAAGTTCTCAAGCTCCTCTTCTGCCATCCAAGATGGCCTCACCCCCTCTTGGACCATTTGGTGCACAGTGTACATCAGTAGCCCAAGACACTTCCTACTTGTCCAGCCATTCTCTTGTATTGGCCAGCATAGTTCATGTGAGCAGTGCTGGCCAATCCCAGGGCAACAGGAAGTGGTTCGCGCACACTGTGCATCAGACAGTTTGAGAAGAGGTGTGGCCATCTTGGATGGCAGAAGAGGAAGCGGGAATTGACGGATCTTCAGCTTATAAGATCTAAAGGAGGTCACTATGTTAGTACTCTGTTCGTTACCAAGTTAATATGAATTTGTTTTCTTGAGACAAAGGGTTGTTTAAACTACTGGGGTAACAGGAGAAACAACTGTTATGGGCTAACAACAAAGATAGGGCCCATCGCCACATTGGGGGCCAATCACTGGGAATTAAAAATATATTGTTAACATTCACATTGTCCAGTGTATATAGCGGATGTGCTGCCAACATATGAAAACTGTATGTGGATAATTGTATTAAAGATTTTTCATCCCCATACAGTCCAATGATGGCTCCATGTAAATGCAGGTAACGAGCACCTATTTATTTATTTTATGCACTTATATAGCGCTTCTATATTCCGCAGTGCTTTACAGACATTAGCATCAAGCTGTCGCCAATGGGGCTCACAATCTAAGTTCCCTATCAGTATGTCTTTGGAGTTTGGGAGGAAACCAAAGTACCTGGAGGAAACCCACACAAACACAGGGAGAACATATAAAATCCATGCAGATGTTGTCCTTGGTTGGATTCAAACCAAGGCAAGGCAACGGTGCTAACCACTGAGCCACCGATTGACCTGCCTCTATTAAAACTCATTACTGGGCAGAACAGCTGCCTGTATAAAATAGCCCATAGAGGTAAGGGGCAGTGATAACTATCATTATGGAACAGGGAGTGTGGAAATTTGAAGAAGGACCCACATTCTATGTTGCCATTGAGTCATATGGTTTCTAGTTGTATCGCTGCAGTATGTCTCTTCTGTGGGAGCACCTTTTACATTATTACTGTGCTGGAACATCACTGTGTGCATTATTCCAACAATATGTTTATCCGTGATGTCGCTGTGTGCATGGGGGCATGTTTGTGTTCATTATTCCTGTGCTGTGGTGTTGTGTGGTTCATCATTGCACTGTGGCATAATGGTGTGAATAGTCTCCATGCTGTGACATCACTGCCTATTTTATCCCCTGGATGGCACATGACCATGTGCATGATCACATCACTCTGTACATTAGCATAAGCTTTTCATGTTCTGAAGTCAAGGTTGAAGGTGGTCATGGAGGAGTAGGGCCACTATTTTGCTATGGGGACCCATAGTTACTTGTTATACATCTGGGTCTGGTACATGACATGGAACCCAAGAGAGTCCTAGGCAGAAGTGCACACTTACATCAACATGTTCTAGAAACATGGAAGCATGAGATGTTCATATCCACACAAGAGTAACGTAAACCTCCCTACCACATTTAATTATTTTTGGCCCTCGCAACCTTCGACCACTAAAAAGTCATCAGGATCTGTGTGTTCTTCACTTGGCTTGAGTTTTAACGTTCTAAATGTTTCTCATTTTGAAATTGTAAATCTCTTATCAGTTCCTAAATCCCTCTGAAATGTTGTAGTAAGGGTATACGTCCTGCATTCTGTAACAATTCATTTAAATGTTATGCCAAAATCCATTGTAGATAGCTTTGATCTTTCCAATTTGACATTTTCCCCCTGAAATCACATCTGTTTATTGTTGACTTTAACTTTCTCGTAGCGATACATGAGGAACAGCATACTTATGCCTTCATTACTTCAACAAGGAATTTTATTTTTATGTATGTTGGGAATCTTGATTTTTCAGTAGTGCTGTGCATTATCGGCCTTATTATTAAGTTACCATGGCCCAAGTAGCTCAGTATATTGGGCTCGGTGCCACAAGAAACATTTGCCTCACCGCGATAACTCAACTGTGATTTATCCTTGTAATCTTGCCAAGAACACGTATTACTACTGTAACTTGTAACATCTTGAAATCATAACTGTACCAAATTAAAGTACTGAAAGGTATAATCATGAATAAAGCTTTTCTCCGGCTACTTTTGAGATTTAAAGAATACCATGGATTCAAAAACATTCTGGAAACATGCAGGAGAGAACAATTGTATTTAGCAAAAGTTTGTAAGGGCTTTAAAGGGGTTATCCCACAAAACATATGTATCACGTATCCACCAAAGAGGAAATTAAATACTGGATAGTAGAGGGTCTGACTGCCAGTGATCCAGAGAATGGATGGTCCCTATAAAGTAGTGTGCATGTCAGTCCACTGCTCAGTTGACTTCAGTGGGACTGATAGACTTCTTCAGTCTCATAGAAGTGAATGGAAAAGTAGACCAACATCTGCACTACTCCTCCATTTATAAAGGGTTCTAAGGGAAATGCTTCATAGTTCTCCTAATTTTTTGTTTATTAATATTTTACTTACTTACAAAGCGCTATAATATTCTGCAGTGCTTTAAAGGGGTTGTACCATCAGGACATTTATGGTATATGGATAGGATGTGGCATAAAGGTCTCATCTCTGGGACTCGTTCCTATGTCAAGAATGGGGCCCCGCCATAAATGGAGAGTGTACTGGGCAAATTCGGCTATTTTTGTAAGTGTCATAGCGGTGAATGGAGAAAGCCATGCATACATAGTGTGCTCTCTATTTATGCCAGGGCCAATCCCAGAAATGGGACCTGCTCCTATTGCTCACTTATGGCATATCCTGGCAATATGTCATTAATGTCCCAGATGGGAATACATCTTTAATGGTAACTACATAATTGGTGTCAAACTAGGGTTCCCTGGGGCCAAAAGAGCAATAGAGAAAATTATTTTGACCATTATCCCTCTATACAAAAATATGCCCATAGTCACCGGACATAATTAGCTAATTTCTTGAAATGTGTTTCGGGTCTGATTCTAACGAATTGGTCAAAAAATTGATTTTGGTCCAAATCGATTCTACCTGAATCAAACGTGCTCCATTAGACCTGAAAATGTGTATATAACACTGTAAGGTTTTTGAGGACTCATATTTTTCTCTCTTGTCTGTCTCTTTTTTCTTTTCTTTTTTTCAATTTTTTTTCTTTCTCTCTCCCTATTAAGCTTTTGAACACAAAGACAGCAATACATAGCTATAGGTTAAAGCCTGGCTGACGGTGTTAACAAACAGTATGTTTTATAACACACTGCGCCATCAGAGGTATGCCTTTTAAAATTAAAAATGTTCAAAAAATTGTCCTTGATGTCTGCCACTGTTCAAACACACGTGATGGTATTTATTGGCGCACTAAAATATGCTTATTTGAAACATAAATGTTAGATGGTAAATGTTTTTTGGGAAACAATAAAAGGCTCAATTGGACGTTCCATGAGCGCAAACAATCTATACACTGCTATTGATGAACTATAATATGTTTCATTGTGCACTTATACATTGTAGAAGAATTGCAACAGGTTTTTTGGGGGAAAAAAAAGGTGCAATTGTGCAGTGAATGCAGTAAATTATATGATGTTGGTGATAGGAAATATTCATTTTGCACACTTATGAACTGTAGATGCTTTGCAAAAGGTCCTTGGACAAAAAAGGCTGGCTGATGCACAGAGAAAAAGGAGTACCATCTCATTACGTTATGAACAGCTCCAGCTGCCCTGACTGTAAGACAACCCTATGCTCTCCCCACTGATAAAACCTGACTTTCTACCTAGTAATTCAATCTGTCTAACTAAATAACTCTTCTTCAAAATCCCTACCAGTGTCAGACTGGGATTCCTTGGGCCGATCAGAGAAATTATTCTAGAGGCCCAACCCCTGTATCAATAATAAAGTTCAAAAAGTCTTGAATCAAAGAAATAGTGGCAAATGATTTTCTTAAAAGGCAGCCAAATGTTTTTTTTTCTCTTGGATCTTTGGGGTCCATCACGGTATCAAAGCGTGGACCCTCCGGAGGATCCTCTGTTATTCTGGTGGGCTAGTCCCTACACTGTCCCTGAGAGACCCTAAAATGGCTGTCTTCTTGTGTGTCTATTGCATGTTCTGTCTCTTCAGTGGCTAAGCTCACAATGGCATCTGTGCTTCAGAGATAGCATAGAGCCTGATAGACCAGCCAATATTCTCCCTACTGATTGGCTGTAAGGCTGACTTAAAAGCATTATGGGCAAATACAAGATGCAATGAACCCCAGGTCCCATGAAAGCACTACTTTTGACTCATCAGAACACAGAAAATTATCTCAAAAAGCTTGGGACTCATCAAGGGATTCTTTTTTTGGCAAATTCTTTATGTTCCTCTTGATCACCAGTTTTTCCAATGGCATATATCATTTTTTTCTACCTGACAACTCCTGTGTGGATATCATTTTAGCTCAGTCTCTTCCTAATACTATAACCATGACCGCTGACCTGATGAAGCCAGTGAGGGTTGCAAATCCTTAGATGTTCTTCTGGGCTCGTTAGGAGTCAGTGGTTTTCTCTTCTGATTTTTGGAGATGGCTCTCACTATGGTTTTCTGGAGTCCTAGAACCTTAGAGATGTGTTTTTTAACACTCATAAGATAATATAAATATTTTAATACGTTTCTGTGTAAGTTTTCTTTTTGTTTCTTTTGATCATTGCATAATTTGCTACTTGATTAGTTTAACTTACACTGATGAAATATTTAAGAAATATTCAGCTTCATTTGATTTTACTTCATTTGATTCATATTTAGATTTTCCTCTTGGATTCATATGGAATTTGATAGAAAAAAATACCGTATCATGGTGTCATAACTACAATGAGAGATGACTGACAAAATTCTATCAAACATGATGTAATTCCACAGCTTTCTCTGGCATAAACCCATTAAATATCTTTGTTTTTCCAGGTGCTGCCATCTAAAAAACAAGGCATGTGGGAACTAAAAAATGTGTGTCGAGTAGATGTGAGGGCTCCTCAGCATGCATGTAATTAGTTTTCATTAAGTATTTTCTTCACTGAAAGGGTATGAGCTATTTATGACCTCTCGTTAGGCATCAGTTTTTCCATTAAAGCATTCAAACGGCTCTTGCTAAATGACAATTCCCTGTTCGGCATCTACAACTGTTATAAAAGTATAGCCAGGCGAAAAGTACATTTTTAAATCTATATGCACACATATATTTTGTGTGAACTGTACATTGGCATTAGATTTATTAGGGCATCTTATAGATCTAATTTAGGGCATGGCATTCACACATGGTGAATATGCTGTGGGTTTTTCAGGCAGACACCGATGGACCCTATTTAATTAAATGGGCTCCACTAGGGTTTCCATAATTTTCAAGAGCAAGAAAACCATATGCTTTGCTATTCTTGCTATTAAAATGACAGAATAGATGATAGTTGTGTGAGCGCTGAGGGTCCAACTGCTTCAACTATGAGATCAACGATCACTGGATTCCCTATGCGAATGTAGCTGTGGTACTCATGCATGACCACTGCCCCAGTCACTCTCTAATGCTCAGCTATATCCAGCAGTTATATGGTCAACCACTCCATGCATATAGGGGACTTGAAGACCCCTGTTCTTTGGATTGCTGGGGTTCCCGGTAGTCAAACCCAAGTGAACATACATTTATTACCTATACTGTGGGTAGATAAATGCCGTTCATGGTCCAATCCCTTGATGAAAACCCTTACAAAGGCTCTGAACGGTAGTGTGAATTGAGTCTTAGGGGGCTTTGGTACTGATGTATCTTAGGGGGCTGTGGTACTCAAGTTTGACCACTGCTCCAGTCACTACCTAAGGCTCGTCAATCTCCAGCAGTTATATATAAGAGAATGGAGTGGTCAACCACTCCATGCATATAAGGGACTTGATTGCTGGGGTTCCTGGCAGTCAAAACCCAAGCAATCATACATTTATGACATATACTGTGGGTAGATAAATGCTGTTTGTGGTCCATATCCCTTTAAGAGTAATAAAAACCCTTACAAAAGCTCTGAACTGTAGTGTGAACTGAGTCTTAGGGGGCTTTGGTACGCATACCTCTTAGGGGGCTGTGGTACTCATGTGTGACCACTGCTCCAGTCTAAGGCTCCGCTATCTCCAGCAGTTACGTGGAAGTGAATGGAGTGGTCAACCACTCCATCCATATAGGAGACCCCTGTTCTCCAGATTGCTGGGGTTCCCAGCAATTAAACCCCAAGCGATCATACATTTACGACCTATACTGTGGATAGAGAAATGCTGGTCATGGTCCAATCCCTTTAACAGTAATTAAAACCCTTACAAAGGCTCTGAACAGTAATGTGAATTGAGTCTTAGGGGGCTTCTTCTGGTCACAGAAAATGATCTGCTGTTGTATAACTGCAGGTTTGTTTTGTCATTTATATTTAGAATTTTGTACAGAATGAGAACTAAAGCTGACCATATACCTGTCAGGGGACAGTCAGTAGCCGATCAAGCCAAAAACAGTGGGTTTATCCAACATTAGCCTAATGAGCATGGTGCATTTAACTCAACTTAATAAACTCATCAAAAGAGGCCCTCCAAGGTCACAAAGAACACAAGGTAGGCTTCAGTCTCTTGGAGAAGTGTGTTTAGCCCTGGTTGATCCCATCCTCTTTGTTATTGAGTGGCAAATACCTGTGCTGGATTCCCCTCCCCTGAGGAGCTGCATTGTGCAAACAAGGGAGTGGGGAATTAGCCCAATGATCTTAGAAAAAAACAGTCCTGAGGGGCAAAACATGGCACCATCATGGGGAGTTTGATATTTGCTATGCTGCTATCTTTTCAGTTTAACCCTTAGAGTCCCAGCGCTGTACATGTACGGCGCAAAAAGCCGGGACACAAGTGCCCGCCCCAGCGGCGGGGGTCCGGCACCGATGAAAACACCGATGCCGGCGCATTAACCCTTCATGTGCCGCGGTCAGCGCTGACCACAGCACATGTCATGTGCGGGAGCTAAGGGATCCAGGATGGCAAGCAGGGGGGCCATCGGGTCCCCGCGCTGCTGTAACGGGGACCCGATGGCTCGGATAGCAGCCCGATGCCTTTCTTAGGCATCGTGGCTGCTATCCCTGCGTGCCTGTGCGATCCAGCCCCCTGGATCGCACAGGAGCCAGGCTGTAAGTGTATTACATTGAGTAATACACTTACAGCCAATGCATTACAATACAGAAGTATTGTAATGCATTGTAAAGGGGATCAGACCCCCAAAAGTTAAATAAAGTAAAAAAAAAGTTAAAAAATAAAGTTTCCTAAAAAAAAATAATAAAAGTTTCAATGTAAAAAAAAAACGCCATTTTCCCAAAAAAAGGTAAAAAAAATTGTAAAAAAAAAGGTAAAAAAAGAAAGATAAACATATTAGGTATCAACGCGTCCGTATCGACCGGCTCTATATTAAAATATCCCATCATCCACTCCGCCAGGTGAACGCAGTAAAAAAAAAAAAAAAAAAACGTGCCAAAACAGACATTTTTTGGTCACCTTCCCTTACAAAAAGTGTAATAGCAGGCGATCAAAAAGGCGTATTTATCCCAAAATGGTACCAATCAAACCGTCATCTTGTCCCGCAAAAGTGTTACCCTACCTGAGACAATCGCCCGAAAAATAAAAAAAATATGGCTCTCTGAAAATGGCAACACAAAAAAAAAGATTTTATTCTGTTCAAAAATAAATCTAATGTGTAAAACTTTCCAAAAATAAAAAAGGTAGACATATTGGGTACCGCCGCGTCCGTAACAACCTGCTCTATAAATATATTACATGAGATGGCCCCCCAGGCGAATGCTGCTAAAAATAAAAAATAAAAACTATGCCAAAACAACAATTTTTTCCCTCTTGCCTCACAAAAAGTGTAATAGCAGGCGATCAAAAAGGCGTATTTATCCCAAAATTGTACCAATCAAACCGTCATCTTGTCCCGCAAAAATGATACCCTACCTGAGACAATTGCCTGAAAAATAAAAAAAATATGGCTCTCTGAAAATAGCAACACAAAAAAAAGATTTTATTCTGTTCAAAAATAAATCTAATGTGTAAAACTTTCCAAAAATAAAAAAGTTAGACATATTGGGTATCGCCGCGTCCGTAACAACCTGCTCTATAAAAATATTACATGAGATGGCCCCCCAGGCGAATGCTTTAAAAATTAAAAAAAAAACTATGCCATAACAGCCATTTTTTTTCACCTTGCCTCACAAAAAGTGTAATACCACACGATCAAAAAGGCATATTTACCCCAAATTGGTTACCAATCAAACCGTCATCTCGTCCCGCAAAAAATGAGCCCCCACATAAGACAATAACTCAAAAAAATAAAAATCAATGGCTCCCGCAAACCAATCCATCAAAATCTGTGCTGTAAAATCCATATGGCGCTCCTTCTGCTCTGAGTCCTGCCATGTGCCCCCACCGCAGTTTACCACCACATATGGGGTGTTGCCGTATTCAGGAGAAAATGGGAAACAAATTATGGGGTGCTTTTCTCCTGTTACCCCTTGTCAAAATGAAAAATTTGGGGCTAAAGCAACATTTTATTGGAAGAAATGAAACTTTTCATTTTCACAGCCATGTGTTTCCAAATTCCGTAAAGCGCTTAGGGGGTCAAAGTGGCCAGTAACCCCCTTAATATATTCGTTGAAGGGTGTAGTTTCCAAAATGGGGTCACTCTTTGAGGGTTTCCACTGTAGGGGTAAGTCAGGGTCTCTCAATTACAAAATGGTGCCTAAAAACTATTCTAGCAAAATCTTCCCCCAAAATCCGTATGGCGCTCCTTTCCTTTTGACCACTGCCACAAACCCATAGAGACGTTTGCATATGCGGTATTTCTGTAAACTGCAGAATCAGAGCAATGTATATTGAGGTTTAGTTTGCTGTGTTGCAAGAAAAAAATTATTAACATGAATAATCTACCAAAAAAGTGAAATTTTGAAATTTCATCTCCATTTTCCTTTAATTCTTGTGGAACACCTCAAGGGTTAATAAAGTTTGGAACATCAGTTTTTCATAACTTGAGGGGTGTAGTTTCTAAAATGGGGTCATTTATGGGGGTTTCCATTAGATAAGCCTCACGAAATCACTTTATAACTGAATTGGTGCTCAAAAATATGGTTTAAGAATTTTTGTTGAAAATTTGAAAAATTGCTTCTAAACTTCTAAGCCCTCAGTAGTAGCCCTGCAGTCAGGCTGAAACTCCCAGCATAATCACTATGATGCATTGAGTTTGGCTCAGATGAGCAGCAGTCACTCTTGGAAATGCTGATGTCACAAGGATGTTGTTTTATGGACCACACACAACTTTGTGATATCAACCTAAGGCACTTGAGAGTTTTCTAAAGCAGATGCTTGTTATTAAAATGCAGAGTAATGAGGTGATTCCTGTTGAGACATCATGGCACATGACCATGACAGACAATCATTGACATGGCATGACCCTGTGCAATGCTATCATATTCATGCAATATCCTATTTTAGTTTCCTTCATCCTGCACAGTTTTTTCAACATTTCCCTGGATCTCCAGAAACCCCTACAAATACTTGTTTGATCAACAGCTATTCTTTCCAACTTCTCCACAAACTCCCCCTGTAGTATCCCAGAGGACTACTGAAAAAGGGTTAACTATTACCACAAGAGTTAATGTAATGTTGACAAGTTAAATGTTGTGATTTTTTGTTAAAAGCACTTGTCTTTCGAAGCACTGTGAATCCTCTAATAACCATGTATGGGCATTACAGGGTTAAAACATTGGCAGGCTGTTTAGGTTGCCAGGGTGATAGACCAGGTCTGCCGCCTGGTTAGTTATTTTGAAGAGTCTAGTCTGAGCAGAGCTACAGGAAGGATATGTGTACATGAGAGATTCAGGCCACGCTCAAGTCCAGAGAACCTCTGTCTCTGAGACTAGAGCTGCCAAAGGAGCAACTCTACTGCCAGAGTACTCCTGAAGGAAAGAGACCATATTTTATAGAAGATATAGAACCAACTAGGCTGTGTAGGCTACAGACAGCAAGGTATTCGTTCGTTTATAATACTTACACTATATAATGGGCTGCCCCCATTAGACCACATGTATATGGCTGCTGTTTGTTAGTGCCTGACTCCCTGAGCAACTGTGGGACATGCACAGGTGACAGTGGAAGGTGCTGCTTCCTGCCCATATCATCGGATCACCAATGGTGCACTTTTGTGTTGTGGAGGGTGTTGTTTCCTCCTTAATCCACTGTTTTAGGGGGATTATACAGGCACATGGTAATTATTTACATTGTCACCAGATATTTATTTCACTGATTGCTTTCCAAAAATAAAAAAGTTAGACATATTGGGTATCGCCACATCCGTAACAACCTGCTCTATAAAAATATTACATGAGATGGCCCCCCAGGCGAATGCTGTAAAAATTAAAAAAAAAAAAAACTATGCCATAACAGCCATTTTTTTTCACCTTGCCTCACAAAAAGTGTAATACCACACGATCAAAAAGGCATATTTACCCCAAATTGGTACCAATCAAACCGTCATCTCGTCCCGCAAAAAATGAGCCCCCACATAAGACAATAACTCAAAAAAATAAAAATCAATGGCTCCCGCAAACCAATCCATCAAAATCTGTGTTGTAAAATCCATATGGCGCTCCTTCTGCTCTGAGTCCTGCCATGTGCCCCCACCGCAGTTTACCACCACATATGGGGTGTTGCCGTATTCAGGAGAAAATGGGGAACAAATTATGGGGTGCTTTTCTCCTGTTACCCCTTGTGAAAATGAAAAATTTGGGGCTAAAGCAACATTTTATTGGAAGAAATGAAACTTCATTTTAACAGCCAAGTGTTTCCAAATTCCGTAAAACGCTTAGGGGGTCAAAGTGGCCAGTACCCCCCCTTAATATATTCGTTGAAGGGTGTAGTTTCCAAAATGGGGTCACTCTTTGAGGGTTTCCACTGTAGGGGTAAGTCAGGGTCTCTCAATTACAAAATGGTGCCTAAAAACTATTCTAGCAAAATCTTCCCCCAAAATCCGTATGGCGCTCCTTTCCTTCTGACCACTGCCACAAACCCATAGAGACGTTTGCATATGGGGTATTTCTGTAAACTGCAGAATCAGAGCAATGTATATTGAGGTTTAGTTTGCTGTGTTGCAAGAAAAAAATTATTAACATGAATAATCTACCAAAAAAGTGAAATTTTGAAATTTCACCTCCATTTTCCTTTAATTCTTGTGGAACACCTCAAGGGTTAATAAAGTTTGGAACATCAGTTTTTCATAACTTGAGGGGTGTAGTTTCTAAAATGGGGTCATTTATGGGGGTTTCCATTAGATAAGCCTCACGAAATCACTTTATAACTGAATTGGTGCTCAAAAATATGGTTTAAGAAATTTTGTTGAAAATTTGAAAAATTGCTTCTAAACTTCTAAGCCCTCTAACTTTCTAAAAAAAATAAAATTACATTTACAAAATGATGCCAACATAAAGTAGACATATGGGGAATGTTAAGTAATAACTATTTTTGGAGGTATTACTATGTATTTTAAAAGTAGAGAAATTGACATTTGGAAATTTGCTAATTTTTCAAAATTTTTGGTAAATTTGGGATTTTTTCATAAATAAGGGTGAAATATATTGACTCAAATTTATGACTGTCATGAAGTACAATGTGTCACGAGAAAACAATCTCAGAATGGCCTAGATAAGTAAAAGCGTTCTAAAGTTATTACCACATAAAGTGACACATGTCAGATTTGCAAAAATCGGCCTGGGATTTAAAGGGAACCTGTCATCAACTTTATGCTGCCCTCACTGAGGGAAGAATAAAATAGTGACAGAAATGCTGATTTCAGCGGTGTGTCACTCATGAGCTAAAAGTAAGTGGTTGCCAAGAACCAGCATCATAATCATTGCAGCCCAGGCCTTGAAAAGAGTCAAATCTACCTGAGAAGAGTCATGGTTATTCCTAATCTCCTGCACTCCCGCCCATCTGCTGATGATTGGCAGTTCTCTCCTAGAGAGAAAGAGAGAAAACTAAGTAGAAGACTGTCAGTCATCAGCAGGTGGGCAGGGAGAGCAGGAATTCATGAATAACCATAAATCTTCTCATGAAGATTTGACTCTTTACCAAGCCCAGTCTGCAATGTTTGTGATTTTGCTTCTCGGCAACCACTTACTTTTAACTTATAAATGACAGACCGCTGAAATGAACTCACCTGTCTCTACTACTACTATTCTGCCGTTAGTATGGGCAGCATAAAGGTGATGACAGGTTCCCTTTAAGGTGAAAAGTGGCTCGGTACTGAAAGGGTTAAAACCTGAAGCCCAAAACCTATTCCATAGTAAGCCCATATACAGCTAGCAAGTACTAAGGAGGAAAGAAACGTGCCTGTCCAGTATTTACAACGGAAGGAGGTTCATTATTGTGGTTTGAAATATTAAGATATTAAAGTCTTAGCCATTGTGGTCTATTTTCAAAGCGATTTCATAACCTAAAGGAACGAGAACAAAAAATGTTTTGACAATCTATCAGAATTAGGTTAAAGTTGTTCGAGTTATTTACAAAGATATAAACACGGTGCTACATCATTGACTACATCTGGTCTAAAAATGAACAATCACATACGCACAGTATCAAAGGCTACAAATATATCAGTTCATTGCAAGTTCATTATAAACATTATTGCAATCTACTGGAATTTGGCATGTGACGTTTAAAGCCTGAACAGATTCACATTCCAGTTCACCTGTAGTTTATGCCAATAGTATTATATTATACTACTATACTATAGTACTACTATGTATATGATACTGTAATAATGGTATGACCCAATACCAATTGCATTAAATCCAACATTCAGTATAATATAACGTTTCTGATGAAAAGCTGATAAAATTTACAGTTTCAGGGCCTTTAGGAAAATGGCCGATAATGTCCGACTCAGTAGCCACGTGATTGTATAAAGAAAATGTAGTAACGAGATGATGTTAGAGGCTGAAGCATGAAGCCAAAGGCCCAGGGGTGCACCACCAATGAGGCCAGGTGAGGAGATCGGCTCCGGCAGCACAGGAAGGGGCAAGAGGGGGGCAACTGAAGGACCATGGGCTGAAGGGAAGGGGTAAGGTTAAGAAATTTGCATTGGGAAGGGAGGGGCACTGTTTCAGTTTTTTGCCTCAGGCAGCAGAAAGGCTAGGTGCACCCCTGCAAAGGCCTATTGAACATGGCTCTGCATTGCCATTTGGAAGATATGCCCCTGCTCAAATTATTTTGCATGGAAAAAAATCTAGGCACAACTCCAAGAGTTTGAACTTCTTGCTGGAGAAACACCTAAAGGAGTTGTATGCTTTTTAAAATCCCTTTTTTGGTTGTCCTGTTGCTTGTTACCCCATAATCAGTTGTACTCTGCAATGGAACCTGGTTCGAGTGTGTCATACCAAACGGATCCGTCCCCACTGACTTGCAGTCGGGTGAGGAGGACGGATCCGGATGGCTGCGGCCATGCAAGCGCAGGGGATCCGAGCAGTACAGTGCTTGTTACGAGCATGTTCGCTCAACTCTAGTGCCAATCCATCTGTCCTGACTTAAAATTCTCCGTGTGTGGTCCACCCTGTGATGGCCACATTTCTCAAACCAACCACAGCTCATCACTGCATCATAGTAATCAATGATAATGAGAGTTGTAGCCCAACTGTGGGCCTACTGTCGTGTACTTGGAGCATCATTTGTGTATGGGACAGAAGCCCTGCAGTCAGGCTGAAACTCCCAGCATAATCACTATGATGCAATGAGTTTGGCTCAGATGAGCAGCAGTCACTCCTGGAAATGCTGATGTCACAAGGACCGTGTTTTATGGACCACACACAACTTTGTGATATCAACCTAAGGCACTTGAGTGTTTTCTAAAGCCGATGCTTGTTATTAAAATGCAGAGTAATGAGGTGATTCCCGTTGAGACATCATGGCACATGACCATGACAGACAATCATTGACATGGCATGACCCTGTGCAATGCTATCATATTCATGCAATATCCCATTTTAGTTTCCTTCGTCCTGCACAGTTTTTTCAACATTTCCCTGGATCTCCAGAAACCCCTACAAATACTTGTTTGATCAACAGCTATTCTTCCCAACTTCTCCACAAACTCCCCCTGTAGTATCCCAGAGGACTACTGAAAAAGGGTTAACTATTACCACAAGAGTTAATGTAATGTTGACAGTTAAATGTTGTCTTTCAAAGCACTGTGAATCCTCTAATAACCATGTATGGGCATTACAGGGTTAAAACATTGGCAGGCTGTTTAGGTTACCAGGGTGATAGACCAGGTCTGCTGCCTGGTTAGTTATTTTGAAGAGTCTAGTCTGAGCAGAGCTACAGGAAGGATATGTGTAAATGAGAGATTCAGGCCACGCTCAAGTCCAGAGAACCTCTGTCTCTGAGACTAGAGCTGCCAAAGGAGCAACTCTACTGCCAGAGTACTCCTGAAGGAAAGAGACCATATTTTATAGAAGATATAGAACCAACTAGGCTGTGTAGGCTACAGACAGCAAGGTATTCGTTCGTTTATAATACTTACACGATATAATGGGCTGCCCCCATTAGACCACATGTATATGGCTGCTGTTTGTTAGTGCCTGACTCCCTGAGCAACTGTGGGACACACACAGGTGCCAGTGGAAGGTGCTGCTTCCTGCCCATATCATCGGATCACCAATGGTGCACTTTTGTGTTGTGGAGGGTGTTGTTTCCTCCTTAATCCACTGTTTTAGGGGGATTATACAGGCACATGGTAATTATTTACATTGACACCAGATATTTATTTCACTGATTGCTTTCCCTATAAGAAATTCCCTTCAACTCCACATCCCATCTCTCCATGAGGAAGATACATAAAACATGCATTGGAGGGTGTGGTGTGAGGCCACAGCAGGAACTATATAGACATATGGACAGTTCAGGTCGGTATATATAATTTATATTTTGATTTTTGAAGCATACGACTATTTTATGAGATTGAGTACAGATTTAGGGCTCATGCACACAAACTTATTTTCTTTCCGTGTCCGTTACGGGGTTTTTTTTGCAGACCGTATGAAGAACCATTCAATTAAATGGGTCTGCAAAAAAAAGGAAGGTACTCCGTGTGCATTCTGTTTCCATATATCCGTATTTCCCTTCCGCAAAAACATAGAACATGTCCAATTATTGTCCGGATTACGGACAAGGATAGGACTGTTCTATTAGGGAACAGTTGTTCCGTTCTGCAAAATACGGAATGCACACGGACGTCATCCCTCCCTCTCTCAGACCCCACACATGCCAAGGTCAGCGCTGACCGCGGCGTGTGAAGGGTTAATCCGCCGGCATCACCACGCACAGCGATGCCGGCAGATGCAGCAGGGGCCCAGCTATTTGCAACTGCCGGGCTCGTGCTGCTGATCGGGCATGTGCAGCTCTTGCACCCGCCCGATCATGTCACGTACATGCACGTGAGGATGCGGCAATCAGCCGCATTCGCTCACGTACATGTATGTGACATTGCGGGAAGGGGTTAAAGAGCATCATACATGACTTTTCAAGGCAACTGGGGCACCTTCGATTCGGGTTGAATTCATTCAGATCTAAATGGAATTGGAGGGCCAAATCATTCGAACCTGAAACAAATTTTGAGAAATTTGCTCATGTATTAATTGAAAGTATGTGCATGATTATGACAATGGAAAACATTTGTAATGCTCTTTCTCACAGGGACTGAAAACGCAGGGAAGTCAATGGCAGATATATAGACGCTCAAGCCTAACGCACATTAGGGTCAATTTCGTAGGAAGCCAATTTGCCTATTTTTGGAGAGTTGGAGGAAAGCAGAGTACCCAGAGGAATCCCACTCAAACACAAGGAGAACATACAAACTACATGCAGATGTTGTCTTTGGTCGTATTCAAACCCAGGCCCCCAGCAAAGCCATGCAACACTTAGCCACTGTGCTGCCCAATTCTAACATAAAAATAAAAAATACTGATCAAAATTGATCTAATGCGAACCTAAAATTACCAAATATTCTCAATCTAATAAGGGTAAGTTACTTCCTATAATACCATTAGACTATTATATTGTCTTTGCTATGGGATAAGTTATTGCATTTCACACTGAAACTAGTGGGACATGTGCGGGACTTTTTATGAGACATATGTTTTGCATTTGAATCCTTGCTCATTACTCTTGATTCTGACAATGAGTACAACGTCCTATAACTTTATTAGAAATCTCTAGCAAATGCAATGTTGAATTTCTGCCACTTGGTCATTTTCTATCGTCATCAAGATACATAAGTCAGGATTGAAAGCTCTTGTTAATTTCATGTTATTTGCCAGGTTTGTACTTTGACATATAAGCTTTCATTTTAATGGCAATCTTCTGACCAATAAAGCTTGAACATTTCAGCTTCGGTTCTTTGTAAGAAAGGTCCTATTGTAGGTGTTTTTCTTTATTTTTAAGTCAAATTGACAATGACAGTATATTGGCAAGTCTTCCAAGGTTAAAACAATCTAGTTGTTATTACAAGTGTTTAAACGTATTAATAAAAAAAGGAAACAATGCAATTTCTCAAATATTCTTTTGAAGCATCTCAGCAGCAGTTGAATGGATCACAGTTTTATCTCTTTTCTAACACTTACTGGGGACTCCAGTCAGCAATTTTTCTGAAACTGATATAATGTTATTTTCACTCCAAGGGTTCTAAGAGTTCATTTTATTCCTGACAGTTTTAAAGACTTGGAAAGAAAATGGTTAGAGGGAGAAATTGCAGTAGTTTTTCAAGGTATTAACAATCGGCGGGAATTTTTAATGACTGTGTCATGTGCACTGATGTAAAAAGTATTAGAACAGTTATTCTATAAAAAGTCAGAAAGGTTAGACAAAAACTCGCTGATCTGGTTTGTAAACTAGGTGAGAGATAGGGTATTGGATTAGTTTTCTTGCTTGCTACCTTAGTGCAGCGCTATGGGCTTTGGTTTGGGTCTGCCACTGTATCATGTCTACCAGAGTCTTAAAGCCCCCATGTACATTAGTGTATTGACGGTAGTGATGAGCAAAGCATTGCCTTAGCCGAATATTACAAAAAAATTTGCTTTGTTGCAAATTATTTCATCACGAAGTGCATTTCTTCCTAAGTGGTGGGTGCAACGACATGGAGCAGCATTTGCGCCACCCCTATCATTGTACCCCTCAGGTGCCACGTTCATAGCTGATCGCGGCACCTGACAGCAATAATACAGTGTGAAATTTAAATAATTAAAAAAAAAAATTATAAAATCATACTTAACTCCATTTCATCGCGAAGAGCCGGCCGCCGCCATCTTCATTGAAGATCTAGCGTGAAATCTCACGCCGCCTGTGATGACGTCATCATGTCGGATGGTGTGGTGATGTCATACGTCACTGTACATGGAATTTCGTGCAAGATCTTCCATCAAGATGGCGGCGGCTCAAATTGATGAAGTAAGTATGATTTTTTACTGTCATTCTGGGAAAATTGATTTGCTACCACGAAGCACAAGGAAATCTGGCTTTGCGCCAAATCGAATTTTCCCTGAAATTCGGATCAAATTCCACTTCGTGGAGTTTTACTTGCTCAACACTAATTGGCGGTCAAACTCAACGGGTTCAGCCAACAGTCTAAGTTGTCTTGGGAGCTCCCAACTCTCCTCCAAAAGATGATGTTGGGGGAGAGAAGAATAGGGTGAAATTAATATTTTCATCCAATTCTTTTGTTCTCCAAGAAGATAAGCCACCGCCAAAAGTGCCAACCTCTCCTTTCTCCCTACTAAACACACATTTTTCTGAACTAAATGAGTATGTGTATGGGGGAATCAGCAGGGAGTGAGGAGAGGAAGCTGTGAATTGATTGATCGTCCGGCCACTTTATTTCAGAATTATGGACTTTGGTTATGGTCTGCTGTTAAATCATGTCTGACTATGTGAGTCTTACAGTATATTCAGTACACCATACATTTCTATGAGATGAGTCTCAGTGTGAGTCTATGCTTGCATAGGGAGACTGACTAGCAATCCATTTAGCAGATGCTGTAGGACTCATCTTCGTCCTTGGATTGTTTTATTGTGTTTATATTATTAGTGCTTTTGGTTTTAAACTGCTCCCTGATCAGTACTCACTAGTCTTCCACAATATAGACGGAATGGAATTTGAGCTTTATTCCTGCAAACATCGTATATATGCATTACTCTGAATTGTATTACTACTATATTTTCTCTATATAGAAATGTGCATTTGTTTGTGTACGTACCTTTTGATAAAATCTGCCAACCACAAGATCCCTCTGGGCCATGCCCTCTTTCCCATCTGTCCAAGGCTTTTAATGAGAGCAGAGTACAGTTGGATACTACCAGCCCTGAGTTAATTTGGTAGGCCTTGGCCCAGGAAAGGTCAGTCTGAAGAGGCCACTATGTTGTTAGTAGATATTCCCCGACAATATGATCAAAATCTGTGCAAAGAACAACCTCTATGTACAGAAAATACAGCAGTAATGCAATTCTGAATATTTTATATGCTGGTCTTACTTTTTTATATGAAACCTATAAAATTTGGATGGAAGTGTACTTTCGAGATAAAGTCACGCAGTGGCCTCATCCATAAATGTATAGACTTTATATAAAAGTAGTGCAATGGTGAATAAATGAGCAAAATAAACCCAAACTGTCCCCATACGGTGTCCCAAAATTGATAATATCTGAGAGCAGGCTTGTAGGAACGGAGAGTATGAGCAGGCTTGTTACCTTTCATTGCCGTTCACAGTACAAATTAGACCCCTGTCTCTTGATAGTACAACATATATGAAACCTCCAAAGCAAAGAAAATGTTAGCTTTTGTACCTAAATGAAACACCTTCCTCAATGCAGCCTATGTTTCTGTCTACCTGTTCATAATCAGAACTGCCATAAACAGTACAGAGTAACATAACTCAATATATAAACACCATATTTAATATCAGTATTTCAATTCAGAAATGGGTTTGAATGAGGTAAACCTTACAAGCCGGCCGAGGGCCATGAGTTCTTTCAGTATTTCACAAATTTAGTATGCCTTCCCCAGTCACTAATAAGATGTTGTGTAAGACTTTATTACTAGATGGAGTTTGTTCAAAAAATGATTTCAGGTTTGAAACAACAACCAGGTGAGCAACAATAGGAGGATTCATCATGAATCTAAAGTCCAAGGCAATACATAAAAAATGTACTGAGGGTGGTAGTGTTACTCTGTGGTAAGCCCTAGAATATTAGTAGAACTATACTATTACAAGACAAAATCTACTAATTGTGTACAATGCATTTGGAAAGTCTTCAGACCCTTTCACTTTTTTCAATCTTTGTTATGTTGTGGCCTTAATAAAATTAAAAAAAAATCAAGTTTTCCCCATCATTCTGCACTCAATACCACATAATAAGAAAGTGAGAACAGAATGTTACAAACCTTTGCTAATTTATTGAAAAGGAAAAAATAAAATCTTGCATTGACATAAGTATTCAGACCCTTTACTCAGTACTTAGTTGAAGCACCTTTGGCAGCCATTACAGCTTCCAGTTTTCTTGGGTATGATGCCACAAGGTTTGCACACCTGGATTTGGGGATTTTCTGCCATGCGTCTCTGCAGATCCTATCAACCTCTGTCAGATTCGATAAGGACCGCTGGTGGACAGCCATATTCAGGTCTCTCCAGAGATGTTTGATTTGGTTCAAGACAGGGCTCTGGCTGAGCCACTCAAGGACATTCACAGAACTGTCTCTAAGCCACTTCTTTGTTGTCTTGGCTGTGTGCTAGGTTGCTTGAAGGAACCTTCGGCTGAACCTGAAGTCCAGAACACTTTGAATCAGGTACACTGTAAAATTTGAAAATATTTTATGCAGTCAAAGAGGAAACTTGCTATGGTCACTAGCATAGATATAAGCATTTTGTAAAAGGGCTCTGGGTACCCTTGTGTGACCCTTGAAGGCCTTGTGTCTACCTCAGTCTTGTCTAGACAAGTGTTTAGCATGTTTACCACTAGCCCGGTGGACCCTTGAATGTGCCATGTTTAGCTGGTGCTGACACCAATCCTATATCATAAAAATACTGAGGCATTAGTTTAATTACATTAGACCATGTCCCCATGGGGGCTCATAATCTCATTTTCCTATTTCACCACATCATCCTTAAAGGGGTTTTCCAGGATTAGAAAAACATGGCTGCTTTCTTCAAAAAATAGCACAACACCTGTCCAAAAGTTATGTACTTATTGCATCCCAAATCCATTCACTACTCTTGGATAGATGTAGCACTGTTTCTTAAAAAAATGTCAAGGGCTAATTCTGGACAATCCTTTTTTGACCAGTTTCAGATGGTCATAATATGGTCACATTTAAGGGTCCCTATTACAGCCATAACCCTTAGACTTCTGCTGTTTTAGTGAAATGAGCTTAGATCAATATAAAATCCTATGGTGAATTAAGTTAGATTCCATAAAACTGTTGGGTGGTTTTGGGTGTTGTGGACGTCTGAAGCCCGCCCAAGAATACATAGAATCTCTGTACTGTATATTTTACTTTGTGTTGTACTTTGTAGATTGTGTTAATCTAGGGGTACCACATAAAACATAAATTCTATGGACTAATTTACAGGCTGATTTTATTTCGTGTAGTATAAAGATGAAGTCTGCTATTCCTGTTTTAAAAGGAGGCCAGCTTGGCACCAGGAGAGGAAGCATACAGAGTCCAGTATATAAGTGGAGCCAGCCTTCCCTAAATTAATTGGAGGCCTATTGGCACTAAAAGAGGGAGCATTTAGCATAGGTGAGTGTCCAATAGAAGTCACCTTGCCATAGTGGATGCAGAGTGCAGTTGTATTGTGTTTGATTTTTTATTTTCAGACATTAGTATTAGAGATGAGCGAATCATTCAAAATTTGCTTTGCCGAATATTCGCTGAATTTCTGACAAGATTCGTATTTAAGCAAACTTATTCGTCGAATCTACGTAAAAAAAAAAAATAAACAAGTTTTTTGCCAACATTCCTGCCCAAATTACGTACGTACAGTCAGCATAGTTAAAAGTACGCAATACCTAAGCATTAGAGTACAAAAGTGCGTACGAATCCTTAGCGTACTATTGACGCGCGATTGCGTCATACGCATGAGGCTAGGCCGCGGCGTACAATCTTTAGAGGCAGTCCATATGAACTAGAAAAATAAGGTGCTCACTGCTGCTAGCTATCAATAAGTGAATAATTTACTAAAAACACCTTACAATAAGGGCATAATAGGACACATTGCAGTACCAGAAAAAGAATACACAAAAAGGGCTAAAATGCTGAACCATTAAAAACAGTGTAGCTAAAATACAGCAAAGACATAAGTATGCAAACAAAATAAATAAATAAAAGTTTTTTGCCAACATTCCTGCTCAAATTACGTACGTACAGTCAGCGTAGTTAAAAGTACGCAATACCTAAACATTAGCTTACAAAAGTGCATACGAATCCTTAGCGTACTATTGACGAGCGATTGCGTCATATGCACGAGGCTAGGCCACGCAATTCACATTTGCAAGCATAAAAGGCTCAGATATACGTTTGAGTCTCTTCTTATGGATCCTAGTTGGCATGATAAAACACTGTCTGTCTGGAACACATATTCCAAAATTCAATTGTAATCCACGTGAGGTAAAATTGTAATCCAAACAGGTAATGTGTAATCCACATGGATAATAGAGAATAGCAGCAAATAGAGAACCTTTTTGTAAAAGGGGGCTCCCTAATAACCTGAGAAGGGGGTAAAAATGAAAATAGGCGCGCTTAGGCGCAACTGGGACCTTTCTGCAGAGTGGGGGGAGTCCTGACTGACAGCCATGTCCCCTCTAGCTGGGGGAGAGTCAAACGGGGGCAATACATTACATTAAAAAGCAGCACATAGAGAACCCTTTCTGCCAAGGGGGCTCCCAAATAACCTGAGAAGGGGGTAAAAAGGAAAATAGGTGCACTTCGGCGCAACAGGGAAATTTCTGCAGAATGGGGGGAGTCCTAACAGCCATGCCGATTTTGGTGAGAGTCAAACGGGGGCAACAGAAACTAAACAAAAACAACTGTCAACCAGCATCTCACCCGTCAGGTGCAGTCCATGGTGTGTTTTTAATAGGTCCTCCTGCAGTGTCCTTGACACTGCCAGTAGTTGGGTTCCTCATATGAGGACCTCCTCGCTCGAGCTGCTGCTGAAGCTCATGATAGGACGCTCCTGCCTCTTGTAGGCCATGCTCTCTGCGGTGGTGGAACTCCAGTGCCCTCTTCTTCCTGAAGTTGGACTTGACCGGGTCCGGGAGGTGGTGACGCACGCTGCAGCCATTTTCGCTTTTCTGGAAAGAAGCCCCAGCTTCCCCGGCTGCTGCTGGCTTCATCTTCCACGGCATCTGTTTTAGTGGACCACCGTGGATTGGAAGGTGAACGATAACGTGGTCAGCTGACCCAGCTGTAAGGACTGTGGTGGTGGTGGTGCTGGCAGTCCAGGAATCAGAGGCTCCGGCTGAGGCTCTGGCTTTTCCCTGAACCGGAGGACGCCATCTGGAAACTCCTGCAGGCAGAGCAAGTGTCCTGGACCTTGTGATTCATCCGGCCACACTTCTGGTTCCGTTGTAGGCACCAGAGGCTTTGAAAGGAGGGTAACCCCGGTCGCAAATGGGCCTTTCAGGGACGCCATGGAGATGTACTCCACCTGATCCCCCACGTACAGGCTATGCCGATGTTGTGGCAGGTATGGCCGTTTCACCAACCTGCGGCCCACAAAATACTCCTTTCCATCCTCATCATCCTGCAGGAAGCCAGACCCTCTCCCAACGGAAAACCAAGTCACAGTTCCCTTTCTCCGTTCCAATGAAGGATCTCCCGGCCTAGGGTGGTCGAGTACCCATATGACCCAGTCCTCCACTGCGGTTTTATAGTCCCAGAAGGTCTGTGCATGGGCCATCACAGATGGTGGAACAATTGGGTTCTGGTGTATGGAAGGGGTGGATCTCCTCCTGGGCAGCGAAGAGGAAGCTCCAGCCGCCTCCGCCGCATGAGCCAAAGCAGACGTTCCAGCCGCACGAGTCAAAGCAGATGTTCCAGGCGCATGAGCCAAAACAGACGTTCCAGCCGCACGAGCCAAAGCAGACGTTCCAGCCGCACGAGCCAAAGCAGACGTTCCAGCCACACGAGCCAAAGCAGACGTTCCAGCCACAGGAGCCAAAGCAGACGCTCCAGCTGCACAAGCCAAAGCAGACACTCCAGCCGCCTCACGAGTCGCAGCAACAGCAACCTCAGCAGGTGGTAAGGAACACACAGGCACTGAAGCTGAGTTTCTCTGGCAGACTTGTGACACCCTGATGTCTTGAGCGGGTGGTGGTTCAGGTAAGTCATCTCCAAAATACATCTTGTTCCAATTTGGACGCAGCTGTTTTGCCTCTTGCTCTGAGGTCAGCGCTGGTCTAAACTGGTTCAGACTTCAGAGAAGGGTGGAGCACTGAGGGAGGAGTCGTCACTTCCTATACGTGCAAAACAGATTCAGTGGGCCGGGCTGTTTTTTTCCAGTTTGGAGGGGGTCGTATCTTTACTTTTCCGCTCTTGCGTGGGCGTATCGTCATTGTCCCGCCTCACGCAGAATGCGTACGTTTCTTACGTTTCATACGTATCGTATGTAGCGTTAGCGTGTAAAATTTTGCAAAGATTTACGAGTAATACGAAATGAATCCAAAGAAATTCGGATTCGCTTCGCAGCTGAAAATTTCCAAGATTTGATGCGAATCTATGAAGCGGCGAATAGATTCACTCATCTCTAATAAGTATATGCTGCCTAACTTTGTATTTTGTCTTTACAGTGTGAATTTGGAGCTTTGGCTGTCTCCATTTTGATTGTGCACTGCTGACTAAGCCATCTTTGCCCCAGGCCTGCTTTAATTAATATAATATACAGCTGAAGCCTTCTCTTTCTGTACTCATTTGGGGCCAGCTGGCACCAGGAGGGGCATCATACAGAGTAGGTGGAATAGAAATCTTTAGCTTACCTTCCCTAAATTCATTAGGCCGGTTGGCACCAAAAGATTTAATATTAAGAGTAGGTGCCTGTCCAAAAGAAGTCACCTTGCCGTGGTGGATGGGCACAAATGATTTTGATGAAAACATATATGTTAAGTACTTCATGTTTATATACATAGTGAGTATAGCTTTGTTCATATATTGTGTGTTTTGCCGAGTGCTGTTACATTGTGTTGGTGAGTTGTCCTTGCCTTCCAAAAGCCATTACATTTTTACTTTTCTGTTCACAAAACCATATGAGGACTTGTTTTTTGTGGTACTTATTGTACTTTTAATGGCACCATTTAGTTTACTATATCATGCACTGGAAAACAGAAGAAAATTCTTTGTGTGGTGAAATTGTAAAAAGGCTATTCTGCCATTGCTTTTTGGGTTTTGTTTTCAAAGTGCAGGTCTGCAGGCCAGTACAATTAGAGCTATGCCAAGTTTATATAATGTTTTTTCATCTTTAAAGAGGACCTTTCATGGGTCCAGACTTTGTTAACAATGTAGCCTGTTATGGAGGGCATGTGTGAGTCCTCCTGTAAAGTTCCGGCACGCGCTATGCAAATGAATAGCATCGGAACAGGGAGGAGGAGACGCCAGGGATTCTCAATGGGCGTCTCCTTCTCCCTGGCTGGAACGCTGTCCAATCGCAGTGGAGAGCGTCACAGCCAGGGAGAAACCTTTCCCTGAGAATCCCTGGCGTCTCCTCCTCCCTTTTCCGATGCTATGCATTTGCATAGCGCGCGCCGGAACTTTACAGGAGAACAGTGGGCGAACGGAGCGGCGCCCTGCAAAAGTAGTAAGTCCTCTGACCCCAGTCCCACATGCCCTCCATAACGGGCTACATTGGCTATTCTGCGGTACATATGACTTTTTTGATCAATTTTTATTTAAAATTTTTGGGGTAGGGAAAGGTATGCTTAAAAGGCAATTTGAGAATTTTACAGTGATCCCTCAAGATACAATGGTCTCAGGATACAATATATTTAACATACAATGGTCTTTTATTATTATTTTTTTCATTACGGAGTTCACAGTGCAGGATAAATACTTTTGTATTTTTTAAGCTATGAAACCAATAATGCATATTTTTAATTGTGTATTTACTTTTATATGTAAAATTGGCAAAATTTGGGAACATTTAGACTTGAACAGGTGACTGTTTCATCACTTATATTCCATACAAAGCAGTTTACTATTGCAGGTAACAGTGATTCTTACAGTATCTTCTTAAAGAAGAACTTCTGCAAAAAATGTATTCTCTGTCCTGCTAGAAAGGTACATGATGTAATCTGCAGTGAATTTCATTTTCTTACCAGTATTTGTGAGTTATAACCTCCCTTCTGATCCTCAGCTGTGTCATGTGACCAACACTTTGACTCTCCAACTGACACAGCATATTATGTGTGGACAGGAAATCAGTTTCTCTATGTATTCCTATGGGAGCTTCAGTCTCATAAGAATGAATAGAGAAATAACTGACTTCCTGTCCTATGTCAGTTGGAGAGCAGAGAGTTGGTCACATGACATCACTTTCTAGCAGGTCAGAGAATAAAAATTTTTGCTGGAGTTCTACTTTAATCTTCACAAGGTCCCAGGCTGGCATGGCAACTGATCACAACTCCATGATTTTACTGAGGGGTTAGAGTGTGAACTGGCCCTCTGACCAACCTCTCAGATGTTGCGGTTTCTATTGACAATGGCATCTGAAAGATTAAATTATCGGAATTAAAGTCTGATCCTAGCCATGTCAGGGGGGTGTCAACTCTATAAAATAGATGCCACCCACCACGTATGGAATGGGTTTAGCTCCATACTCCCTTGACGCCATTATGCCCTAAATGTACGCCTATGTCACCAAGGAGTTAATAAAACAACAGCTTTTTATAATTGGTGCTTGGAGTTTGTATGCTTTCGCCGGGTCTGAGTGGGTCCTCTGAGTGCTCTAATTTCCTCCCATATTTGAAAAACATATGTACCACTAAAATTGACTTGGCATAACATGGGCCCTAGTGTATCTGATATACAGAGAAATTAGATTGTGAGTCCAATTAGTGACAGGGACTGATGATGACAATATATATACAATATAAGCCATGTAAAATAAATACAGACAATTTAAAGGCAGAAAATATACTTACAACACAAATTACAAATCAAATTAGTTTATAGATATAAGTTTTTGTTTGCATAATTAGATTTCCTATTGAGTTTCCGATAATTAGAAAACCTGACTTTTTTTCTTCTTTCCGCATCAGAAAGTGGCTGCCTTTCCTGGGTTTTGGATGAAGTTTAAAATTTCAAATCCAACTCTGGGTTTCTCTTCTGATTAGAAAGTTTGATATTTATCATGGACTTTCCTGTCTTCCGTATCCAGGGTGAGTGAGATTGTAAAAGGTAAACTGAAAGGGGCTATTCTTTTATCCAACAATTAACCCCATCTGGGTATATAATACCGTGTTGAGCAATTGAGCCTTTGCTGTTATGCACTGAGTACCGAATCTGAAACGGCTTCAAAGCCTGGCTCACGGGATGATGACAAGATGCTACAGAAACAGCTTTTTATGTCGAATATAATGCGAGGATTGTGTTTCGTGGTACAGTAACAAATGGAGTAACGCTGTAATGATATAGCAGATAACGTGTCTGGAAGTACTTACCTGGCAGGTAACCCAATCTCTTCCCAGTGCTTAGGCTTATAACTCTGTGCACACTAGATGCTTCAGAATGTAAAGTATGAGAAGAGGCATTTTATGAATGTTGATTACATCAAACGGAAATATAAACAGGTAGTTAGGTCAGGAAAACAAATAATTCACTTGTCACTGGATGGACAATTGTAACTGTTCTGTCTGTGAATGACATTTCCCCCCGGAGCAGCATATGGGACAGCTGAAATGAAAGGAGACCTAGCAGAGCATTAAACCCTGCAATAGACATCATTCAGCAAATGGAAATCAAGACTATAGGTTAAATGTTCCAATGAAAGAAGCAGTCAAGGTCAAAGACTTTCTGAGAACAAACTGGATTCACAATTACTATTGTCTCAATCATAACAAGACGAGAAAGATCTGTTTCCGACTGTTTTTTTTTTCTTTTTGTATCTGGTTTAACCATGGACTTTTTAGGCTTGTATGTTTTATGACTTGATTGTCTTGTTTTATGTTTGTTTTTGTTCTTTTATTTTTTGTTACTTGGAGAAAAAAAAGGAAAAAGAATAGGTTTTGTAGGTTTTCAATTTTGAACATGATAAGGCTAGATATTAGGTAAACTATGGAGGTCACAATTGGGAACCACAGAGAGCAAACTCAAAATTGCTACCAATCTTCCTACACCAGTATGGTTAGTTGATTCTAAGGAAACCCCTAGGTGTTCACTACAGCATGAAGAAAGACTTGGTTGCAAAGGGCCCAGGTTACCTCTGTGGTGTTAGGGCAACAGAAGACAGGTGCAGGCTCACAGGTAGCCAGACTATGCAGGATGACCAAAAGGGAAAGCTAGCCAAGGTCAAAACCAGGAGAGTCAGTTGAAGCCAAAATAGTAGACAAGAGGTTCATAAGGAGCCAAGCCAAAGATGGTACATGGAGGAAATCTAAGCAAGAATAGGGGATAAGCACTAAGCATAGAAGGTCAAAAAGGAGCCTGGACACATATAGAATCACAGGCACTGACCAAGTGTCAGTGCCTAATTTAAATCTCCTGCCCCGTCCTTTGATTGGATACCAAGCCAGAGGCGTTAATTGGCTTGGTGTCCTGTCTGTCTGATAGGCCAACCAAACCAAAGCTTGGTCGGTCTGTATGGCAATCTTCCAGGAACAGCCGTGCAAATGGCACTCCTGATCTCCCACAGCACTGCAGCACAGACTGGAGCTGACTCGTGACTCTGTAACACTAAGATTGGCAATGTTGCGATAATAATTGTAATTAATAATGGTGAATATGGTCATTCAGAAATCCACTATGTTTAGATTTCTAATATGTCACAGCCAAGGTAACTTGTGGGACGTGAAGTGACTACATTCACCATGATAAGTTGCTATGTATTAGGCTGACATTGCAATCTTATGCTGCATGAGCACAAGTCTCCATGTAGCCCTAGCTGTGCATATGCAGTATGTGAATGCGTGTGAGGTCAACTGTCTACATAATACAATACATAGCTAAGTTATAAGGTCCAGGTTTAGCAATATATCTACTCCTTTACTGTTACTTAGGCCAATTTCATAGGAAATAAAACATCCATATGTAGAGATGAAAGAAGTTTCGAAAAATTCGATTCAGCAACTTTGCCGAAGTTCACCAATAAATTTGATTAATTCCCAATTAATTTGTCATAAATCACTATAAATCAGGTATGCCCAGACCACTCTGCCTTATGGTACGGCCACACAGAGCTGCACCGTATAGTCCTTCTTTATTGTTAAAGGGAACCTGTCATCTCCAAAACACCCCCTGAACTAGAGTAAGCGGTGTATAGTGTAAGTGATGCTGAATCAGAATATGTAAGTTTTTGTCTTCATACTCACTTCCATTCTGACTCTGTGCTCCCACAAACCTGCAGTAAAATGCACTCACTGGACTCCAGTGCTCACTCACATAATGGAGAGGACTCAAAGAAGAGTCCTCTCAATGCATTTTACTGCTGGTTTGTGGGAGCACAGCGTCGGAATGGAAGTGAGTATGAAGATAAAACTTACATAATCGGATTCAGCATCACTTACACTATACACCGCTTACTCTAGTTCAGGGGGTGTTTGGGAGATGACAGGTTCCCTTTAATAGCCTGCAGCACCTTTAATGCACCTTTAAACAGATACTGTTGCGGGTAGGTGCAATCTCCTGCAGGTTATTTCACAGTAAACCCTGAATATTAATCAGTTCTGGCATACCCACTTCTCCATCCCCAGCGCTCTCCTGCCCTATAGATGGGAGCTCTTCTTCTGCTATCTGCTTTTCCTCCTTTTCCACATCATCTAATATCGATGAGCATATGTCATCAGGAACATCCAGCTCCTCCTCTCTGCATCTTGTTGACTTTTCTAGGACATGGAGATTAATAAGGATGATTTAGAAGATGTAAAGCCAGCAAAAGATGAGGATGGTCATCAATAAGACCTGCCCCCCCCATGGGTGCAGACTGAATGGTATTGGTTGGCACACTGGGCACTGGAATAATAAAGGCTTCCATCTTTTTGGTATTACATTACATGCCTTTATGGCTAATGTAGGAATAAGTAAATGTAGGGATAAATAAATAACATTGCGGGATGAGTGTTTTATAGAGCTGTAACACTATACATATGTTTTTAGCATGTTGATGAATACCCACCCCAAAACAGGGAGAACATGCAAACTTCACGCACTAAAGTTTCGCCATAGGATCCGGCTGCCGGCAGGATTTTTCTAAAACTTCAGCATGGCTGTCCATGCCAAAATTATGCACATAAAAATGCCAGGTGAATGCCCCCCTGGCATAAATCCATGATATAGAAAACAAAATTGCCTATAGAGTCTATGATCACCTTGTTACAGATTTGTACAAACAGTTCCATAATAAAGCCATTTACAATGAGCATGGGGTATTTCAGCTTTTAGGTCATCAATATCAGATTGGCAGGGGTCCAACACCCAGCACTCCCGCCAATCAGCTGTTTCGGGCAGCAGCCAGCACCAGAAATTAAACAGTTGATGGAGCAGGAAGCAGAAGGCTCTATCCAATGTGTAGGGGCCGTGCCGGGATACTGCACCCTAGCTCCCATTTACTTGATGGTTTTGGAACACTATGGGGCACATTTCTAAAGCCCTAAGCTGGCGGTGGATCCGGCAAAGTTATGAAGAGACACAGGCCTCTCCATAACTTCAGCACATCCAGCGCCAGTTCTAAATTTAAGAGAGCTTCCTAGTTGTCTTACATGTAAACCTTTTTCTACACCTGCAACCCACGCAACGTTCATTTTAGACCTGGCGTGAGCTGGACGAAGTCGCAGATAGCAGTGCAACTAACCGTTGTGCCACCTTGTGCACTTGAAATACACCAAATATAGGTGTATTTTAGTATAATAAATGACCCCCTATGAGTACTACATTGTGTATGGCGTGATCCCTGTGACTGGAGCAACTGGACAAATGAGTGTTGATCTCGCCTGTTATGTGGATCATTGTCTTTGCAGTACAGAAGAAATCAATAGTTGTCTTTTCTTATCTGTATACTGAGTGGAGGTACCTGTGATAGAATCAATTTCAGAGGATTATTCTAAAAATGGCACCAAATAATAAAAATTCAGACAGTATTTCAGTGATGAACCTTTGTTGACCCAATGCAACATTTCTACTCAAAATGAGTCTCTCAAGCTTCTAAAAATATAATGGAAATAGTGGGGAACCATTTCATGGATGTGCTTTATTTTTCAGTAATATAATTACATATGTTATATGTTTGATGTACAGCTTTTTGTAGTAGTATTTCTTATTTTTTCTTTTAAGTAACAAGACTATGAATTCTTCATAAATTCATTTTGGAAAATTCAATATAAAGGAAAAAAAGTTAATAAACTGGAATGTAAACATTGGGGTAAAGGCGCACAGCCACACATGTTGGGTTACATCAGAAAATATTTTATTCAAAAGCATTTTTCAGTTGTTATTATCATGTTTTGGCAAATTATTACTTGTGCAAAGTATCTAAGGCCAGTAAATCTTGTTATCTTCTCAAAGTGTAATCAGCCCATGCTTTGTTTTCCTTTCTGAGAAAGGCAGGGTTCACCCCTGGAAGCCTTCTCTATTACACAAAACATGAAATAGTAATGAAAGTTCAGCGCAGAGCACAGAAAACCAGAATTTAACCCAACAGAAAATACATTCCAATAGAACAGTGATGGGCAATGTTCAATTCCTCATCACTTATCAGGATAATGTTGCCCATACACGTAACGATAATGTTAGACAGGATCTAGGACCACAAGCTTGACATATGAAGCACTGTCTTGGAAGAGCCTATCTTATTTTAACCTAAGACTTTTAGTTTGGTTTGATGTTTATGTTCTCCCACTCCACACTTTCATCTGCCATATACTGTACAACATCTTCCCCCACCCTGTTGTTATCCCTAATACTGAAAAGAAAGAGGGAGAGCAGTTTTCTGATGGATTTATGTCAGATCTATGGCAGCATTACCATCCAGTTGAACTTGCACATGTCTACTTTGAAGTTGCTTATTTTTTCATTAAGGAAACAAATTTACAATATAAAACAAAACAAACATATACATAGCCTTGAATTTTCTTCACTTGTCCTCCTCCATTAAAGGAAATCTGTCACCAGGATAGTTGCTATTGAAGTAAAGCCATAGCCTAATAGCACATAGTACCTTATTTCCAGATGTGCCTTTGTTTCTTCCAGATGTGCCTTTGTTTCAGCAATAGGTGTTTTCTATCTTCTGAAAATCCAGTTTATTTGGTATGCAAATGAGCCAGTAAGGTGCCCAGAGGGGCGTCACTCTTTCAGGAAGGAGCCCAGGCACACCTCCTACATTACATTCAAACCATAACTCTGCCCCCTTTTTCCCTGCTCCCAGCATGAGGGCACGTTTGTGTACAAGTAGGACGCGTGCCAGTGCTTCTTCCGGCAAGAGTGACACCCCTCTGGGCGCCTTACTGGCTCATTTGCATACCAAATAAACTGGATTTTCAGAAGATAGAAAACACCTATTGCTGAAACAAAGGCAAGTCTGGAAATAAGGTACTAAGTGCTATTAGGCTATGGTTTTACTTCAATAGCGATTATCCTGGTGACAGATTCCCTTTAAAACACTAAGGCTAGGGCTACAAGTGTTGCAGAACATTTTCTATAATTTTTTAAAATTTTATATACTATATTCTGCAGCGCTTTAAAGACATTAGAATCAATAGTGGACAGTGTCGGACTAGGGTGCCTAGGGCCCACCAGTAAAGTTTATTTTGGGTGCCACTGTACGGATACATTCAACTAGTACCTGCTCACACAGCAGCAAGATTCTACCAGATGATTGACTATGGATGTCCCTGCAGAGACTTTGAGAAGGTAGGTTCTGGGAAAAGAGGACACTGGTAGCTTTCCTCAATACCTAGAAGTCATCTCAGCTCAGATCATGTCTATAATAATAAACTGGGGAGTATCTTTATTTATCTATTAGGTTTTTTATATGAACATAGGCTGGTTGAGGAACTGTACATGGAATATATGTATGAAGTGCAGTAAGTCTACTGTGTTATGTCCCACTTGTGCAGGGGGGAGACTAGGGGCCCACCTTGCTCAGGGGGATGCACCTGTACCCCTGTGGGCCAGTCGGAGCCTGCCAGTGGAGTTCACAAACCAAAGTACCCTTAGGAAACCAACGCAATCACTGGAATAACATACAAACTATGACCTGAATGTACTGTACTATTCTCTATCAATATCTAGCAATCATATTATTTAGGGCTAAACTAGGGGGTGCAGAGGTAGCTGTTGCATATAGGCCCAGCCACATATGAAGATACCAGAAATGTAAATGGTAAGTGTGAGGCCTGCTCCAGGTTGTGCATTAGGCCCAACATATTTAATTTAAACTTCTAGGCTAAATTGAGGTGTAAAGTCCAACAGATCCTTGGCATTCATCTCTAAACTGTATGTATGGATTTTGCTAGGAAATATCCCCATGTTACGGTTTTCATAATAATCTCTGATTGGTAGGGTAATAGATTATATTGCAACCAAAGACAGTGTATTTGGAGGTAAGACAACCTGAAGCAGGTTGTGTAGCCAAAAAATATAGCTGGGGCTCTAACTATAGTCGATCTGAGTAAAAAAAAAAAACAACCAGAAACATAATAAGCAGAATCCTATTGTCAGCTTATTTGAAGCTGCAACCAGAAAGATGATACCAGAATACGCCAACGTCAGGATCAGTAACCGGAGTCATGATAAATATATGAGGATTCCAAAGCTATATGGATTTAAATGGTAACTGTCATTTCACCAGACTTTGCATAAAGCAATAGTACATGTGAATATAAGAAACTTTGTAATACATCTTATCAGAGAAAAATACAATTTTCTCCCTCTAGCAGCTCATTACCTACATAGACTTCTATGGACAGAATGTTTGCCTCTGTCTATTTAAACAAGCTCTTTTGTCTTTGCTCTCTCGCTGGAGCTCACTCCTCACCCTCTTCCTCTCATAGTCTTCTAAGGGAAGCATTTATTCTGATATTTCAGTGAGCTGACCATCCATCTCTGAAGACAGACTTAGCAGAGAAGCATTTTCTGTGATAAGATATATTACAAAGTTTCTTATATTCATTTTTTGTACTGTTGATTTATGCAAAGTTTGTGGAAGCGACAGTGGACATTTATATAGCCCACCATCAATGACTGGTTGCCATATCAAAAAGAATCAAGGGCATTTCTAGTGTAGGTATCATTTGTTGACACACCATCAAATAACTAAATTTAGGGAAATGTCAGTCATATAGGATGCAAAAAATTGAATCATACAGTTGACATTTGTAAAGGCAAATCAACCATGTAAATGTAATAAAGAAACAAAAGCCAGCGGCCAATAAAAACTTAGAATTTTACAGTTTTAATGAAAAATGCAAAGACTAACTTTACAAATAAATCTGCGCTTTTATCATTAATTTATTACAAGCGCTTTCACATTAATGATATACCTATTACATTTGTAAAGTCCTTAAATTACACACCTAACAGAAGAGAAAAGTGTTAGTAATTAGTCACGTCTGTTCTTCAAAAGACATTCCAAAAAGAAAATACACAATCTTAATTCACTTTAATCAAATTTAAATCACTTTCATACTGTTACAAAGGGAAGACACACGTAGAATGATGGTCCCTGCTGTCTGCATGCCAGGGTTGGCTAATTAGATTACTGCCCTGTTGGGTAAAGTGTCAATTCTAGGGATTATATGGCTTGTTGGATGTGTTACTGTACTTCTATAAATTTCCAATTTAAAACATGCAGTTCGATGAATATGTTGAGGGGGAATTAATAGAAAAGGTAACGTAGTATAAAGAACCTGTATGTAGTATACCATATATGTATCAGCCTATTGAATATAGCATTAACATATCTAAGGAGACTTTAGAGGTTCCTTTATTTTAGAATTTAAGTATCATTTTTTTGGTCCAGATCTAGATAAAATGTGTTTTATTCTCTCAGAAAATATAACAAAACATCTATAAAGTGCAGATCTACGCCTGCACTCAAATCTGGAAGTAAAACAAATTAACTGGGGACTGGATTATAAAGCAGCTAAAGTATGAAAATACTCGATGAACACTCAGATATTTAACCCTTAATAGCTATACATAATTTTTCCAAGATACTTAAAGGGGTTGTCCCACGAAAAATATTCTACAGTTTTCAAACCAGCACCTGGATCTGAATACTTTTGTAATTGCATGTAATTAAAAATTTTGCAAAGCCACTGAGTTATTCAATAAAATGTATCTGTATAGTGCAACCTGCTGTTTGTTTTTTTCTTATTTCTTTGTCCTGCTCACTGAGATGGCCGCACATGCTCAGTTTCATCCTTTGCCTACTGAGTTGTGATAGGGAGAGCATGGACACGTCCCTGAGCTGCAGCAGAAAAGACACTGTCAGCTTGATATAAATCTAGCAGAGCAATGAATGTGGAGATCTCTGGATCCATGTGAGGTACAGGGCTGGTTCTAGCTTTGTAAGAAAGAGATTGTCATGTACTACCGTATATGATGTCTGATTTTCATTTTCTACATTAGCCATGGGATAACTCCTTTAGTGAAAAACCAAAGAAGCAACTTTGCATATAGACCTGATTAAAAGATGCCTTTTAGAGATGAGCGAGACGAATTGCACGAAGTGGAATTCCATCCAAATTTCAGGAAAAATTCGATTCGCCTCGAAGCCGAATTTCCTCGTGCTTCGTGTTAGCGAATCGATTTAACCTGAAATAGTAAAAAAAAAAAAAAAATCATACTTACCTCCTCCATATGCAGTAATCCAATCTGATTGGCTGGCAGGAAGCTGTTTATTTGCTCGCGACATGCCGTCATCCGCCATCTGGATTGAGGATCTTGACTGAAATCCCGTGCGTGGTGACGTATGACCACGTGAGATTTCGCGCCAGATCTTCAAACATGATGGCCATGGCTGGCCCGTCGCAAGCAAATAGAGGCGATAAGTTTGATTTAATATTTTTTATGTTAATTTTACACTGTTTTTACACTCAGATGCCGCAATCATATATGAACGCGGCATCTGAGAGGTACAATGATGAGGGGCGGCACCTGTCATTTCACCCGCTACTTACAAAAAGACGCGCTTCCTGATGAAGTAATTCGTCACAAAGCAAATGTTTTGGTAAATCTTGCTTGAAGATCTAGACCAAAATCTTGTGCGCAGTGACATGTGACGTCACCACGCCAGTCTACGTCGCGAGCAAATGGATCAGGTTAATATTATTATCTTTTTTTTAAATTTTACACGCTCTTATTTAAATCAGATGCCACGATCATTTATGAACCCACTACTTACGAAGAAATGCACTTTATGACAAAATAATTAGTTACGAAGCTGATTTAAAAAAAAAAAAAATTGGACAAAGCAGCCAGTGTTAATAGACATGATATCTATAGCATCTAAGGATATATTCATATTTCCAGTGTTTTCAGACTTTTCTGTTTTAACCCCTTAAGGATATGTGGCATACATGTAAGGTGCAAGTCAGGGCTTTAAAGATGGCACATGTTCAGGAGCTGATTGGGCACCACAGCCACCAGATGCCTGCTGTTTTACTCAGCAGACACTCAGAGGCAGAGTCCATGATTGGCGATAATGCAGATCACGGACCTGCAATCCCTCAGATGAATCAATTGTGACCACAACATCTGAGCAGTCTTTGCCCTGGAGTGCTGCACTCCAAGGGACCATCTGGCTCTCCCATGCCAATTTTGAGTGAGCCATTTAGTTACTCTGGCAGCCTTGGTCCTTTGGAAGGTTCCAAGGCTTGTCATAGCAAAGTTTCTATGGAGCCCTGTCATGGAAACATAATGATTTTATGCAATAATGATTAGGATGCAATGTTAAGTCATACAGAAGGGATCAGATAGTTGCATGTTACAGGCCCCTTGGGGGCTTAAATGTAAAAAAAACTGTCAAACAGTAAAAAAAAATCATACAGACTCCAAAATAGTATCAATAAAAACTACAGATCATGCCAGAAGAAACACAAGTAAAATTATAAACGTGTGGTATCGTTGTAATTGTACCGGTTGCCATGACTTAAGGACCAGTGCTGTACAGGTACGGCGCTGATCGGGCGGGTGTAGGAGCAAAAAACCCAATGCGGGCGTATTAACCCCTTGTATGCGAAGGGTACCGGTACCCTCCGCTTCCCCGCGCTGCAGTGACGGGGACCTAATTTCACAGAAGGTCAGGCTGGGTCTCACAGGCAGGCTGTCAGCATCGAAGCTGACATCCAATGTATTACAATACATGATGTATTGTAATGCATTGCAGAGGGGATCAGACCCCCAGAAATTGAAGTCCCACAGTGGGACAAAAAAAAAAGTAAAAAAAAAAAGTGTTTTCCATAATAAAGTAATAAAGTTTCATGTAAAAAAACACCTCTTTCCCAAAATAAAACACATAAAATTGTAAAAAAAAAATAGAAAAAAAAAGAAAAACAGATATTTGGTATTCCCACGTCCTTAAAGTTCGGCTCAATAAAACTATCAACTATCTTCAGGTGAATACCGTAAAAAAAATAAAATAAAAACTGTGCTAAAAAAAACATTTTTTGGTCACCTTACATCACTAAAAGTGCAACACCAAGTGATCAAAAAGGCATATGCCCCTCAAAATAGTACCAATCTAATATTCACCTCATCCTGCAAAAACAAACCCCTACCTGAGGCAATCGCCAAAAAAAAAAAACTACAGCTCTCAGACTATGGAGACACTAAAACATGATTTTTTTTGTTTAAAAAATGATATTATTGTGTAAAACTTAAATAAATAAAAAAAGTATACATGTAAGGCCTCTTTCACACTAGCGGCAGTCCGGATCTGGCAGGTGCCGTCGGATCCGGACTGCCGCAGGGACATGTGACACAGTACCATATACAGACATACAGACATACACACACATACACACAAACACATACATACTTACATACTCCAGGCAGGCAGGCAGGCCGCATGTCTTCAGGCCCAGGAGGCGCGCAGCTATGATGATTCCCCACAGCGCCCTCTGCTGGGCGCTGTAGGGAATCGTCATAGCGGCGCGCCTCCTGGGCCTGAAGACATGCGGCCTGCCTGCCTGCCTGCCTGCCTGGAGTATGTAAGTATGTAAGTATGTATGTGTTTGTGTGTATGTGTGTGTATGTCTGTATGTCTGTATATATGTGGTGACGGATCCGTCCTGAACTCCATTGAAAGTCACTGGAGGGCGGATCCGTTTAGCGTGTTGGTCACACCAAACGGATCCGTCCCCATTGATTTGCATTGGGGGTCATTCCGGATCCGTCTTGGTGCGGATGCCTGGACCGGAGAGAAAAACGCAGCATGCTGCGGTTTGTTCTCCAGTCTGAAGACTGAACGGAATGCTTTCAGGAGCATTCCATTGTCTTCAGTTCAGTTTTGTCCCCATTGACAATGAATGGGGACAAAACTGAAGCGTTTTTTTCCAGTATTGAGCTCCTATGATAGAACTCAATACCGGAATTTAAAAACGCTAGTGTGAAAGTAGCCTTAGGTATCGCCAAGTCTGTAACCACCTGCTGTACAAAAATATCACATGAGCTAACCCCTCAGGTGAACACAGTAAAAAAAAATTAATTAAAAAAGGTATCAAAAAGGCCATTTTTTTGGTCACCTTACATCACAAAAAGTGTAATACCAAGCGATCAAAAAGTCATATGCACACCAAAATAGTACCAATCTAACCGTCACCTCATCCCGCAAAAAATTAGTCCCTACCTGAGACAATCGCCCAAAAAATAAAAAAACTACAGCTCTCAGACTATGGAGACACTAAAACATGATTTTTTTTGTTTCAAAAATTATATTATTGTGTAAAACTTAAATAAATAAAAAAAGTATACATGTTAGGTATAGCCACGTCAGTAACAACCTGCTCTACAAAAATATCCCATGAGCTAACCCCTCAGGTGAACACAGTAAAAAAATTAAATAAAAACGGTGTCAAAAAAGCCATTTTTTTTGTCACCTTACATCACAAAAAGTGTAATACCAAGCGATCAAAAAGTCAGACGCACACCAAAATAGTACCAATCTTACCGTCACCTCATCCCACAAAAAATTAGCCCCTACCTGAGACAATTGCCCAAAAATAAAAAAAAACTATGGCTCTCAGACTATGGAGACACTAAAACATGATTTTTTTTTTGTTTTAAAAATATTATTGTGTAAAACGTAAATAAATAAAACAAAGTATATATATATAAGTTATTGTCTTGTCCGTAACGACCTGCTCTATAAAAATTGCACATGACCTAACCTTTCAGATGAACGTTGTAAATAATAAAAAATAAAAACGGTGCCAAAACAGCTATTTTTTGTTGCCTTGCCTCACAAAAAGTGCAATATAGAGCAACCAAAAATCATATGTACCCTAAAATAGTACCAACAAAACTGCCACCTTATCCCGTAGTTTCCAAAATGGGGTCACTTTTTTGGAGTTTCTACTCTAGGGGTGCATCAGGGGGTCTTCAAATGTGACATGACAACTTAAAATTTTCCCAGTGAAATCTGCCCTCCAAAAACCATATGGCGTTCCTTTCCTTCTACATCCTGCTGTATGCCCGTACAGCAGTTTACGATCACAAATGGGGTGTTTCTGTAAACAACAGAATCAGGGTAATAAATATGGATGTTTGTTTGGCAGTTAACCCTAGCTTTGTTACCGGAAAAAAATAGATTAAAATGGAAAATCTGCCAAAAAAGTGAAATTCTGAAATTTCGTGTACATTTTCCTTTAATTCTTGTGGAACACTTAAAGGGTTAACAAAGTTTGTACAAATCAGTTTTGAATACCTTGAGGGGTGTAGTTTCTAAAATGGGTGGTTTCTATTATGTAAGCCTCACAAAGTGACTTCGGACCTGAACTGGTCCTTAAAAAGTGAGTTTTGGAAATTTTCTAAGCCTTCTAACGTCCCCAAAAAATTAAATGTCATTTTCAAAATGATCCAAACATGAAGTAGACATATGAGGAATGTAAAGTAATAACTATTTTTGGAGGTATTACTATGTATTTTAAAAGAAGAGAAATTGAAATTTGCTAATTTGCTAATTTTTCCAAATTTTTGGTAAATTTGGTATTTTTTTATAAATAAAAATCGAATATTTTGACTCAAATTTGCCACTGTCATGAAGTACAATATGTAACGAGAAAACAATGGCCTGGATACGTAAAAGCATTTTAAAGTTATCACCACCTATAGTGACATGTCAGATTTGCTAAAAATGGCCTGGTCCTTAAGGTGAAAAATGGCAGTGTCCTGAAGGGGTTATTGGGGGTCATTTATCAAAGTGGTGTAAAGTAGAACTGGCTACCTTGTCCTCCTGTCCTTGCTCCTCCAGCATACCACCTATGCAGAACATGGCGATGCAGAGGGATACAAGCTTATCTTCTGGTAGAGCAAAGGACTGGGCACATTGGCATTTAACATTTACCAGGACTTGAGGTCTCCCCACTAGAGTTCTTCTTGAAAGGGGATTTCTGGTTTAGAAACAAATGGAGTCATTTATGAAACTGGTGTAAAGTACAACTGACTTAGTTGCCCATAGCAACCAATCAGAATCCACCTGTCATTTTTGACAGCTCCTTTGAAAAATGAAAGGTGGCATTTGATTGGTTGCTATGGGCAACTAAGACAGTTCTACTTTACTCCACTTTGATAAATGAGCCCATAAGTGTTCATGCACATGGCTGTGTTTATATTTTAACCCATAAACAACATGTACTGGCTAGGGATTTGTACAGAAGCATAGAACATATGTGTCAGGAAATGATCTAACCAAGATCTAGTGCATGGCTGTTTTAGGAAAGTTGCTATGGTGACAAACCAGGCCCCAGCTGGTCAGTCTATCTCTGAAACAGGATGCTGAGCCAATCAGGTTCTGACTCAGTGTCCAATCCCAAAGCCAGGTGGGGGACATAAATCTTGTGCTTACTGTTGTCTTTGCCTGTGATTTTGTCCTGGTTCATATGAGTTTTGTGTGCTCAGAACAGTGTTGCTTTTCTGTTGGACCCTCCTGTGTATTGACCTTGGCTAGATTCTGGATTAACCCCTTGACTACTGGTCATGCTGTAACTGTTTCTCAGGGCTTTGTCTTTTCCTTGGTTTCTGGATTAAACCCTTGGCTGCTAATGACTCTCTTGGTTCTGACTCTGACTTGTTTAACTCTTCTGTTACTCCTATACATATGATAAGGTCTTCTACCTGTGAGGTCACCCGTTTTCTGCTGCATTACATCACGGATGTAACCTTGGTCCCTAGCAAGTCCATCTATTCTGATGAAGACCTAGGGGTAGCCTTAGATGTACTAACTGAAGTATTGAAGGAGAATAGCTAGCAGATTTAGAGTTTGCTGACGGTGGTCTCAGAAAGTAACCAGTGATGGCTAACCTCCGGCACTCCAGCGGTGGTGAAACTACGACTCCCAGCATGCTCCATTCATTTCTGTGGAGGTCTGAGAACAGCCAAGCAAGTGTACATCTTATGAGTTGTAGTTTTACCACAGCTGGAGTGCCACAGGTTAGCCATCACTGTTCTTCTCCTCTATTTCTTGACATTATGTTCTTCTGATGCATCCAATGACTTTACTTGCTTTGGCAGCTTTGGAACTGGTTAATATGGTTTAGTGTACGGTCTACCAATATCCCCAAGTCTTTTTCAGTGGAAGTTTTATTCAGTGATTTTCTTTTTAGTACATAATTGTCAATTTTTTTTTCTTTAGCTCTGTAAAAGCTGTAAGGGCAATACAGGCCTGTAGAGCCCCATCCATAATAGTCTCCTAGTCCATGCTGTAGCTCACTATGATTATGACTTCATATAGGGGCATACTTCGGTTTTTCTGTCAGATTCTATATGAATCTAGGAGAAAAGAAATGTCATTTTTCTTTGGATACCATATTATGGGCCATTCTCACATTGAAGTATAGCTTCTAGTGTAGAATGTCTCCTTTATAGTACCATATGCACAGAGGGCTCCATAGTAAAGAACCACGAAGACTCCAGTTTTTCATGAATCCTAAAGCACAGAAGAATTTTTATCATTTTATTAATCAATCTATTTTTTTAATTGTTTCCAAACTGTACTAACATTTTTTTCCCTAAATCTCACAACTAAACATATTTAATCTCTCTGAATATCACCTTTCTCCGTTGTTTGTGATTCTTCTCTAAATCCACGTTCCAGTGTCTGTTTCTAATTTTTTCATTTGCCGAATTCCTTATGCTTAAGTGTATTCTCTATCTTATGCTGGAAATATTAACTTGAGCAAATATTATTTGAACTACTTAGGATTTAATGTGCTCTAATGAAGTCATTTTTCTCCCATTCTCTATGATCATGATGAATAAATGTGTTCTTAATTGGATAGTAAAAGTATCTTTGTACATGTGATTCCTCAAACATGTCAGGGTAAAGTCAATTTTCCAAGATCAGTTGGTTTTCATTTGGACTTTGCATTATCAAAATGTACAAGGGTGCAGGGGATGAACAAGATTTCCAAGGAGGTTCTTAGGATAACCAGTAATGTTTGAAACACTTCTAAGGAAGTTTATTATTGTGAATAACACAGCACATATACCGCTGCCAGGCACCTGTTGTGAATTACGTTCAATCTGAGATCTATCACATTAATTTAGATTACAGATATGCAGATGCGCAAAGTTAAAAGGCTTGGCTCAAATTTCCCGAGTAAGTGAATGTAAGATCTACATCTCGGTTTGCCAATTTATCTATGTTTTAATGCTTTAAAAATTCAGTAGAGTTCTTATTATGGACAAAGAATAATTCTAAGCTGTTTAAGGTATTTTTGGTTAATATGTAAAAAAAAAATGTAAAAATTTAAAAAAATTTAAAAATGTTTTTATCACATGTATCTTTGTACCCTTCCTTGGTACCATTTTGTGACTTGAAATACATTCTTGAGATATTTTATAAATTATGTGACACACATAGTCTTGTAGTACAGAATATTATACAGTAGGATGTGATGTTATTTTGGACCCCGTAAGTGAGAGTTACATGACTTATAGATTCAAAATACACTAGGATAAAAGGATAAAAGTCATGCATTGCTCTTTCCTGCACTAGGCACAACACAGTTGTTCTGGGGATCCTGCACTAGGTATAACACAGTTGTTCTGGGGTCCTTGCACTACGTATGACACAGTTTTCAGTGACATACACAGAGATGTAAGGGCCCCATAGCAAGCATCAAACCAGGCCCCACACACAGGACAGAAGGGCTTCTGCCTAAACCCTTTTCAGTGACCCATGGGCCATTTTTTCCACTGCTTCGTTTGATAAAAGTTGTTCCTTTAGAGGGTAGAGTTCTGACCAAGTTTTCACCTCCAGTAGAAGAGGAGATAATCCCAACTAAGACTGGTCCTCCTCTTGCCCTGGGCCCCATAGCCGTCGCATGGTCTGCCGCTATGGTAGTTACACCCCTGACAGTTGGTCTTGGGACCCTGAACTGGCTATAACACAGTTGTTCTGGGGACCCTTTACTAGGTATAACACAGTTGTTCTGCTGACCTTCCACTAGGTATAACACAGTTGTTCTAGGGACCCTGCACTATGTATGACACAGTTGTTCTGAAGACCCTGCACTAGGTATAACACAGTTGTTCTGGGGACCCTGCACTAGGTATAACACAGTTGTTCTGGGGACCCTGCACTAGGTATAACACAGTTGTTCTGGGGAGCCTGCACTAGGTATAACACAGTTGTTCTGGGGACCCTACACTAGGTATAACACAGTTGTTCTGGGGACCCTGCACTAGGTATAACACAATTGTTCTGGAAACCCTGCACTAGGCATAACACAGTTATTCTGGGAACCCAGCACTAGGTATAACACAGTTTTTCTGGGAATGTTTCTTTAACTTGTGTGTATAATTATGCAATTTTTTGATCTTTTTTACAGTCTCTGCTCTAGTTTTAAGCAATTTTTGGTGAGAAATGTATTGAATTTGTCACACTAATTAGATAGTGATTTATCTGTCTAAAGTCTAATCATACACTCCTCAACATTGAAACTGCAACACCATGAAGGAAAATTCATGGAATTATGGAAACTACAGGATCAATAGACATGTTAATGATATTCAAAAATTGATAACATTTTTTTGGGGAAAAAGTTGCAATGATAAATCTGGCTAAAAATACATCAGTCTGTCCTTTATTAAATATAAACTGTCAGACCTGGCATAAACATCCCTAAAAAGGCATAAACACTTGTAGCAAAAAATTGTGACATATGCCTACTCCACTGGCCATACAGGCAAAAACATTCCACTTTTGTGTATGAAACTATGTATGTACCTGTTGTGTGTATATGGGACTGTATGTGTGTGCCTATACTGAAAGTTATCATATGATCCCCTCCATTGTTTTCCTGGGATGGGACAGGTCCGCATAATGACCCCCTACAGCCTGCCTTACCTACCACCTGTCTGCAGGAAGTGCCTATATAAATACAGTATATAAGTATGTATGGGAATATATATATATATATATATATATATATATATATATATATATATATAATGAATTCTGAAAGTCTTCGGATCCTTTCATTTTTTTCACATTTTGTTATGTAGCAGCCTTGTGATAAAATAAAAAGAATCAAGTTTTTCCCCATCATTCTGCACCTAATACCCCATAGTGAGAATGTGAAAACAGCCTGTAAGAAATAGAAATCTTTGCTAATTTATTGAAAAAGAAAAAAGGTGATGGTTGATGACCTTTTGGAAGTTTCTCCCATCTGCACATTAGATCTCTGGAACTCAGCCAGAGTGACCATTGGGCTCTTGATTCCTCCCTTAACAAGGTCCTTCTCCTCTAATTACTGGTTTGGTGGGACGACCAGCTCTAGAGAGAGTCTCCCAAACTTCAGGATAGGTCCTCAGTATCTGTTCAATGGGATCCAACTTCTGGCTGAGCACTGGTCAGCCTGTGTGACATCATGTTCATACTATGAAGAAGGCCTTGTAGTGTGTTGACTTAAGAATTATACTCACCTGCTAACCGCAGCTCTGGGCCTGCACCCTGGATCCATTCGGTGATCTTCTGGTCCCCAGCATATTTACTCTTGGCATGAATCAGGTCATATGCAGTGCTGCAGCCAATGCCAGGCCTCTAGGTTGAGGTGTCCCCAAATGACATGTGAACCATCAGTCACATTCCACTTGGGGACACATCACCGTTTAGGCCAGTCATTGGCTGCAGAAGCACATGTGACCCCACCTGTACCCCAGCCTGGAGTAAACAAACTGAGGACCTGAAGATCGTTGAAAGGTGCCAGGGCACTGGAGTGGCAGGTCAAACATGGTACATGACCTAATTAAAAAGCGCCCAATCCTGGAAAACCACATTAAGGTTCCATATGCTGTCAGGTCAAAGAAAAAAAGTTTGCAAATGAAACCTCGTAATCATGACTGCCGATTATTCCAAAAGTAAAATGGTGAAAAAATTGAACCCAGCCAAATCTTAACACAAATGTTATTTCCTTCCCTGGCAGAGAATTTTTGAAATCCTGTCCAGAGCATTTCCAAACAGCTGTGTGCTGCTAATTGTCTAAAAATTGGGGAATTATTCACAGCAAGTTCATAATACAGAAAAAATGAGAGTGTTTAGATTTGCAATTGCTTAAGGAAATGAGGAATGATATCTGTGAAAGCCAGCTCTACAAAGAATAGGAGTCATTTTCACCGTGTTTGTAATCTCTGCAGGCCAAATATATATTTCAAAGTCCTGAAAACTGTTACTGAGAATAAAGTGTTTAGTTTGGACCGCGTGCCATTGAGTGAAATAAATAGAAAATGAATAACATTTTCGCAAATGTGTCAACTTGTTGATATGTTCAACTTTGTTAAGGAAAGCAATGTTTCTAGATTTATGTGAAATCGGCTGAATAATGATCCAGTCAGTTAAGGTTACGATGACATAACCAAATATAAGAAATCCTTTACATCGTAGTCAAACATTTTGATTGCTCTTTATTCACATTGAGCTTTATTGCATCAAAATCCAACTTGAAAATTTTTTCAGACCACCTAAAGAAACAATGAGATGTTCAATATGATCTACACATGTACCTACAAAACTAACGTCAATCAGGGGTGGTCACAGGTCTGTCTTAACACATTGGTTGGCCCAATGCAAAAATTTTCAGAGTGTGCAACCCCAGCTCCCAGTGAGGCCTGAATAGACATCAAGAGGAGTTACTACATACTAGTTTTTGGGATCCTCTGACTCCAACCCTGCCTGCCTCAGCATTTGCTTTTAGCAAATGCCTCTGGGTTTTGGGACTTGTGTCCTACTGTTAAAGATTGGCTTTAAGTGGACCTGGTCCTCATTGATGCAGCTCCTCACATTCCCACTCCATGAAGCTACTCTTAATTGCCTGACTCTCAGTCGCCTGACATGTGTCACTAATAGAACTCGTAGCACTGGCGGTAGCTCTGGGAAGAGCAGAAAGATGAGTCTGGTGCGGTCAAGAATGGGATACAAAGAGGGAACCAAGGAGCACTGGGAGTTCAAGAGAAGGAGAGAGGAAGCATACAGAAGGATTTGTAGGATTTGTGTTGACTACCATGCAATTGATACATAATCAGCAGAAGTATAGAGAAAATTATTGGGCCATATGATGCACCACAGAGGAGCCCAGTGTAGCTATGCCATTTTCCCTATGGCTAAAGTGGGCCTGGGAGACCACTCTGCTTTGTGTGCCTGACTCACCAACCCCATGACAAACAAGGATTCAAAATTTGGTATAAAAGTCATATTCCTTACACTGCCCTGGAATTCCATATTTCTCCGTTTGACAAAACTGGCAGAATACATGTGACCTGCATATCCACTGCCAGGCTTGAAGTTAGCTACATAGTTCAACACGAGCTAGAAACAACCCTGCAACAATCCTATAACTACAGGAGTCGTGCCTACAGTGAAATAGCTACCCCTATAAGGCCCCTTTCACACGGACAAGATTTCCGCGCAGGTGCAATGCGTGATGCGAACGCATTGCACCCGCACTGAATCCTGACCCATTCATTTCAATGGGGCTTTTCACATGAGCGATGTCTTTCACGCATCAGTTCGCCGTTGCGTGAAAATCGCAGCATGTTCTATATTCTGCATTTTTCACACAGCCCTGGGCCCATTGAAGTGAATGGGTCTGCGTGAAATTCACTGATGGTTGCTTAGAGATGTTGTTTGTAAACATTCAGTTTTTTATCACGCGCGTGAAAAACGCATCAAAATGCTTCGCACCCGCGGAAAAAACTGAACAACTGAACGCAATCGCAGTCAAAACTGCCGGATTGGTGCGGATGCGTGCGGATTTTCCGGAACGCACCCTGAACGCATCCGGACTGAATCCGTGATGCTCGTGTGAAAGAGGCCTAATAACACTAAGAGATCTAACCAATTAACCCTGAGCAATCCCTGTGGGGTGTTATGGTAATCTATTTTGCATTCACCCAATAGCTGCTGTCACGTAGAGTGGATAGGTCAAGTAGTCATACTACAACAACTGAGCAATCTCACTGCCAGAATTAAGTTGAGCACAGATCTCACTCATTGGCTCAACCCAAGCCTCTTCTACCACTCTGCATGTCAGAAGCCAGAATAGGTGAGCTTGCCACAGCTCTCAGGTTACATCTTCTCCTACCTCTTTGTCTGGCTTCTGGAGCAGACATTGTTACACTGCACTGATCAAGTACATCAATCACAGATGACTATAGCTGGGCAAAAAAGATAAAGGGGGGAGAGGTGTACCATAGGGTAAGTACATACAGAAAATGTTATGGCAAGTAAACAGATCAGGGAGACTCATCTTTACTGGTTGTGCTTTCATAGGCACAACAGGATTGTAGGCATTAACTAACTGATCCACATATTCTGATGCTGCCGGTGTCCAAAACCCTAGGAAATTCACAGGTACAGTGAAATAATGCAGATTAGGGTGGGTTCACATCACGTTTTATGTCTACATTTCACTTACATGTGACAAAAAAAGGATTAAAAAACGCAGCACACCACATTCTTGTATCCTGCACAGTCCTGTAAAAAAAAACTATATGGTGAACGGATGCCACTGTATGGCATCAGTTTAATGTATTAGTGTTGAGCGAGCACCTCTGTGATCGTATGCTCGGGTGCTCTGGCCGAGCACTAGGGGTTGCTCGAGTGCTCGGCCGAGCATCCAAGCATAATGTTAGTCAATGGGAATAAACCAGGCACCCCCCGCTCGGAAGAGGTGAGGGTGTCTGGTTAATAGAAAAAAGGTCAGAATCGCGGCTTCTCCTCTTTTACTCCTTTCATTCGTAAAAGTATGCTAATTAACTGAATTTGTACGCATTAGCGCACAATGCGTACGCATTAGCATACAAATTCATATGCATTAGCATACAAATTCGCACGCATTAACATACAAATTCGTACGCATTAGCGTACAAATCAACATTACAGTGCGGGGAAGAGACTTGAGCATTGTGCTCGAGTACACTCGGTGTTCAGCGTAGTCGGCCGAGCATGCTCGCTCAACACTATAATGTATACCTTTTTTTGTATACGTTAAACGGATGGGAAAAACGTGATGTGAACCCACTTTTAGACATTCAGTTGTCACCACAACTTAATGGCAGTCATCAAGGTGCAAAAGACGAACAGAAGTTCCAAAGCAGCAAGTATTAATCAGGAATGGCCATGCTAGTGGTGCATGGTTAACAAGCATGGCCAGCAGTGCTGCTTTTTTTTTACTAGGGGCAGCACAGTGGCTCATTGCTGGGGTTCTAGGTTTGAATCCAAACAAGGACATCATCTGCAAGGAGTTTGTATGTTCTCCCCGTGTTTGCGTGGGTTTCCTCCGGATTCTCCGGTTTCCTCCTACACTCCAGACATACTGATAGGAACCTTAGATTGTCAGCCTCATAGGGGACAGCTTGATATTAATGTCTGTAAAGCTCTGCAGAATATAGTAGTGCTATATAAGTGCATAAAATAAATAAGCAACACATCAACGTGGCTAGTATATTTTAGCTGATACAGAGTAGCACTGATCAGCTGCCATTGCTTTTGAACTTACACACACATCACCAGCGTGGCGAGCGAACTGTAGCTGATACGCAGTATTGACACTGTGGTTTGTTTTTTTTCTGATAGTGTATTTTATATTATGTATGCATACACATGTTCATATGAAAAGTGCTCTAGAATGAATGGCCCTTAAAAATAAACAATATATAATAGTAAATCCAATGGATGGTGCTACAGAGGTATCAGAGAGTTCATATACTTCTATGGCAATTATATTACAGTTCCATAAAAAAGGCTATAATTTATCCGTGATCATCAATCCTGGGTGATTTTGTGCCTCTCTCCACCATTGTGTCTATAGGAGACAATATACATCCAGTAACCAAAGTGGTTCTGGGAACATTTCCCGTCCCCATTACAGCCTAAATTGCTCCTATGTAAACAAAGACTATTACATTCAATTATGTAATTCAAGGTTTAGTAATTAGTTGTAGATGAATATTCATTTTAAAATAATTATTTTATAATGTAGTATATTAATATCATTGTCATGCATTTCCTTCCCATTTGAAATCAATGGAATATCTTTAGTGAAAGTTTCTCATGCTGAACATCCGATATTCCATAAATATGAGCTACTGGACTCAGGCCATGAATAATGAAGTACGGTAGAATTAGAGTTAGTGCTTGTTACATGAGGAAATACTTTGGAAGATTCTATCAGAAAATTGCTTCCGATTCTTGATTGATCTGCATTATTCTATCACCATGCCTTGAGGTTTTTGTCCTTTGCAAGCAAAGATCTTGAAAACAGTTTGCATATTGCTGCTACGATGTGATTTTGTTTTACAGGTGTATGACACTGTGCGGACAGATTACAATCAGTGTTTTAAAGTTGCTACTCCACAGTTTTTTATGGTTTTTTATTTATTTTATTACTGTGGAATATACAGTATATGGAATAAATTTCAACAAATGAAGCATATTTTTGTTGTAATGATAAATTATCCATATTTTCCGTATTCATTTTTCACAGTTTGCAAAATTTCTGCTTGTTGACATTCAGTAGAAACCTTCACATCGACTTCCAGTTGCCAAATATCTCTCTTGGTCATGTGATGGATTCAAAATGGTATAAAGTAGGGGTGCACAACCTTTTCTGGTTGGGGGCCACATTGTCAGACTGAAGGAATCCCAAAGGCTGATATGGAGGGCTGCATGTGGCCCCCCGCACCCCAGTATACAGTAAGGAAACTTCTAAAAAAAACCTTCTACTCTGGTCAACTGTACTAACTTCGTAGGAATGTCTGTTAGCCCAATCATTGCCACGTGTAGATATTCCTACGATCAGCTGAAAAATTGATCAAAATGGTGTCTGCCAGTTTTCATATCATGGAAGATGAGAAGATGAAGAGGCAGGATCACATGACTCCATCCTGGCAGGCTTACCCATAATACCTTGCAGTCAGTTCAGCCAATCATGAAGGACTATAGCTGTGAAACGAAACACAATGTAACAGCACTCTGCAAGCACAAAATATATGAACTAATGCCATATTCAGTATAAAATATATACTAGTACTAATGCAATGCTCATTACATAAATGTGATGTTCTTCAGCCATTTTAGGAAAAATGGATTCATTACCGCAAAGTGCAAGTAAATTCGGCTTCTGGGTGGCGCTCAACACTAGGAACTATATAGGTATATATATACATACAATGTGGACAGAGTCATACCCCAACATAGAAGGGCAATACAAGCATAGCAAGGTTTCCTCTATAGATATTTTAGTGCTTCTGATTCTTGGAAGTTTCAGAAAAAAAAAAATAAATGACTACATTGTATCATGATGTCAGCCTGACAATGACAATGACATATTGAGGTCTCGAACAAATATTTTCCATTTTAAATATCCATAGATGAAAAATGTTGCAACTCAATGTTTGCAATGAAATTTAAACCTTGGATGTTAATCATTTGAAATGAGTTGATATACGAAATAATTGAATTTACAGTAGAAGCTATTTCATTGCACATGTTCTCCTGGCCTGGTGCCAGTAGAATGTCATAACGGCTGCCAAAAGTAGATTATGCAAAGTGCGAACAGAACTGTAACCCTCTCAGGAGTCAGGAGGACATTTCTGGGCAACACAAAAAAAAGCTTCTCAGGGCCAAAATGCTAAGGATGCGGAAAAAAATGATTTCTCATATGGGATACATATGCCTGTTAAAAGGTGTTGAGGTTAAGGTCTTTATAAAATGCGAACATTATAGGCTATGAACCACCTCTACGATGAGAGTACAGTGTGCTACATTATCACTAATTTACTGTGTCACAATGCTAATTCCAAAAACATGTACAAAGTACAGTATTCACATCTATTACTATTTTATATGAGATATTTTTATCCTTAAAAAGTTTTTGTCAGCACGATCAACTCTATTAAACAAGGCATATTGCCTGGTAGGGTTGATCATGTTGATTAAAGTGATAACTTATTTATCTTTGTAGGTTGCAGTGTTGTGGAGAGATGAGGATTTTTATCTTTTTGCAAATCAGGCAGTTGGAGCACCAAGGGGTGGGCTGTAAGGCTTAGAGCACTGGTACAGCTCTGCCCCTAGTGTTCATTACACTCTCTCTTCCCCTTTAAATGGGTAGGACTAATAGCCTTGTCTAATGGTGTCTGCACTTTGACTCCAAATAATCATTGGTGGTCCAGTGTTAATATGTAGTATAGAGTCATTGGTATCATGCACTCCCGTAGGAATGCATGATTTAGATAATGTGTTGTGGATAATATTCTTGCCGTTACAGGTGGCAGTGGAGGAGTGCAGCTGCCATCAGGATGGAAAGATAAGTATGCACTCTTCCCCTATCCTCTGGATAGGTCATCAGTAACTGATCTGTGGGGGTCCAACACCAGGGATCCCTGCCAATCAACAGTAGCGCTGCAGCCTTCTCTCAGCTTTCCCTTGGCCAAGTGACGTCACATTCAAAGCACTCACAGGAGCGCTAGTGCCTTCTCAAACAGCTGATCTGCGGGGGTCCCCCACTGATTAAATACTAATAACCTATCCAGAGGTCAACAGTATATATGGTTGTAATGCTGGCAGTCTGTGTCCACTGGCATCTCCCCTCTCCGGGGGGCATGGCAGTAGTAGTACTCACCCTTTCAGCTGCACCATGCTTCATGACGCTCACTGCCATCCCCACCTCCTTTCTCTATCTCTGGCTGGTACGTCTCCCATATGGTGCACGCGCATGCTCTTCCAACTCTTAAAGGACCAGCACCTACATAGGCTAATATGTCCTCAGCATTTGACAGCATTCCCTGGTAAGGTACCTGAGCAATAAGGTTCCTAGCTTGTCTAATTCCTGCAAAGGCATGCCACTTGATACAATGGTGTTTCATTCAAGCTTTTGTACCACGCATGCCAGCATCGGCTGGTTTTGGGTTTGAATTGGGACCATTGTGTTCAATGGCAGTTCATGTTGTCACTGCTCCATGTACGTCGCTTGAGTTCTGTGACCTGCCCCAATTCTGCAAACTGTTACAGCCCATGGTTGTGAAACCACTGTGCTAAATAACCGGTTTTACACTGTGCCAAACCCTAAAGGCATTATTATGGCGCTTGCCTGGTTTTCACCCTTTAACCCCAGTACAGGAGCTATGTCACAGTGGGAACAGTGGACCCTGAACTCACACATCCGACTGTCCCTACCTTTTTGCACAATCCGCCCTTGGCACCGGTCCACAGCTGGTCGTTAGTCCATTCCTGAATAAGTGCAAAGGTCTATACAGAAGGCAAGAGCAGGAGGAAAATAATAAACTAGGCAGCCACAAAAACAGGTGTATAAAGACAAGCCAAGTCAAAACTAAGAAATACAAAACAGAACCGGGGACCGTAAATCAGAGTCAGAACAGCACCAAAGTCAATACCAGGAGAACAGAAAGGTAAAACCAGAAATAGGCAAATCAGATATGATACCAAGCCAGGATCAAAAACAGGAAGAAAGATCAGGGTCCAAATCATCAGGCAAAGGCCAAGGTCAGGGTCCAAATCAAAGGTCGAGAATCCAGTAGGCAATAACATAGAATAAGGCCCCATTCAGACGGCCGCATTATTGCGGGTCCACATTATTGCGGACCCGCAATAATACGGGGGCCACCCGGCGTGTGTTCCACACGCTCGGAACACACACCAGGCGCCCCCATTCAAAATGCCTATACTTGTCCGTGCATGCGGACAAGTATAGGACATGCTTCATCGGAGCCACGGCACGGCGCTAGCTCAGTGCGGCAGCTCCCCGCTTCATAGTGGTGAATGGGGCCACATCTATTCCGCAATATTGTGTGTGAATGGGGCCTTAGGCTAGTGAGGCAATCCAGGAAGAATACCACCAATCACAGGCAACCTGTGACCAGCAGGTTGCCTTTTTAAATAGACCGCTCTTTAAGGGTACATGATGCGCCCAACATCACATGACCTGTGACATCAGTGCCCTAGAAGTGTCGCTGTAGCTTCAGATTGGCCAGTGCTTTCTGCACTGGGAGCATCCGGTCTGGGTACCATGCCAACTGGATGCTGTTAGTGCTGCCTGCAGAGGAGCCCATCTTCCATCCTTGGGGTATGAAAGATTAAAGGAAGTGCTGTAATAATGCCCTTGGGGTTTGGCCCAACGTCAGACTGTTTACTTTTGTGTGTACCACCTCTGCCTGATACTGTATGTGTATATATATATATATATTTTGAGCCTGTACTGCCTGTCCAGACATCTACCTAATTACTGTCCACATCCATGTCAGATGTACTACCAAAAAACAATGGACAAAACAGTCCTTAATGCAAAACTATTTTATTTGGTGAAAAAGCAGTGCACTGAAAGGAAACAAAACAGACCCTATTATAGCCATTGGGGTCTGTTCAGTGCCGTTGAACTGCTCCTTTAACAGACCTACTACCATTAGATTGTAGATTTTTTATATTCTATTTATTGAACATGATTATGGGGCGTCCATCTTGCCTGAGCTGTTCGTTGTTCGCATTGAGAAAGCATTTAGAGGAGCAGCCAGAGGAAGTGTCCAGAGCCATCTTGTAGACCATGGATGTGGCAGGTGACAGTTAAAGGGAACCTGTCATCTCGAAAACACCCCCTGGACTAGAGTAAGCTGTGTATAATGTAAGTGATGCTGAATCCGATTATGTAAGTTTTATCTTCATACTCACTTCCATTCCGACGCTATGCTCCCACAAATCAGCAGTAAAATGCACTCAGTGGACTCCAGTGCTCACTCACATAATGGAGAGGACTCAAAGAAGAGTCCTGTGAATGTATTTTACTGCTGGTTTGTGGGAGCACAGCATCAGAATGGAAGGGAGTATGAAGATAAAACTTACATATTTGGATTCAGCATCACTTACACTATACACCGATTACTCTAGTTCATGGGGTGTTTCGGAGATGACAGGTTCCCTTTAAGTATGTTTACTTCACTGACACCGGGGAAGTTGGGGGCCTCCAATAGGTCAGCTGGAGAACAATATACATTCAAATTGGCCAACCCACTTAAATGTCTGTGATTAGAGTTATCTCCAATCATGAACACTGCCCACGGGTGTAAGTTGTGAGACACAGTTCTCACTGGCTAGCTCTGACACTGGCAGATGTTGCTAAGTGGTTAAGAATAAAATCCAAAAATACAGGACTATACCATCCATTTATATCGGTGTCTTCTTATTTGTCCAAGGGAGGTCTCAGGTATCCAGTAGCACCAGAGCCCATGTGCATATGAGTCCATATTGCTACAACCCTTCTAGTTCTAAAGAATGGAAAAGAATAATGACCTCTTGAAGAAAGACCATGTAGATGAAAGGAAACAGTCACTTCATGTGCAATTAAGAGTTATTTTACCCCAAGCCACAGTTTACTTATGCAATATACATTTCCCATCTTCAGAGTCACCTTACAGAGGCTGCTGGGATATATGACTTCAAATGATTAAGTTCAGGAAATACAGTAGACTTGGACATTCAAATGGCTCGAAACGTAAGTAAATAATATATATTACCACAAATATCTTCTGTCGGCTCTCATGGTAATCAAAAAATCAAAAAGATTTTCATAATGTTCAAAGTCAATCCCATAAACTACATTAGCCGTTAAAGAACCATGCCTCTTCGCCCTACAATGAGGGGCCTATTACCAGAAGCTGCACGTGAATGTTCTTTTAATTAACTACATTTATCTTTATGTGCTATTATGACAGAAACTGTAACATAAACACCCGTTAGAAATACAAAGGGTAAAAATCAAACTTTGAACGTCAACATTATGTTTAACAGACGTACAGTGAGAAATGCTGAACTCCGCCGAATTTAAAAATTGGTCATAAAAAGATGTCACCAAAAACTAACTCACAACATGGTACAGCAATGACATAGTCCAACTGCAAGTACCTATTTCCTCACAGCAAAATGAACGGGACAAAAAAGTAAAAAAAAAAAAAAAAGACCTTCCAGCTTTCTTGACAAGTCAGTTTTAATAATCGTGGATTTCAAACTGTATTACAACCTACGTTGCTATATTACAGCTCCTGGAAATCTACTAATATATTGACAGCTGGGCGTTACCATTCCTCTCGCCACAAGATGTGTCCGTATAAACATTCTCCAGTCAGTGCTCTGAATGTAGGTACATCTCTGATTGACAAGGAGAGTGGTAATCCCGTTGTCACTTAGGGTAGATTGACATCACCTTTTCTATATATTCTGCTAATTTGCACTGTATTTGCATGGAAAGGGTTAATGAATAGACTTTTGGGACTTTCTAACTAATAATAATAAGCTGGTCATTTTCCATAGCTACTTTAAGGTTTTAAAACAAGGGTTGGACTGGGAGAAAATGTCTGTATGTGGGTAAGTAACTGGCTCGGTGATAGAAAACGAGGGTGGTTATTAATGGTACACACTCAGATTGGGTCATTGTCACTAGTGGGGTACCACAGGGGTCGGTATTGGGTTCTTTTCTCTTCAATATATTTATTAATGATCTAATAGAAGGCTTGCACAATAAAATATCAATTTCTGCAGATGACCATAAACTGTGTAAGTAATTAACATGGAAAAGGGCAGTGTACTGCTACAGATGGATCTGGATAGACTGGAGGCTTGGGCAGAGAAGTGGCAGATGAGGTTTAACACAGACATGTAAGGTTATGCACATAGAAAGGAATAATGCAAGTCACCAGTACATACTAAATGGTAAAACAATGGGTAACACTGACATGGAAAAGGACCTAGGAATTTTAGTAAACAGCAAACTAAGCTGTAGAAAACAGTGTCAGGCAGCTGCTGCCAAGGCCAATAAGATAATGGGTTGCATCAAAAGAGGCATAGATGCCCGTGATGAAAACATAGTCCTGCCACTTTACAAATCACTAGTCAGACCGCACATGGAGTACTGTGTACAGTTCTGGGCTCCTGTGAACAAGGCAAACATAGCAGAGCTGGAGAGGGTTCAGAGGAGAGCAACTAAAGTAATAAGTGGAATGGGTGGACTACAGTACCCAGAAAGATTATCAAAATTAGGGTTATTAGAAAAAAGACGACTGAGTCGAGATCTAATAACTATGTATAAATATATCAGGGGTCAGTACAGAGATCTCTCCCATCATCTATTTATCCCCAGGACTGTGACTGTGATGACGGGACATCCTCTGCATCTGGAGGAAAAAAGGTTTGTACACAAACATAGAAGAGGATTCTTTACAGTAAGAGCAGCGAGACTATGGAGCTCTCTGCCTGAGGAGGTGGTGATGGTAAGTTCAGTAAAAGAGTTCAAGAGGAGTCTTGATGTATTTCTGGTTATAGTTACTAGAGATGGGTTGTTGATCCAGGGAGTTATTCTGATTGCCTGATTGGAGTCGGGAATGATTTTTTTGTCCCCCTAAAGTGGGGAAAATTGGCTTCTACCTCACAGGGATTTTTTGCCTTCCTCTGGATCAACTTGCAGGATAATAGGCTGAGCTGGATGTATGTCTTTTTCAGCCTTATAAACTATGTTACTATGGTCATTGGATGTGCCAGCTGTGGAGATAGAACGGATCTGATATCTATCTTATGGATAGGTAATCCATGCTATCAGTGAAAACCCCTACAGTAATAATGGATAACATGCATTACAATGATGACAGTTATCACTAAATTAATATGTATGTATGCTAGACTAATCTATCTGATGTACTAAGGATGTAGATAAGATTTTTACTTAAAACGTTACCTTGCACTGGGGATGTCAAAAGCCCCTTCCAAGAAACATGGTGGAAAAGACATAAGGGGAGATTTATCAAACTGGTGTAAAGTAGGACTGACTTAGTTGCCCGTAGCAACCAATCAGATTCCACCTTTCATTTTTTACAGCTTTGGAAAATGAAAGGTGGAATCTGATTGGTTGCTAAGCCAGTTCTACATGCAGCATTCCAGGTTTATTTTTCATCAGCAAATGAAGCACAGCACACAACCAAATAAATAATCAGTGACATTTTGCTAGTCTAACCTCTGAACTGCTGAGCATGGGTAACCATCAGCACCTGATGCATTAGATGAACGTTCTGAGAGGGTATAAATAGAATATGGGGTAGCACAACAAGTATTTAACAGCAGTATCCACTTGTAGCCAGCGGTTATCAGTCGCATTGCATCAGCATGACTGCCGCCATTGTGGCCTCACTACAAGTATCAGTATATACAGGGGACAAACTGCTTTCTATTAGTAACTGAGCAGAAATTGAGATGACACGAAAGTCTCAGTCCCACATTTTTTCCCATAATACAGAATTAGGTTAAATTTCTTGCTTTCTTTTAATCCTTAAGTGATTACATAAACATGAAGTATTAATTTACTTTAAGTTAATTGCATGAAGCCCCTAACAGCTCAACCTCCTCTTAAGTCCCTTGACCTTGACCCATTGCAAATGTTTTAACAAAATTGAAGGCCATGTCTCATCATTTTTAGCCAAAACATGTTTTTTTTCAAAGAGAGGTGTCCTTATGAAGGTTTCACCTCCGAACAAGTCCTCACTGCTGTTTGCTGTTGGGGCAAATTCTTTACCCTCCTGTTTATAAAAGAAAGTTAAGGACCTTTCAATGGTATTTGTCACAGAGCTTGGGCCATCAACAATACTCGCTGTCAACTGCATAATGTTTCACTTCTTAACTTTGCAGGAATCGTAATATGTAAGTTCACAACATTCTCACATTTACCCTCCAGCCGCTTCAGAACAAGTCATGTAACTAGGACCAGTTAGGAATGAGTTACTTAGTCTTAGACCTCATGCACATGACAGTATGTATTTTGTGGTCCGAAAATCCTAGATCCGCAAAATATGGATGCAGTCCATGTGTCAGCTGCATTTTTTGGGGACCCATTGACCTCAATTGGTCAGCGGTCTGTATTTTTCAGAAGTACACAGAGGAGAGGCAGGTCCCACACGTCCACCAGAATTTTGGGCCGGAGTCCACACCAAAATTCCCATGGCATAAACCGCATTGTGATAACAGAAATTGGGGAACTACTTTTTGAAAGATGCAAAGTGAGTCACATTTATTTAATCCATATAACACAAGGAAATCGGTGCAACAATATTACATGTATTTCTCTGCATACAGTAAATGATATAACTCCAGATACATTCATGTAACTTTTCAGTCCCAAAAGGACCTTCATCAAGCCAAACCTGGTGAAAGATAAAGAAGGTAAGTATCATTACAATAGCAGGAATCATCATATACATAGTGGACAGAAAACAAAATAACAAAAACCAGAACATATGCAATACAAAAAAATACTGCCTTCACTTGAACCCAGTTGAACATCTCTGGAGAGACCTGACAATGGCTGTCCACAAACAGTCCCCCATCCAACCTAATAAAGCTTGAGAGGATCTGCAGAGAAGAATGGCAGAAAATCCACCAATTCAAGGTGTGCAAACCTTGTGGCATCATACCCAAGAAGACTGAAAGCCGTAATCACTGACAAAGGCGCTTCAGCTAAGTCCTGAGTAAAGGGTCTGAATACTTATGTCAATGCAAGATAGTAGTTTTTCATTTTCAATAAATTAGCAAAGATTTCTAACATTATGTTTTCATTATGGAGTATTGAGAGCAGAGTGACGGGGAAACTTTTGTCGTAACATAACAAAATCCAAATTCCAAATGCACTGTAAAAAAAAAAAAAATATATATATATATATATATATATATATATATATACACATAGATGGATGGAGAAAGAATGCCTAATGAATTTAGGCAAAGTTTGAAACGCTTAAAGCATATCTGAGATTTCAAAAAAAGTTTGCATAATGGCTGTGCTTCTTTGTATAATCATAATTGTGAAGGAGCAGTTATGTTTGGGCTTCCCTAATGCTTTTTTTAAGTCATATTTTTGCCTGTTTCACCTGCACAGCTAGATACATTTCACTCAGAAGCAGCGATGTCTCCATTATGTGCAAGTCTGCCAGCACATAAGTTATATGTGACAAAGGTATCACAGAAGCACATGGAAGCCTTTCTATGAGCTTCTGGGTCCGTGCCTCCGCTCCGCAAAAGATAGGACATGTCCTATCTTTTGACATATCTTGCGGATCGCAGACCCATTCAAGTCAATAGGTCCACACCATGATGCGGAGCTCACACGGCCGGTGGCCATGTTTTGTGGACCCGTGGTTTGAGGTCCACAACATGTGCACAGTGGCTCTGCGGTTGTGTGAACAGGGCCTAAAAAATTGCCCATACATAAATATAATTTTATTTCTAAGTGGTGGAAAAGGATCAGTAGGCATAAAATCAATTCCACAGCTGTTACGGGGAACCGGAGGAGAGCTCCCATTGTTCCCCCTCCCTGTACACCCCAGCATGTACCTAGGCTAGGGACTGCCGTCCAGTTGTACGCCGTTGCCTAGAACGGGCCTTGCAAGTAGGCCGGTCAGTGGTCGGTTTGAGCTCAGGGCTGCGCATATCCCTGCATTGTGACAACAGCATATCATTACATTGGTATTTTACCTTTTTTATAGAGATTGTGGTAGCACACTGTCTAAGCATGATGGGAATTATAGTTTTGCAACAGTTGGACAGGTTGATAAACATAGGTCTACTCCACTGTATTGTAAGAAGTGATGTAGCAAAGTGAAAGACCAGCAGGCCTAACATCAAATCTACAGCAAATCAATACATTGGTATAGAGAGATTGTGATAACATACAGTTAAGGCATGATGAAAATTGTACTTTTGCAACAGTGGGAGAGCATGAAGTGCTCTTGTGTGAGAAAGACAATTAAGTGCAATTCAAAATGCACATTTAGCCTTCCTTTTTGTGGCAAGTGGGGACAATACTGGTCTCTTGTTTTAAGTAAAAGAGTTCTGTTCTTCCACTATTTTGTAACAAGTGTAGTTTATTTGGCATTTCTTTCTTGCCATAAAAATTGGTATAGAACTCTGTAAGGTCTCCTAGGACTTATATTTTCTCTCTCAATAACAAGAGAAAAATATAAGTCCTAGAAGACCAGGGAGATAGATAAAGATCCACAAGTAAAACTCCATTGGAAATTAGATGTGAAAACCAGTTTTCCTTCCAAAAGGACAAGAGTACTGAGAGTCTTAGGGGTGCCTGAGGAGTATTGTAGTCCAGCCTATCACACATTGCCAAGGATATGTGTTCTGAATAGAGGAAGGGGAGTAAGCCATTGCCAGACTGCTTATCTCTCTAAAGCAAAAGGATAGAGCATGTTGAAATTCAACATGCTCAATCCTTTTTTTCCTCAACATGTGCCAAACTAATGTCAGCTGACAACCACACTTTGCTCAACACTAGTCATTTTGATTGTAACCCAGTTTCCCAAAATCTCATGAAAGTAAAAACGTATTGTAAAGGATTTTAAAAAAATTTGAAATTGGAAATGTTTCAATGAAAAAATTCTGGAACGGTATTTGTTGTACCAGGGAGGCAGAGTCTGGATTAACTTTAGTTACTATATGTGTCTAAAAATATAGAAACTATGTCACTAATGGAGTGCTGAGGGGAAGTAGTGCTATGTAGGAAAATGCCTTCCATACTATACGCCCACAAACTTACATACAACTTAATGGCATGTTACACCCACATGCTTGTCATACAAGTAAGGATTTCCCAATGGGCAGATCCAGAAAAGTTGTCATATTTCCTTAATGGATTTGTGAGTGTGCTGATGACTCAAATAAAACAAAATATGTTTTAAAAACAGAGCACAAAGCAAGTAACTTAATAGAAAAATAAATAAAGTGAATTATTTTGCCTTACTTTCCCTTTTTTTTACTGAAAAATAATTTGCCAATACATTAACAGTAGAGTTGATCGAATGTGCTCGTAACGAGCACTGTAGTGCTCGGATCCCCTGCGCTCGCATGCCCGCAGGCATCCGGATCCCTCCTCCTCACCTGACTGTAAGTCAATGGGGGTGGATCCGTTTGGTATGACACACGAGTGTGTCATACCAAACGGATCCGTCCCCACTGACTTACAGTCGGGTGAGGAGGACGGATCCGTTTGGTGTCACACACTAGTGTGTGATACCAAACGGATCCGTGCCCATTGACTTACAGGCAGGTGAGGACGGATCCGAATGGCTGAGCAGCGGAGCGCAGGGGAACCGAGCAGTACAGTGCTCGTTACGAGCACGTTCGATCAACTCTAATTAACAGTAATTGTTTTTATGCACATTTCCATTTTTTATACACACCTTTTTGTGTGCATGGCATTTTTGCCATGTGGCAAGTTCCTATGGATATCATTTTTAGCCCTTAGAAGTCAATGGGTTGAATTTCAAAATGCATGTTCTGTTTGCATAGTGCATGTGAGTGTACAGTATTTGTTCATTATTTTTATCTATATTTTATCCATATTTTTATCCATATTTCTGTAACATTTGAAAAAACTAAACAAATTAATCATTTAGCAAAAAATGGAATAAATACAGATGAAAAATGCATACATTCTTTTTTCATTTATAATACACTGTATGTTTCCAATTGCATTAGGTCCCTTTCCTACAGCAGTATTTGGTCACTATTTTGCATCTGTATTTGTAAGGTAAAACCAGGAATGTTAGAAAAATCTGAGAAAAAGTAGAATGGAAAGAATTGTCTAGTATTGAGTTATGCCATACTTAGAGAGTGCTGCCTTTTGGGGGGAAAAAGTACTCCAAAAGAGTACCAAAAAATGAGAAACATGGCACAAAAATGCACTGTAGCCTATTTCATAATTCCAAAATATCTTACAGCAGACATCTGCCCACAATTTTTTTTTGCAAAGAAATAAAAATGCAACAAGAAATCAGGAAAATGACACAAAAAAATGCAATGCGTGGGAAAAAAATTATGCTATACATCACAACAAAGATGAGCAAACCAGTCGAGATTTGTTTTGGACCCGAATTGGTTTTGGCCGAACCGAAGTTCCTGCAATAGCCCTGAAAGTTGGTATATAAACCCTTTTATCCTCCTAGGACTAATTCCTAATTCATTCCTAATTTTTAGGAAAACTTATCTCTTTTTATTTATTTTTATGATTGATGCAGTAATCCACTAAAATTATGCAGCACCAGTGCGCCTTCCAAAAAAATTAACAGAGGGTGCAAAAAAAATTTTAACATTTCAACGCCCGCCCCCAAAGAATTTTAAAATGTCAACCGTGTGGAAAGTGAGTACATGGAACTGATCCTCAGGCATTAGTGGCAGTGGCATGATGAACTGCAGGCGCCAGCTTTGCCTGGACTGTGAGAAAATGTTGCTCTTGATACAGTGATCATCTACATCTATGCTGCATCTTAAAGGAATTTACCCCCCCCCCAGAAGCACAAAAATGTTTACATTTCAACTGTGTTAACCTCCAAAAAAATGTTTATATTTCAACTGTGTGGAAAGTGGATACACCACAGCCATACAGGACATGATAATAGGCAGACAGACAGCAACAGTGGCAAGATGGGGCACGACCATCAAGACGGAGTGGGTAAGGTCTATACATTGTAATCAACCAGGGGAGTGTGAAAATCTTCCTGAATCTAGACTTTTTGAAAAAAGTGATGTTTTAGACACTGGCCGAGGACAACTTGGTCCGTTTGGGTGTCACCAGGCACCCTGCGGCACTGAAAACCCTCTCCAAGATGTCACTGGAGGCTGGGCAAGAAAGAAGATAGAGAGCGTGCTGTGCTAGTTCGGGCCACTGTTCCTGTCTGCCTGCCCAGAAATCCATGGGTTCATGGAACTGGGCATGCGATAAAGATAGGCCATAGTTTAGGCCTGAACCTGGGCGTTAAGGCGGAAGCTTTCAGCTTGCTGACTGGCCTCAGCTGGGTGTGGCACATGGAAAAACTGGTCCATCATGTTGAGGAGACTGAAATGGCTGCTGCTTCTGCTACTGCCTCTGCTACTGCTGTTGCAGCTTCTGCTGCTTGTGGTGGCGGGAGGAGGGTGACTCTGCGGGGCGCAGAGGGGAGCCTCCCTTTCAGACACGCTGAGCGTCATGCTTCAATAATCCATTTATGTATTTTCAGTTTCCACACGGTTGGAATTTAAATTTGTTTGGGCATTCTTCAATGTAATTAAACCAGCATATATATGTGATTACTACTGGACAAGGTATAGCAGCAATCTACCTGCACGTATTAACGAGAAATGGAGTGTCAGGCTTAGATTGTCCATTTCCACACAATTGAACTTAATATGTTTTTGGGACTTGTTCAATTTAATTAAACCAGCATATACAGTAAGTGATCAACACTAGTGTTAAGTGAATCGACCTTCAGATCCAAGATCCAAAGTCGATTCATTGTAATGCTCTATGGAGATTCGTCTCCTCCAAAGGTCAATTTGCTCATCACTCATCAACACCAATACACAGTCCAGTACACAAAAGTATTTTTTTTATTGGGGACTGATTATATTCAAACTAGCAGCATATATACAATACGTGATTATTACACCAATAAACAGCGTAGCACACAAAAGTATCTGGAAATAATAATGAATTTAGGCACAAGTCTGTTTCCCTATTTCACACATTTTTAATCATTTTTTGTTCGGGGGGGTTGTTGATTATATTCAAACTAGCAGTATATTATACGTGTTTACTACACCAATACACAGGGTAGTACACAACATTATCTGAGAGGCCCAAAAGTGTCTGGGCTACAGAAGGGTTTCAAATGAAACCCAGAGCTAAGATGTGGGTAGTAGCAGTACCATCTATCCGTCCAGAAGTAGTGGTAGTAGTAATAGTAGGTGGCAGTTGTCCCTGCTGGCTTTGGAAAGGTGCAGCATTATAGTTAAGGAGAAAGAGAATGAGATAGTGGATTGGATGGTTCACTCCTCCTCTCTGTCGCAGCAGGATGAAGTGGAGGAGACATCAGAGTCTGACACCGTGCTGGGGAGCCAGGGATCACAGCTTTTCTCCTAATCCTCCTCCTTTCAACCCCAAAGAAGGGTTTCAATGGAGTCTTCCCATTTCCATTGCCCCTTCGTAAAGGGGCACCTTCCTTTTGTGGTCAGGCAGTGGCAGCTCATCCGAGACACCTGTTGGGCTGAAGCCCTTTGAAGAGGCCACAAAGTTTTACAAATTATATCGTAACAGTTGGAAACGGAAAATACGTAAATGAAGAATGGATGATTGAGGTGGGACGCTCAATTTTAACTTAATACATACAGGTAGATTGCTGCTACACCATGGGTATTGCTGCAGTAATCACTTATATATGCTGCTTAATTAAATTGAAAGCACCTCCCAAAAAAAATAAAATTGTGACCATGTGGAAACTGAAAATAAGTAAATGAACAATTGAGGTGTGACACTGAATTTCAATTTAACACACAGGTAGATTGCTGCCACACTGTGGGTATTGCTGCAGTAATCATGTATGTCTATTGTGTAGTAATCACGTATTGTATATATGCCGCTAGTTTGAATATACTCTCCGTACAGCATTCAAACGAAGTTCTGAGCGAAACAACTTTGAATGTTGGCTCTGAAGGTCAATTCACTCAACACTAGTGTTGATCACTTATATGCTGGTTTAATTAAATTGAGCAAGTCGCTAAAACATATAAAGTTCTGTGTGGAAATGGACAATTGAAGTCTGACACTCAATTTCTCGATAATACGTGCAGGTAGATTGTTGCTATACCTTATGTCCCGTTGTAATCACATATGTATGGTAGTTTAATTACATTTAAGAATGCCAAAAAAAATTTTCAATCGCAATTGTGTGGAAACTGAAAATAATTAAATGCACAATTGAGGTCTGACACTCAATTTCAACTTAACACACAGGTAGATTGCTACCACACCATGGGTATTACTGCAGCAATCACGTGTATATGCTGCTTAATTAAACTGAAAGCACCCCCCCAAAAAAAATTCAATTGCGACAGTTGGAAACTGAAAATACGTAAATGGAGAATGGATGATTAAAGCATGACACTCAATTTTAACTTAACACACACAGAAAGATTGCTGTCACACTATGGGTATGACTGTAGTAATTATATATCTAATATATAAATCTGAGTGTATGTATGTACGTATGTGTGTATGCCCGCTAAAGGAATCCGCACTGTCGCATTTACAATCATGAAATTTGGCACACAGGTACATCAGGTGTCCGGGAAGGTTTTAGACTGGGTCTCAGCTCTTTAGGATGTACCGTTTCTGAGATATGCCCAAAAAATGCAAATATATAGCCAATAGAAGCCTGCAGGTATTTTTCTTTATATCCCAACTGTCATACACATGGTCGCATGTCCCTTATCAGCCAATAGAAGCTCACAGGTCCTTAGTCTCCACATACACACAGTTTTACACCAGGTTTCCATAACAACCCAGCCATTTTTCTTCACTGCTGTAGGTGCAGGGGGCTGTGGATGACACTATTAAGGGAGCGGAGTGCTGTGGAGGTCACAGGACTTAAAAACCCTGCCCCAAGGTCCCGCTAAGCTATGCCCTGACCCAGTTAGGCCACACCCCCTCCCACTCCACAGCCAACAGGGATTGAAAAAATGAAGGTAAAAATCAACTTCTGTCAGATGCAGGTGTGGGAGGGTGACTTTCTACCTGCAGCTCATGCTCAGACAGCACAGTGCTGGTGTCTGAGAGAGAGCTGTTCAAAAGGACATCCCTGTGCGGTGTAGAGGCAGCAGGGTCACTGGTTGTAGGCTTGTCTGAAGAGGTGGGTTTTCAGGTTTCTTTTGGGGTAGAGAGTTCCAGAGTATGGGGGATGCACATGAGAAATCTTGGAGGCGATTGTGGGAAGAGATGATAAGAGGAGAGGAGCGAAGAATGAAACATGTTTGGTCCTCCCCATCCACCACCCACCCATCCATTCAGGTTTATAATAGAAACATATTTTATAATATTCCTTACATTTTATACATATTCCTTAAAACATCCTATAAAAGTACCATCACAGAGCTGTTTTAGATAGTCCAACTGCATTGATGTTACAATGCACTTGTCCACTCAACTTGTGTCTCAAGTCCAATATCTCATTTCAGTACTATAGAGTGTGGTTGAACACCATCTCATTAGTCATCCTTGCTTGGTGGGATAATTCAGAAGCCTCATTCAGATTTCTAAAACCACACGTGAATAACAGAAGGACCACAGTGAAGCTGGATGTTGATGAATTAAAGACAAAATAGTAGCATAATTTATGGAGGTAGTGATAGCACCACTTCCTTATTGGATCCAGAGACATATTTGTACAGTCTGGTTTGAATCACATCTTCCAAGGTTGAAAATGACAAGGAAAAAGGTAAAATGCCAGCAATATACAAAATTGTGGAAATTCAAAATCAGACGTTCAGAACTCAACTAAATTTTCTTTTCTTCAAAAATAAGAACAATCTCTTAAAACTCACTGTAGACTTTATGTTTGCTGTGATATCACGTCTATGAAAATCATGAGAATTGTCTATTTTATCAGTTGTTCCTTTTTCTTCGTAGGCCAGTGAACCTGTGAATATTCAGATGGACCTTTCAAAAGATGTGGAATGTGATCATATAATTGTTTGGAAAATCGATCTGTTTGGCATTTGAATTGCCCAGGATCCATTTGCTCTGTTTTCCCTGTGAATAAACTTAAAATAGAAGGTAAAAAGTTCATAGCTAGTCAGTCATGTGTCTGAAGCAGCAAAGAATAAGAGCATGAAGACAAAAGCACTACAGAGTTAAGTGTTGAGTGATTTCCACTGACTTTTGCTGCCACCCAGGTCACCCAGAACACCCAGACAGGAATTCCAGAACTGCTTATCACAATCACATCTGCTCAGGCTTAGGAAGTAGAATGTTCATCTTTTCAAAGCTCTTGCTGTTGCCAGTAGCCAGGATTAGCACACAAAGCATTTACTGGGAAAGACCAGTCCATTAGTGTTTACTAACAATCACTGATAATATCTAATCACACAGTGAAATTAAGAACACTAGTAAATGAGGTCACTCAAATAAGGCCTCACTTAAGTCAAGTCAAATTCTCTTTCGGGAGGTTAGCTTCTCAAGAGTGTTGACTGTTTGGCTGGTCCTATCATGGTCATAGTTTTTCTACACTTTGTGGTGGATTGTCACTTATAATTACTAATTCCCCTCAAGGCCTTCAGATCATGTGAGAAATTTGATTTAGTAGAAAAAGATTAGAGTTACTAACTAACTCTATTTTTGCCAAAAGGTTGGCCAATATTTTAGTTCAAATATCTGATGTGTTATCTTGAACTATGGTTTTCTTGAATTAAAATGATGAAATCTTCACATTTTACAGATGATGAATTCATATTTTACAGATTTAAAATAAAAAATATTGAACATTGATTGGTTGTAATGTAACAAGGCAGTTTTTTTAACCAAATTTACCAAAAATAATTTTGACAAATGAACACTTGTTTTCCATTCCCAGTATCTACACATAAATCAATGACCATACTCAGGCTATGGTCACACAGCTATCATGTCTTCCATTATTCATAGAACTAAATGGTGAATAATTGACCCTATTGACTTTCCTAGAGGTTGGTCAGGCTTTCGTTGGAGGCCTGGCAATTTGGTGGCAATAATAGTGCTACACCGTACACTACTGGCTGTCAAAGATAATAGAAACCTTGATGGAAGCTCAAAAAAAAACTGAAAGAGATGTGAATAGATATTAGAATTATAGAATTATTAGATTATAGAATATTAACCCATGTTCTCTGTCAAGCACTAGGGACAAATGGCCATTTTCCAGAGAGTTTCCAGTAGGCATTGCTTTCTAACAATTACTATTGATCTACAGTAGTATTTTTTTATTTCTGGAACACTGATTATATCTAATAGTGTTACTTATAAAAAGTTGAAAAAATGGAAATAATAATTTTGGTGTATTTTTAAAATATGTTTAAATATCAGATAAATCACTTCATTTTAAATCACTTAGTTATTGACCTTTTTAACATAATTGAACATAGAGTTTTCTTATAATTAATGCACAATATGTTATGTAGAAATTCTAGTCATTACTTAAAGGGGTTTTCCAGTAATATTGATTTTTAAGTGCCCACAGCCTGCCCCCTTAAATAGAGGATTCATACTTACCTGTTCCACAGCGCTCCGGTCCTCAGCACTGCCTCCACTTTCTCCATCTTCCGATCTCTTCGCAGTTTACACCTGGCAGTGCATGGGCGAGGTGACATGCACCACTCCACCCAATGAGAGGTGGCTGGAACAGTGCATGTCACCATGCCCATGAGATTCTTAGCCAATATATTTTGATCAAAACACATGTACGCCAACCTACCAGCGACAATGTGATCTCAGTCAGACAGGACCTATTCTAAACCTATGACGTTGAGCTTCTACATTCAGGATGGTTTTTATCTTTTTTCAGTGATTTTTGTTTAGTCTGTAGTATATGCTTGAAGGAGTGACACCTTCAAGTTGGGAGTAGCATTTTTTATGCACTTTTGTAGGATAGCCGGGCACCTATCCCACAGGCGACCTTGATTATTTGGTACATATAGCTGTGAGTGCTTTTCCTCTGATTGGTTGCTTGACTGCACACAGAGGTAACAAGAAGCAGCACACTATATGTGCAGGTTCTGCTCTCCTGAATGTAGATGCCCAATGGCATAGGTAGGATTAGAGTAGGACCTTTCTGACTGAGACCACCTTGTCACTGGTAGGCGGGCACAGATGTGTTTTGATCAAAATATATTGGCTAGGAATCTCAGATTTTATCATATTAGAATGAGGGCTTAGTCTATTTATTATATTTGCATGTACTGTGTTAATGCATTATTTTGTGTGATTTTTCTTTTATAAATATAGCCATGTACATCCGCATATTTATTTATCACATTGTGCAGAATGTTTTTTATCTTTTTCAGTGATTTTTGTTTAGTCGGATATAACCAGTGCAGGGACTGTAAGATGGAGAAAGTGAAGGCAGCAAGGAGGACCAGTGAAGCATAGAGCAGCTAAGTATAAATCTTCTATTTCAGGGGCAGGCTGCGGGCACTTGATTAAAAATCAACATGATTGGAAAATCTCCTTAATTTTACATTGATACCTTCATAAGATACCAGTGGTATTTGAGCTTAGAAATGTTAACATTTAAGAGAAAAGATGTACAAATTCCATATATCATTTCACCATGGGAGGAACTTAGTTGTCACATGACCTGTGCACCTATAATTTAAAGGGAGTCTGTCACCTCATTTTCACCTTTATAACTAAGAGCACTGCCCCACAGAAGATTGCAGACACATCCCAGACATTCCTGTGTACTGTATTCCATGTCCAGGAAAAGCACTTTTATTCTGTAGGAAAACAGCTTCCAAGTGCCTGGCTCTGCTGCTGCAAGTGCTCAAAGCAAACCAAACTGAAGAGGGGAGGGCTGCTTTAGCTGCTCATATCTTGGGATTGGTAGCAGATAGAAAAATGGTCTATCTTTGAAAGCTGGCATTCCAAGCTTTCAAATGATACCAAAATCACAGCATTACATCCAGTATATCAGAAGATATAGCTGTTACAAATCAAGTCGGGAGAGAAACCTGTTTTTTGTTTCACTTTCAGCTGGGCACTTGGGAGCTGTTTTCCTGCAGAATAAGGCTTCATTCACACGACCGTATGTGTTTTGCGGTCCGCAAATTGCGGATCCGCAGAAAAAAACGGATGACGTTCCGTATGGCATCCGTGTTTCCGTTTTTTTTGCGGATCCATTGTAACAATGCCTATCCTTGTCAGCAAAACGGACAAGAATAGGACATGTTCTATCTTTTTTGTGGAACAGAAATATGGACATACGGAAACGGAGTACCTTCCGTTTTTTTTTGCGGACCCATTGAAATGAATGGTTCCGCATACGGTCCGCAAAAAAAACCGGAAAGGACACGGAAACAAAATACGGTCGTGTGAATGAAGCCTAAAACTGCTTTTTCTCAACATGGAATACAGATACACAGTGCACACAAGTATGTCTGGGATGTGTTTGTAATGTTCTGTGGGCAGTGCTCTTAGTTATATAGGTGAAAATGAGGTGACAGACTCCCTTTAATAATGGCTGGCATATATTGTATCATGGTGATTTTAGCCTCTTGAAGCTACAATGTATAAGGATATTCAGCAATAGAAAATAACAGTGAGTACAATGTTTTTGACAGTTTCATGGTAAAAGCCATATATACACACTGATCATTATTTATTTATTTTTTTAAATCTCAGCTTAATATAAAATCCTCTCCTTGGGTCCTTGGGCTAGAAACAATAGTTGTTGGAATTGAAGTGGCATTAGATTTGGTGTGCATTGTCCCTTCCTGGAAAACAGGAAATTAAAGGATGCTAAAATGCAACATGTGTTCAATAGGTAGTCCCGGTATTTTTCTTAGGCTTATGTAAAGAGAAAATCACCACAGGCTTCTGGAAAAATCACCTGTGCAAAATAGAAAACATCATAAAAAACAGCACACATTTATCAAGTACCCTTTCGAAATCAATTTCGAAGTAAGCATAATACCAGGGGCAAAAAAAGGTAAAATTGGCTCCATGTTGCAGGTGGGTCCAAATTGACAGAAGGAGGGGCAACATAATTAGGGCCAACATATGTAGGTAGGGACAACAGAAGTAGGAGGGATAGCAATACCATAGTGCAGAACAATATACTGCCCCAGCTGTACCAAATACCACAGTTCATCACAAAACTCTGCCACCTGTGTCACAGTATTCACCTGTATCACTATCCTGAGGACGTCGATACAGTTGAATTCATGAGAGCACTTGTGGTTACTGGTCAGGCGTGTAAGAGAGAATCAGATCATTATGTAACAGGAGGCATCAGCCCACCGGGAAATTTCTCTGTAGGGTCTATGGTCAATCCGTTCCTGCATGACACTATGTAAGTAGGTGCCCCGAACTGTCTAGTGAAAATTTGGTCATCAAATGCTGAGAAATCTTTATTTTTATACACACGGGCAGGGCTCCTCCATCTACTGAGAATCCAACAGGAATTACAGTGCCATTTTTGACAAATGACTGCACGTCTGGGTACAATTCATTGTATAAGACTGGATAAAAGGCAGAAAAACACTCCCAAGCAACATGCTTCACTGATCTTTTTTCACACCCATGGCCGGTAGGTCTGAAACATGTTGTCCAGTTTCTGTTATCCAGTGAATAGATAAAAAATGATTATTCAGGATCCAAGTGCTGTTTTCTGTTATTTCCATAGAATTTAAAGGGGTTCTTCAAGTTAAATTTATTGATGACCTACCCTCAGGATAGGTCATCAATATCAGATCAGCGGGGTCCGACACCCAGCACCCCCACGATCAATGTGATATTTATTTATCACATTGTGCAGGATGTTTTTTATCTTTTTCAGTGATTTTTGTTTAGTTGGATATAACCAGTGCAGGGACTGTAAGATGGAGAAAGTGAAGGCAGCAAGGAGGAGCAGTGAAGCATCGAGCAGCTAAGTATAAATCTTCTATTTCAGGGGCAGGCTGCGGGCACTTGATTAAAAATCAACATGATTGGAAAATCTCCTTAATTTAATTTTAATTAAAGTTTAATGTTAACATTTAAGAGAAAAGATGTACATTTAATGTTTAATTAAGTTTAATGTTAACATTTAAGAGAAAAGATGTACAAATTCCATATATCATTTCACCATGGGAGGAACTTAGTTGTCACATGACCTGTGCACCTGTAATTTAAAGGGAGTCTGTCACCTCATTTTCACCTTTATAACTAAGAGCACTGCCCCACAGAAGATTGCATACACATCCCAGACATTCCTGTGTGTACTGTGTGTCTGTATTCCATGTCCAGGAAAAGCACTTTTATTCTGTAGGAAAACAGCTTCCAAGTGCCCGGCTCTGCTGCTGCAAGTGCTCAAAGCAAACCAAACTGAAGAGGGGAGGGCTGCTTTAGCTGCTCATATCTTGAGATTGGTAGCAGATAGAAAAATGGTCTATCTTTGAAAGCTGGCATTCCAGGCTTTCAAATGATACCAAAATCACAGCATTACATCCAGTATATCAGAAGATATAGCTGTTACAAATCGAGTCGGGAGAGAAACCTGTTTTTAGTTTCACTTTCAGCTGGGCACTTGGGAGCTGTTTTCCTGCAGAATAAGGCTTCATTCACACGACCGTATGTGTTTTGCGGTCCGCAAATTGCGGATCCGCAGAAAAAAACGGATGACGTTCCGTATGGCATCCGTGTTTCCGTTTTTTTTGCGGATCCATTGTAACAATGCCTATCCTTGTCAGCAAAACGGACAAGAATAGGACATGTTCTATCTTTTTTGCGGAACAGAAATATGGACATACGGAAACGGAGTACCTTCCGTTTTTTTTTGCGGACCCATTGAAATGAATGGTTCCGCATACGGTCCGCAAAAAAAAACGGAAAGGACACGGAAACAAAATACGGTCGTGTGAATGAAGCCTAAAACTGCTTTTTCTCAACATGGAATACAGACACACAGTGCACACAAGTATGTCTGGGATGTGTTTGTAATGTTCTGTTGGGCAGTGCTCTTAGTTATATAGGTGAAAATGAGGTGACAGACTCCCTTTAATAATGGCTGGCATATATTGTATCATGGTGAAAGGGGTTCTTCAAGTTAAATTTATTGATGACCTACCCTCAGGATAGGTCATCAATATCAGATCAGCGGGGGTCCGACACCCAGCACCCCCACGATCAATGTGATATTTATTTATCACATTGTGCAGGATGTTTTTTATCTTTTTCAGTGATTTTTGTTTAGTTGGATATAACCAGTGCAGGGACTGTAAGATGGAGAAAGTGAAGGCAGCAAGGAGGAGCAGTGAAGCATCGAGCAGCTAAGTATAAATCTTCTATTTCATGGGCAGGCTGCGGGCACTTGATTAAAAATCAACATGATTGGAAAATCTCCTTAATTTAATTTTAATTAAATTTTTAAGTTTAATGTTAACATTTAAGAGAAAAGATGTACAAATTCCATATATCATTTCACCATGGGAGGAACTTAGTTGTCACATGACCTGTGCAGGAGGCACGTGCCGTACCAGTGCTGCCTCCTCTTCACTGTTTACATGCTGGCCGACACGGGGGTAGTGGTGAGTAGGTGTAATTACACCTAACCACCCCATTCATTTCAATGGGAAGGATCACTCCCACAGACTTGTATAGGAGCGATCTTTCCCATTGAAATGAATGGGGCGGTTAGTTGTAAATACACCTACTTACCACTAACCCTGTTATGGCCAGCATGTAAACAGTGAAGAGGAGGCAGGGGGGGTGCCGGGTGTCGGACCCCCGTCGATCTGATATTGATGACCTATCCTGAGGATAGGTCATCAATAAATTTAACTTGGAGAACCCCTTTAAATGGTGCAGCAGAGAACATATTTGACAACTTCCCTCTTCCAACACAAATCTTGCCGTGGAATTGGAGTCCCAGCAGTTGGACCATCAAAGATCTAACATTTACTATCTATATAGTGGATAGGTGATAAATAATTTAAACTGGAATACCTATTTAATGTAGACATACAGTACAGACCAAAAGTTTGGACACACCTTCTCATTCAAAGAGTTTTCTGTATTTTCATGACAATTAAAATTGTAGATTCACACTGAAGGCATCAAAACTATGAATTAACACATGTGGAATTATATACTTAACAAAAAAGTGTGAAACAACTGAAAATATGTCTTATATTCTAGGTTCTTCAAAGTAGCCACCTTTTGCTTTGATTACTGCTTTGCACACTCTTGGCATTCTCTTGATGAGCTTTAAGAGGTAGTCACCTGAAATGGTTTTCACGTCACAGGTGGGATTTCTTGCCTTATAAATTGGGTTGGGATCATGAGTTGTGTTGGGCAGAAGTCAAGTGGATACACAGCTGATAGTCCTACTGAATAGACTGTTAGAATTTGTATTATGGCAAGAAAAAAGCAGCTTAGTAAAGAAAAACAAGTGGCCATCATTACTTTAAGAAATGAGGATCAGTCAGTCCGAAAAATTGGGAAAACTTTGAAAGCGTCCCCAAGTGCAGTCGCAAAAACCATCAAGCGCTACAAAGAAACTGGCTCACATGAGGACCGCCCCAGGAAAGGAAGACCAAGAGTCACCTCTGCTGCGGAGGATAAATTCATCCGAGTCACCAGCCTCAGAAATCGCAGGTTAACACCAGCTCAGATTACAGACCAGGTTAATGCCACACAGAGTTCTAGCAGCAGACACATCTCTACAACAACTGTTAAGAGGAGACTGTGTGCAGCAGGCCTTCATGGTAAAATAGCCGCTAGGAAACCACTGCTAAGGACAGGCAACAAGCAGAAGAGACTTGTTTGGACTAAAGAACACAAGGAATGAACATTAGACCAGTGGAAATCTGTGCTTTGGTCTGATGAGTCCAAATTTGAGATCTTTGGTTCCAACCACCGTGTCTTTGTGCGACGCAGAAAAGGTGAACGGATGGACTCTACATGCCTGGTTCCCACCGTGAAGCATGGAGGAGGAGGTGTGATGGTGTGGGGGTGCTTTGCTGGTGACACTGTTGGGGATTTATTCAAAATTGAAGGCATACTGAAACAGCATGGCTACCACAGCATCTTGCAGCGGCATGCTATTCCATCCAGTTTGCGTTTAGTTGGACCATCATTTATTTATCAACAGGACCCCAAACACACCTTCAGGCTGTGTAAGGGCTATTTGACCAAGAAGGAAAGTGATGGGGTGCTCCGCCAGATGACCTGGCCTCCACAGTCACCAGACCTGAACCCAATCAAGATGGGTGCTAAGCATCTCTGGGAACTCCTTCAAGACTGTTGGAATACCATTTCAGGTGACTACCTCTTGAAGCTCATCAAGAGAATGCCAAGAGTGTGCAAAGCAGTAATCAAAGCAAAAGGTGGCTACTTTGAAGAACCTAGAATATAAGACATATTTTCAGTTGTTTTACACTTTTTTGTTAAGTATATAATTCCACATGTGTTAATTCATAGTTTTGATGCCTTCAGTGTAAATCTACAATTTTCATAGTCATAAAAATACAGAAAACTCTTTGAATGAGAAGGTGTGTCCAAACTTTTGGTCTGTACTGTATTAGGAAGTCCTCAATTATAATGTGTTTCATTTCAAGAACAGATAAGAAAAGCTCACTTCTATGGATCAAGAGCTCAATGAAACCCAAGTGAGAGCCACAATTTTCAAATGAAAAGACACAGAAAGGCAATTAATCTGCTCAACAGTGTCCAACCTATCACAAGTACTTCAAGGGCATAACACGGACCTGTCATCTCTCCTGGGCTTTTATGAACATATTCTTATGACTCTATGTTGTACCTTTAGTTTATTATACTAGCGTTCAGAGATAAAGGATCTCGGTCCTTCTTTGTAGACTGCTAGCAATTTATTCATAACTCTTAGAAGAAATAATAAATGAATGGTACAACATAAAGTTATAGAATAGGAATAGAGGCTACACAATAGTTATTACATGGGGAATACTAGTAGCTAATACAGGTATGTCAGGAGAAGGGACAGGTTCTCTTTAATGACAAGTTCCACCAGAAGAAAGTCCAAAGACCTGCAGGTCTCTCTTGGCTTCTCTAAGCTTAGTGTTTGTGACTCCACGCAAGGACAATCTGTAATTGAAGCCAGAATAGTGGGTCAGAAACCACTGCCATCCTAGAGTAACTTCAGTTCTTCTTGCTTCGCCAGTATTTCGTTCTATCCTGCTTCTGGTCCAGGTTAACCTGTGTCTCAAGCAAACACCATAGATACGGGGCACCTGCTGTTTCACATAGCAAACACCCAGGGCTCATGTCTGCGATCGGCAACAATACTGAAAACCCGGAAGCACTGCATTTCCAGTGCTCCCCTTAATGGCAATCAGGCGAGCCATTCATTCCCTGTGGCAGCCTCGGTCCCCCTACAGGATCTGAGCCTGCCTGTGGCTGTTTTTTTTTTTTTAAGTATTAAAACACAAGAAAAACTATACAAATGTTGTATTGCTGTAATTGTACTGACCCAGACAATGAAGGGTACTGTATGGGTCAGTTTTACCACATAGGGAATGCCGTAAAAACCAAAGCTATAAAACTGTGGTGGAATTTTTTTTTCCAATTCTATACCATTTGGATTTTGTTCAGCTTCCTACTACAAGTACATTGTAAGCATCACAAAATCATGCCATCATACGGCTATGTGATTGGAAAAATAAAAAAGTTACGGCTCTGGGTGGGCCGGGAGTAGAAGACGGAAATGCAAAAGTTGAAAATTGCCTTGTCCTCAAAGGGTTAAATAAGTGAGAGACCAAAAAAAATGATTTGGATTGAATCGATTTGGCCGAATCAAACTTGAATCTAATTTTGAGCAATTCACTCATCTCTACTTATTATTAGTGTTTTGAAGGCTCCACGCAGCATATATAAAACTATCTATAAATCACTGATTTCTTTTATTTTAAATGTCTACAACTCTGTATCTATATGCAACCATTAAACTATAAACACTGTGATGTATATTGGATTGATGTAAAAAAAAAGTGTCTAGAATGGACAATCATGTGAGAACTTTGGAAATTCTGGCCCCATAGAAGGTGTGTTATTGTCACCAACATATTACTTCGACGCATCCAATGAATTTGATCCAAAGTTTAGGAAAAATTCAATTTGCCATGAATCCGAATTTCCTCGTGCTTCGTGGCTGCTACATGTGTTACAAAGTAAAAGTAAGAAGCCCGGGAACGCAAGATCACCCATAATGCCATGCAGCCAGCCAATCAGCAGATAGCCATCCCCTGTGATGACACAGCCCTATAAAAAGCCTCATTCCACGTGGTCTCCAACATTTTACTGTGACCTAAGCTTAGGGAAAGAAGTGACAAGTGCTTATGTACTAGGAACAGTGTTTCAGAAAGCATTTAATTGTAGAATATTGGAGAATGTAGGGACAGTGAAGGGACAGTGTAGGGAGATTTTAGGCACTGTAGGGAGAGCATAAGGAGATTGCAGGGACAGTGCAGGTTCAGCGTAATCACCTTGTGCATCTTGTTTACCTGCTGCCACAATCCCAGTTAATCTTTCAATTTATACATAGAATTACTGTGCCTCATTATTAAGCTACATTCAGACAACTGTGCTCCGTTCCGCAGCCCTTCAAAAAAAAAAAAAAAGAACATGTCCTATTCTTGTCTTATTCTTGTTACATTTTTCAAAAAGGATATGTATGCCACTGGGCCTTGCTATCACACTTCTGTTGTTGGGGTCTGCTACTACTGTGATCTGCCACCATCTTGTGCTGTATGCCACTGCTGCTGCCCCTTCTCCCACTCTTGGGGCCACTATTGTCCCTGTTACTACCACTGCTGTTGGCCCCCATACCCACTCTGTTATGGGGCCACTATTGTCCCTGTTTATCTGTGTTGACATCATAGTTTATTTTTCCTCTTATAAACCGTCATAATAGCAGAAGAAAAAAAAGGATCCTGTATTTTGAGCATTTGTATGGCCTCTTTCACACAGTCAGTATTTGGTCTTATCTCTGTTTTTAGCTTACAAATACTGATCAAATGCTGATGCAAAACACTGACCAACTACTGACCATCTGAAAGAGGCTTTATGGATGCTCAAAATACCAGATTTGTTCTCTTTTTTTAGGTTTCTGTTCGTCTGATGAATCAAAACAGTAATGTTAAAACAACATTACTGCCACTATTGCTTCCCCACCCAACACTCTGTCATGGGGCCACTACTGTCACTGCTGCTGCCACTGCCGTCCCCACTCTTTCATGGGACCACTACTGCTACTGCTGCCACCATCCCCTCTGTCATGGGGCCACTATTGTCACCATTACTGCCACTGCTGCTGCCACTGTCCCCACTCTGTCATGGGACCACTATTGTCATGTTACTGCCACTGCTGCCACCACTGTCCCCACTCTGTCATGGGGTCACTAATGCTACTGCCACCATCCCCACTCTGTCATGGAGCCACTATTGTCATGGTTACTGCCACTGCTGCTACTGCCCCCACTGTGTCATGGGGCCACTTTTTTCACAGTAACTGCCACTCTCTCACTCAGTCATGTGACCACTTCTTGAATCTTGGGGCACTACATGGTTAAGTCCATGCCGATAAACTGGACCTGATGCTAACAATGACCTGCAATACTGACGCACAGCGATTCGACAACTAACATGCATTAAACAAATGCTTTTTTTTCTCCACTAAGTTATTGGAGCTGCCTCTATTTCTTTATTTTGTTCCACTAAGGAGCCATTTGGACACAGCTCATGCTGGGGAGTGTACTTTTTTTTTTTTTTGCTTTACTGAAGGGTGCTGTATGCTTTTCTTTTTGTTTAACAGAAGAGGGCTGCTATGAATCTTGGTCCACACTGTTACTGCCACTGTTGATGACGAGTTAAATCTCGGTGCACTGCACAGTTATGTCCACGACGATTAATTAGACCTGATGCTTTTATTGACCTGTAATACTGATGCACAGTAATTTGACAGCTAACAGAACAGATTAGCTATGAATCTTGGTGCCCTGCACAGTGATGTAGACAGCGATAAATTACAAATGGCTGTAATACTTACAGCACAGTACCTACAGGATGGATTAACTATGAATGTGGGTGCACTAAAATGTAATGCACATGGTGATGCACACCCCCATCCCCCCCGCACTCTCCATGCAGTTTAAGTTCCAAGTCTTCACACTGAAATTGGGTGACCAAGTGGGAAGAATATGATTAGGAAGAGGGGACTGGGTATATCAGATTTATTGTGATTCGTAATGAATTAATTTGGAGCTAATCAAATTTCTTGCCGAAGTTTGGTGAATAATCCGAATTGAATTTTTCAAAACTTCACTCATCTCTACGGGATAAAGGCAATTTTAAAAATCTTTTTATAAGTTTTCAAAAATAGGATTTTCTTTTTTGTACTTTTATAATAATAATAATAATAATAATAATATTTATTTATATAGCGCCACCATATTCCGCAACTCTTTACAAAGTCATCGGGTTCTTGTACAATACAAACATGACTAGCTAATATACAACTGAAACACTAGGAGTGAGGGCCCTGCTATTAGGAATAGGGGGTGACACATAAGGTGGTTGATTGTGATAGGTAGGATTCGAGCCATAATTGTAATGAAAGGTGTGGTGCTGGCCGATCTTCTTTGGATTTGGGACTATTAGAGGATCGACTTTTTTTTAGTCCCACTAGGGGAGTTATCTCAACAACTGATCTCCTAATAATAAACTTATCTGTCACAATTACCTGTCTAGGGTCTAATAGATTTCCATAGACGGCGAGGGGTCTTATGATACTGAAACATTTTGACTTTTATTGGTTCCTGTGGGCATAATTTCTTTTTGCTAACACAAACTCCTGTATGGGTTTATTTTTCTGTTCTTGCTACGTTGTTACTACCGTAATCGTTACCACAGTTGTTTCCAATAGGAAAACTAAAAACACTGATGGAGGAAAACCTTGACAAAAACGTTTCATCACGTTTGTCTAAGGCTATTAGATATCTATAAACGAAGCATTTGATGGGAAGGTAACGACATCTTAATACGGGCTAAATCAATGATGCTGACTCCATAACATGACATTCTTGCATTTTCCCGTTTGGCCGCATCGAAAATTCAGATGTAAAAAGTGGGAATTGGAACCAGAAGGTTTGGCGAAACATCAACATCTTGTCCACCAACTTAGCATGTGTGTATTTTATTAACACGTGGCTAATGGCACCGCAAGTTTCGACAAGAACATCCAAATGAAAATGGAGAGACCCCCTTGAAGAAAGTCAGCTATATGTGAGGTCATCTGATGCGTCTTGGGGTGCCACGGTGTGAAATTCACACTACACATTGCTGTTCGTTGCTCTGTGTTGAAAATTGCCTCCCCAGAGGTGCTGTCATCTTTAATAAAAGTGTGTGAACCACTCCTCCAGCTGTTGACTACAGATTGTTTTTTCTATATATCGCTGCATTTGTTCCAAGTGAAATTCCTTTGCCTCTTATATATTTGCTGTAGATTACAATTGCCTGACATCTTCATTTGGCGCAGTTTTTGTACTATACTTTGCACTTAAACAACATAACCGCAGCCAAACGTGGCATTTAAATACCAACGTATGAAACAGAAGTTTTTTTGGGGGGGGGAATAAATTGTATGTGACACACTGAGTGCATGCAGTATAATGCCTTCTTTATCCTCCAGACTTTCACAAGAGAATTCAAATGTCTTTGGTGAACGAGTGTATTCTTATGAGGAACAGATGCCAGTTCACTAATATAATTGTACTCATAAGACCGTTTGGGGTGATTATGGGCAGGTATAATAAACTGCATGGATGAGGGCAACATGTTACAGCTGTCCGCGACAGTAAATAGCCTAATAAATATTACATTTATTTTCATTTCTCGACTCGGGAGCCGATTTATAGCGAGACTGCAAAAGATTTATGGGTAAGAACATTATCTGTCAGAAATGAAGATGTGACATCGATGGTTTGGAGAATCTGTTAGCTCTTTTCCGCCATCTAGTGGTATTCGAAGGAAAAAAAACAAAATATTCTTATTTGTACCACTAGCTATTTTTGTAAAATAATTTTGTAATATACTGGGTTTGACGAAATCAAATACTCAGTTTATAGTTTAGGCAGCTGACATGCAAATATGTAGACAGCAAACAAACTGTAAAGGTATTACAGTAACTACATATGCATATGATAAAAAAAGGTATTAAACTGTATTATGGGAGCTGTACAATTTTTCCATATATGTTCTGTATCAAATCATCGCAGTTTTCAAGATCTCTGCTTGCTTTCATTCACAGCAGGGATAACTGTGCTGTAACTTAATCATAGAGTAACTGTAACACGCCTTGCACTTTTGTGTCCATCACATGGCCAGGACAGATTCTCATCCACTTGAAGTAAACAGCATTTTTTTGTTTTTATTTCTTTTTTAGATCAGGGAAAATGGGGGGGGGGGGGAGAAAAAATATATTTGTTTTATGTTTTCATTTCTTATTAATAGCACAAAAAAATCTGCCAGTGTAAAAGGGCCCTTAGATTTTGCACCGAAATCAGCCATGGTAGAGGGATCATCAATTTGGAATTCTTGAATGTTAAACATTATATTACCTAATAGTTACCCAATTTGTCAGTATTGTCCTAAATTTTCAAACCAGGCAATTTTGGCTTGTCCTGACCAGAAAATGGGCAGGTTTTATGTAAACCTGTCCAGAAGTGGGCATTCCCAGGTGGGTTTAAGGTCTATCGGGGAGCTGGGCTTAAGAGCCTGGATTTACCAAATAAAATGATGGTAAACATAATATCATGATTAGTGATGAACGAATTATTCGATTTGCCGTGAAGCCAAATATCCTCGTGCTTCATGGTAGCGAAGCGATTTCACCTGAAATAGTGTAAGAAAACAAAAAAATGTATACTTTTCTGATCCATCTGCTCTTAAAGGGCCGATCGCCGACATCTTGCTTCAAGATCTCGGCTGAAATGTTGTGTGCAGTGACATATGTTGTTACCACGCCAGCCGGTGTGATGACGTCATCTTGACCCATGCGAGATTTCGCGTTAGTCCTTCAAGCAAGATGGCAGCAGCCGGCCCATCACGAGCAAATGGATCAGGAAAGATTTTTTTTTTTAATTTTACACTCTGTTATTAATATATTTGCAATCAGCTATGAACGCAGCATTCAGGGGTTCAATGATGGAGGCAGTGCAATTGCCGTTCCCTGTCATTACACTCACTACTTACAAAGAAGTGCGCTTCGTGACAAAGTAATTCGTCATGAAGAGGATTTTTTTTGTAAAATTACTTGAAGTAGCTGTATGGAATTTTTAAATACTTTGCTCATTGCTAATCCTGATAAATGAAGGTTACCTTTTTTGTTAAACTAAGTACCTTTACAAGTGGGGCTATACTCCGCTTATGCTGCTATAACTTCCCTGCCCCGCTGTGCTCCCGTTCTGTTTTCGCACTCTTTATGCTAATAGATAGCATTGGTACACGGAGGAGGAAACCCTAGCGCTTCTCAGTGGGCTTCTCCTTCTCCCTGGCTGTTGCAAAGTCCAATCGTGTCACAGCCAGGGAGAAGATGAGCTGTTTTTTCTCCCTGGCTGTGACGCTCTCCGTTGCGATTGGACCGCGGAGAAGGAGAAGCCCACTGAGAAGTGCTGGGGTCTTCTCTTTCCTGTACTGATGCTAACTATTAGCATACAGGGCAGCAAAAAAGAATGAACAGTGGCACAGCAGGGCAGGGAAGTTATAGCAGCATCAGCGGAGTGTACCCCACTTTTAAAGGTAATTTGTTTAACAAAAACACGGTCAAAGGGATTGTGAAAGAAAGGGCAATCAAAATCTAGATAATAGCATATTTATTATATTGTGCATCTTTACATCTCAGCTCCTCTGCTCTATGCCATATATGTATTCTACGTTGAGCAGCGGGGGGCATTTGATTTTCCTCTCACTGTTCTGCTCTATAAAGTGAAGTCCTTCAGGTACTTGCTCATGCAGGAAGTGATACTAGATATATTGTTCATTTGATATTGATCCATAACTTATTTCCCTTAAAGGGGCTATCCAATACATTTTTATTAGGAGGGACCTGATACAATAGCATTTACATTTTCCCTTCCTAGTCCACTCCGATCCAGCACCGCCTCTGGCTGTTGCCAGTGACTTTTTGTTTTATCTGCAGCAGTAATGGCCCATACATCACTGCAGCCAATCACTGACCTCAGCAGTCTCATGCCATTCACCACTGGGGCCAGTTCTTGGCTGCAATGATGTATGGGATGTCACTGCTGCAGACAACACAATTTGTCAGTGGCTGCAGCCTGGGTAGAAGAATGAGTGGAGGTGCTGGATCCGAGGGTGGTGGAAACCTGAGTCTAAATTTGTTTATTGCTGTAATAGGCTCCCATAAGTTTCTCCAAATACAAAAACTCTTGAACAACCCCCTTTAAATACAATTGGGGGTGCTAGCAGCTTTAAAGAGGTTGTCCACTTTGGGCAATCTATATTTTAGAAGGCTCCTATAAAGAAAAAGGGCTTGTGCCAACTTATAAAGGATAGAGCATACAAGTCTGACCACTGGGACCCCCAGCAATCGTGACAACTATATGAATGGAGGTCCATTCATCTCTGTAGCACTGCCAACAAGAAGCCAAGTACAGCACTCAGCAATGTCTACTAGTCCCACAGAACCTCCGCTTCATTCATGCGTAGGGTCCCCATTCTCATAATCAATGGGGGTCCCAGTGATTGCATCTCCAATAAGTAGACTTTTAAAATTATTACAAACCCTTTAAGGAGTGCTGATGTTGGGACACCCCTTCAATGATATGCATTGGAGATAGTGGGGGTCCACACAAAAGCTGAAAATAGGTCTACAGTACCTTTATGGAGCTGGTTTTGCAATCAGGACAGGAGGGCCTGTTTTATGTTTCTATAACCCTATGACCAATTTTCTATCTCTTTGTGTGGCTACAAATGCAGTTTAAATGGAGTAGCTCTGTACCCTGTGCCAAAGTGGGTGGAAACAACAAAGCTGGGCCTGTTTTCTCTTAGGGCCCCATAACAGTTATATGGTCTGACTCCATAGTGGCAGACCATGCGACTGCTATGGGGCCCAGGGCAAGAGGGGGCCCAGTCTTAGTTGAGATCATCTCCTCTTCGACTGGAGGTGAAAACTTGGTCAGGACTCTACCCTTTAAAGGAACAACTTTTAGCAAATGAGGCTATGGAAAAAATGGCCCAAGGGTCATTGAAAGGGGTTTATACAGAAGCTCTTCTGTTCTGTGTGAGGGGCCCGGTTTGATCCTTGCTATGGGGCCCTTACCTATGTACACCACTGTGCATTGCCTCTATGGTGGAGGAGCTTGACATCAGGTGTTCAATATCCCTCCAATGCCTCCACAGGACAAACAAAGTATTACACCGTTATACAGTCCTCAGTATAAGAGATACTATTTCTATCCACCCTGCTCTCTGACTAGTATATAAGGGATAATAACCCCCTGTAAACCAACAATTTGCTTCAAACAACATTTACTGAAATAAATTAGTGAGCAGTAATGTGTATTCCCCTGTGAAGATGAAATATGCCTGCTACTACTATTTGGACATGACGAACCCACAAGAGAAAGAAACCTCCATTAGTAACTGGTTATGAATATGCAGTTCACCTTCGGGCTGTTTCCAGTTAACCCGCAATATTTCCACTCTATGATTTTCCACTTTGTCAGAAAATTATATTTGAACAAATAAGTCCCTCTGGGCTCCTCAGTTTCTGTCTCTTGCTTTGAAACTTTCAACACAAATGCAGAGGATGGGAGAAGGGGAAATGGCTTGTGAGCAGACGCAGCGGCATTGTAATGATTTTGTTTGTGAGTAAAACCCCTGGGATTAGTGCTTGTCCTGAGCTATTTCTGAACGTTTTCAGACAGACGTGGGGTCTTTAATACCATCAGCTTCTCGCTTCTCTAGGGGGAAAACTGACGCCTTTTCTACTGCCCATTTTTGGCAGGTGCTGACAGCTATGAAAAACTATGTGGATTAAAGGAGATTGTATGCATGTATATATACCTCATGGTAAAAAACAGATAAATAAAAAGAGATCAGTAACCAAAGAAAGGACTGTCAGCAGTTTAGACATAACCAACCGTCAAAGCATAAATAAAAGGAAAAAGACCGCCGTACTTCCAAATGGTGAGAAAAATGTGTAGTCCTTTATTCACCCGTGCACCACGATTCTGTATTCATTTGCTTGAGAACGGTCCCAGTAAGCAGACCGAAACGTCGCACGGGTGAATAAAGGACTACACATTTTTTTCACCATTTGGAAGTATCGCGGTCTTTTTCCTTTTAGATAGATAGATAGATAGATAGATAGATATGAGACAGATCGATAGATAGATAGATAGATAGATAGATAGATAGATAGATAGATAGATAGATAGATAGATAGATATGAGATCTTCTGTCCAGCCTGCTATCACGGCTTGAGAAAAGTCCCGGTAAGAGGACTGAAACATCGCTCTGGTGAATAAAGAACAGCACCTTTGAATCACATCCTTGGGAGTGCCGTGGAATTATTTTTTATTTTTATCTTTATTGGATGCTGGATCACGTCCGCAGCTGCTGGCACACCGTGTTATATTTTTTGACTGCGGTCCCGCTTTCATTACATCTCTAGATAGATAGATAGACAGATAGATATTATATAGAAAACTAGATAAAAAATGCAAAAAGGCAGCACTCTCAGCAAGAAAAAGTGAAAAATGCAAAGTTTATTCACCCATGTGGACACAAAAACTTTGCATTTTTCATTTTTTCTTACTGAGAGTGCTGCCTTTTTCCATTTTTTTAATACTGGGCAATGGTCTACGTAGTCCCCTACTGTTTGGTGCTGCCATCCCTGCCTTGGCAGTTAGATAGATAAGATATGTAGATAGATAGATAGATAGATAAATAGATAGATAGATAAGATAGATAGATAGATAGATAGATAGATAGATAGATAGATAGATAGATAGATAGATAGATAGATAGAAGATAGATTTCTCCTGACTTCTCTGTTGCCTAGTAACTACAGTATTTGCATTCCCCATGTAGTAACAATTCTTCAGCCTCTATTGTTATGGCTCTATGTTGTGTCTTTCCCTAATTATTCCTGCGAGAAGTTATGAATGAATTACTAGCAGTTTGCAATGAAGGTCCAGATGGGCTGTTACCAGTTGGGGGTGTGTCCCTGCACAGTCTGACATTATCCAATCAGTGCTGCCGCTGTCAGACTGTGCAGGGACACACCCCAACTGGTGACACCCATCTGGACCCTTATTGCAAACTGCTAGTAATTCATTTATAACTTCTAGCATGAATAAAAAGGAATAGCACATCACAGAGTCATAAGAATAGATGCTCCAGGATTGTTATTAAATGGGGAATGCAAGTAGATACTAAAACAGACATGTCAGGAGAGGGGGTGGGTAATATTTAAGACTTGCATTTAGTTGGATTCTGTGAGGATCTTAGTGATAAAAGCTGGAATATCCTCTTGAGAACAATAGGACATATCCCGTTTCCATTGGAAAGGCTTCATTACAGCCAGTAATTAGGCAATTAGGGTAGCCTTCATTGTTGCTGGGTTTCACTCACCTGACTTGTGTCTTTGTCCTCAAGGCACGCTTAATCTAATCATCTTGTTGTTTCACTAATGTATACACTTCCAATTACAAGAAGTGTGCACCAAAGTGTCTTTTTGGAAGCTACTCGTTAGTTGTAGATTTAGTACATGTATGTTTAGTAGCCTGCACAATTAGTCTATGGTAGATCATTTCATATATGCCTTATCTATAGAGCAGGATGATGGAATTAATGATTGGGGCAGGAGGTTTTTAGATTTTTAAGTAATACAGTATAACCTTTACAACCTCATGATTGTTTATAGCCAGCCACCAGGTCTATTTCTCATAGGCTATCTATGATAAAGTTCTCAAGAAGGTGTTCACTGAACATTACTGAGATTTTGTAAAGATTTGGGACAAAACATCTGGGGCCTGGACCCATCCCCAATGCAAGTGAACCAAAGTCCTGTAAAAATATAACTTTGTTTAATTGAATGAAATTCTCTTAACAAATAAAGTTCACCGCTCTTTTTATGGATCACTTGTGGCCTTTCAGTGGTTCAGGTGAACAGATGAATTGTGGATTGGAAAGCGAAGGAATACTTCCAAGGTAAAGTAACATAGTAACATAGTTTATAAGGCCGAAAAAAGACTTCTGTCCATCCAGTTCGGCCTGTTATCCTACGAGTTGATCCAGAAGAAGGCAAAAAACCCCTGTGAGCAGAGGCGTAGCTAAAGGCTCATGGGTCCTGGTGCAAGAGTTCAGCTTGGGCCCCCCTTCCCTCAGTGCTTTGTGGTCAGGGGCAGGGAAGCACATAGCCTTCATGCTGCCTGAGGCAAAAATTGAAACGGCACCGCCCCCCATGTCAAATTCTTGACCTAACCAGCCAGAGGTGTAACTTGAAGATTGAAGAGGTATGACAGAGCCCTCCCACTTTCTATTACACCAATGTCTTTGGGCCCCCTCAGGCTCCTGGGCCCGGTAGCGACTCTACCTATAGCTACGCCCCTGCCTGTGAGGTAGAAGCCAATTTTCCCCACTTTAGGGGGGACAAAAAATTCCTTCCCGACTCCAATCAGGCAATCAGAATAACTCCCTGGATCAACGACCCTTCTCTAGTAACTATTACCTGTAATATTATTACCCTCCAAAAATACATCCAGGCCCCTCCTGAACTCTTTTAGTGAACTTACCATCACCACCTGCTCAGGTAGAGAGTTCCATAGTCTTACTACTCTTACTGTAAAGAATCCTCTTCTATGTTTGTGTACAAACCTTCTTTCCTCCAGATGCACAGTAACAGTCCTGGGGATAAATAGATTATGGGAGAGATCTCTGTACTGACCCCTGATATATTTATACATAGTTATTAGATCTCCCCTCAGTCGTCTTTTTTCTAAAGTAAATAACCCGATTTTGATCATCTTTCTGGGTACTGTAGTCCACCCATTCCAGTTATTACTTTAGTTGCCCTCCTCTGAACCCTCTCCAGCTCTGCTATGTCTGCCTTGTTCACAGGAGCCCAGAACTGTACACAGTACTCCATGTGTGGTCTGACTAGTGATTTGTAAAGTGTCAGGACTATGTTCTCATCACAGGCATCTATGCCCCTTTTGATGCAACCCATTATCTTATTGGCCTTGACAGCAGCTGCCTGACACTGGTTTCTACAGGTTAGTTTGCTGTTCACTAAAATTCCTAGGTCCTTTTCCATGTCAAAGTTACCCAATGTTTTACCATTCAGTGTGTACTGGTGATTTGCATTATTCCTTCCCATATGCATAACCTTACATTTGTCAGTGTTAAACCTCATCTGCCACTTCTCTGCCCAAGCCTCCAGTCTATCCAGATCCATCTGTAGCAGTGTACTGTCCTCTTCTGTGTTAATTACTTTACACAGTTTAGAGTCATATTTTACTGTGCAAGCCTTCTACAAGATCATTAATAAATATATTGAAGAGAATAGGGCCCAATACTGACCCCTGTGGTACCCCACTAGTGACAGTGACCAAATCTGAGTATGTGCCGTTAATGACCACCCTCTGTTTTCTATCACTGAACAAGTTACTTACCCACATACAGACATTTTCTACCAGGCCAAGCATTCTCATTTTATATACTAACCTTTAATGTGGTACCGTGTCAAATGCTTTGGAAAAGTACAGATATATGACATCCATTGATTCGCCGCGGTCCAGTCTAGAACTTACCTCCTCATGGAAAGTGATTAGAGATGAGCGAGCATACTCGTCCGAGCTTGGTGCTCGTTCGAGTATTAGGGTACTCGTAAGTACTCGCAGCTCGGACGAGTATCTTGCCATACTCGAGGAAAATGGCAACTTCCGCATTGTGCTTTTTTGGCGCCTATAAACACAGCCAATCACAAGCCAGGAGACTCTACAGAACACCAGCATCACGTGGGGCCCTTACATGTCGATAGCAGGGGTTGGCTGGCCTGATCAGGTGACCCTGGAATATACTAGTGACTGGCCGCGGCACTCGGCTCAGATGCCGTCTGGATGTCGTTAGGGATAGAGCTGCTGCCTTTCAGGGACAGTGTTAGGGCCTGAATTTAGTTCTCAGTTAGGCAGGAATCACCCACAAAGAACCCAACAGCCCTTCTAAGGGCTACAAGAATTTTTTTTTTGTCTCCTGGCTTGGCTGGCTGGCACTAGTAGTGCAGCTATCGCCATATCTAACCCTGTTTTTTTTTATTGTTCTATCTCAGTAATACAAATCCATTGCACACAGCACTGTGGAACCATTTTGTGTGTCACAGTTCAGCACTGACTCACTCCAATCCATATATACTGTCCAGGTGACACTTTCTGTACGTCACAGAATACAACCAAGTCATTTGCTACCAATATCATCTACCGCTTGATCCAGAAATCTCTCTGTGCGACATTTGTCTGGGTCGCAGACTAAATAGCCACCGTTAACAGGGTGTCAGTCAGTTCTACCATAGTTCTTGCACGTCACGTTCCCAAAAAAAACAAAATATAAAAAATAAATTATTTTTTTCAGTTGTTTTAGCTCAGTGATACAAATCCATTTTACTCAGCTGCGTGTAACCTTTCTGTGTGTCACAGTTCAGCACACTAGCTCCAATCCGTATATACTGTCCAGGTGACACTTTCTGTACGTCACAGAATACAACCAAGTCATTTGCTACCAATATCATCTACAGCTTGATCCAGAAAACTCTCTGTGCGACATTTGTCTGGGTCGCAGACTAAATAGCCACCGTTAACAGGGTGTCAGTCAGTTCTACCATAGTTCTTGCACGTCACGTTCCCAAAAAAACAAAATAAAAAAAATAAATTATTTTTTCAGTTGTTTTAGCTCAGTGATACAAATCCTTTTTAGTCAGCTGTGTGTAACTTTTCTGTGTGTCACAGTTCAGCACACTAGCTCCCATCCGTATATACTGTCCAGGTGACACTTTCTGTATGTCACAGAATACAACCAAGTCATTTGCTACCAATATCATCTACCGCTTGATCCAGAAAATTCTCTGTGCGACATTTAGTCTGGGTCGCAGACTAAATAGCCACCGTTAACAGTGTGTCAGTCAGTTCTACCATAGTTCCTGCACGTTACGTTCCCAAAAAAACAAAATTAAAAAAAAATATAAAAAAACAAATATAAAAAAAAATATATTTTTTCAGTTGTTTTAGCTCAGTGATACAAATCCATTTTACTCAGCTGCGTGTAACCTTTCTGTGTGTCACAGTTCAGCACATTCGCTCCGATCCGTATATACTGTCCAGGTGACACTTTCTGTACGTCACACAATACAACCAAGTCATTTGCTACCAATATCATCTATCGCTTGATCCAGAAAATTCTCTGTGCGACATTTGTCTGGGTCGCAGACTAAATAGCCACCGTTAACAGGGTGTCAGTCAGTTCTACCATAGTTCCTGCACGTCACGTTCCCAAAAAAACAAAATAAAAAAAATAAATTATTTTTTCAGTTGTTTTAGCTCAGTGATACAAATCCTTTTTACTCAGCTGCGTGTAACCTTTCTGTGTGTCACAGTTCAGTACACTAGCTCCCATCCGTATATACTGTCCAGGTGACTCTTTCTGTACGTCACAGAATACAACCAAGTCATTTGCTACCAATATCATCTACCGCTTGATCCAGAAAATTCTCTGTGCGACATTTGTCTGGGTTGCAGACTAAATAGCCACCGTTAACAGGGTGTCAGTCAGTCCTACCATAGTTCCTGCACGTCACGTTCCCAAAAAAACAAAATATAAAAAAAAATATATTTTTTCAGTTGTTTTAGCTCAGTGATACAAATCCTTTTTACTCAGCTGCGTGTAACCTTTCTGTGTGTC
>ONZH01027738.1:0-133255 GCA_900303285.1 Rhinella marina
GCGAATGTGCTGAACTGTGACACACAGAAAGGTTACACGTAGCTGAGTAAAATGGATTTGTATCACTGAGCTAAAACAACTGAACTAATAATTTTTTTTTTTTATATTTTGTTTTTTTGGGAACGTGACGTGCAGGAAATATGGTAGAACTGACTGACACCCTCTTAACGGTGGCTATTTAGTCTGCGACCCAGACAAATGTCACACAGAGAATTTTCTGGATCAAGCGGTAGATGATATTTGTAGCAAATGACTTAGTTGTATTGTGTGACGTACAGAAAGTGTCACCTGGACAGTATATACGGATGGGAGCGAATGTGCTGAACTGTGACACACAGAAAGGTTACACGTAGCTGAGTAAAATGGATTTGTATCACTGAGCTAAAACAACTGAACTAATAATTTTTTTTTTATATATTTGTTTTTTTATATTTTTTTACAATTTTGTTTTTTTGGGAACGTGACGTGCAGGAAATATGGTAGGACTGACTGACACCCTGTTAACGGTGGCTATTTAGTCTGCGACCCAGAGAAATGTTGCACAGAGAGTTTTCTGGATCAAGCGGTAGATGATATTGGTAGCAAATGACTTGGTTGTATTGTGTGACGTACAGAAAGTGTCACCTGGACAGTATATACGGATGGGAGCGAATGTGCTGAACTGTGACACACAGAAAGGTTACACGTAGCTGAGTAAAATGGATTTGTATCACTGAGCTAAAACAACTGAACTAATAATTTTTTTTTTTATATTTTTGTTTTTTTGGGAACGTGACGTGCAGGAAATATGGTAGAACTGACTGACACCCTGTTAACGGTGGCTATTTAGTCTGCGACCCAGAGAAATGTCGCACAGAGAGTTTTCTGAATCAAGCGGTAGATGATATTGGTAGCAAATGACTTGGTTGTATTGTGTGACGTACAGAAAGTGTCACCTGGACAGTATATACGGATGGGAGCGAATGTGCTGAACTGTGACACACAGAAAGGTTACACGTAGCTGAGTAAAATGGATTTGTATCACTGAGCTAAAACAACTGAACTAATAATTTTTTTTTTTATATTTTGTTTTTTTGGGAACGTGACGTGCAGGAAATATGGTAGAACTGACTGACACCCTGTTAACGGTGGCTATTTAGTCTGCGACCCAGAGAAATGTCGCACAGAGAGTTTTCTGATCAAGCGGTAGATGATATTGGTAGCAAATGACTTGGTTGTATTGTGTGACGTACAGAAAGTGTCACCTGGACAGTATATACGGATGGGAGCGAATGTGCTGAACTGTGACACACAGAAAGGTTACACGTAGCTGAGTAAAATGGATTTGTATCACTGAGCTAAAACAACTGAACTAATAATTTTTTTTTTTATATTTTGTTTTTTTGGGAACGTGACGTGCAGGAAATATGGTAGAACTGACTGACACCCTGTTAACGGTGACTATTTAGTCTGCGACCCAGAGAAATGTCGCACAGAGAGTTTTCTGGATCAAGCGGTAGATGATATTGGTAGCAAATGACTTGGTTGTATTGTGTGACGTACAGAAAGTGTCACCTGGACAGTATATACGGATGGGAGCGAATGTGCTGAACTGTGACACACAGAAAGGTTACACGTAGCTGAGTAAAATGGATTTGTATCACTGAGCTAAAACAACTGAACTAATAATTTTTTTTTTTATATTTTGTTTTTTTGGGAACGTGACGTGCAGGAAATATGGTAGAACTGACTGACACCCTGTTAACGGTGACTATTTAGTCTGCGACCCAGAGAAATGTCGCACAGAGAGTTTTCTGGATCAAGCGGCAGATGATATTGGTAGCAAATGACTTGGTTGTATTGTGTGACGTACAGAAAGTGTCACCTGGACAGTATATACGGATGGGAGCGAATGTGCTGAACTGTGACACACAGAAAGGTTACACGTAGCTGAGTAAAATGGATTTGTATCACTGAGCTAAAACAACTGAACTAATAATTTTTTTTTTTTATATTTTGTTTTTTTTGGGAACGTGACGTGCAGGAAATATGGTAGAACTGACTGACACCCTCTTAAAGGTGGCTATTTAGTCTGCGACCCAGAGAAATGTTGCACAGAGAGTTTTCTGGATCAAGCGGTAGATGATATTGGTAGCAAATGACTTGGTTGTATTGTGTGACGTACAGAAAGTGTCACCTGGACAGTATATACGGATGGGAGCGAATGTGCTGAACTGTGACACACAGAAAGGTTACACAAAGCTGAGTAAAATGGATTTGTATCACTGAGCTAAAACAACTGAAAAAATATTTTTTTTTTATATTGTTTTTTTATATTTTTTTTACAATTTTGTTTTTTTGGGAACGTAACGTGCAGGAACTATGGTAGGACTGACTGACACCCTGTTAACGGTGGCTATTTAGTCTGCGACCCAGACAAATGTCGCACAGAGAGTTTTCTGGATCAAGCTGTAGATGATATTGGTAGCAAATGACTTGGTTGTATTGTGTGACGTACAGAAAGTGTCACCTGGACAGTATATACGGATGGGAGCGAATGTGCTGAACTGTGACACACAGAAAGGTTACACGTAGCTGAGTAAAATGGATTTGTATCACTGAGCTAAAACAACTGAACTAATAATTTTTTTTTTTATATTTTGTTTTTTGGGAACGTGACGTGCAGGAAATATGGTAGAACTGACTGACACCCTGTTAACGGTGGCTATTTAGTCTGTGACCCAGAGAAATGTCACACAGAGAATTTTCTGGATCAAGCGGTAGATGATATTTGTAGCAAATGACTTGGTTGTATTGTGTGACGTACAGAAAGTGTCACCTGGACAGTATATACGGATGGGAGCGAATGTGCTGAACTGTGACACACAGAAAGGTTACACGTAGCTGAGTAAAATTGATTTGTATTGGTAGCAAATGACTTGGTTGTATTGTGTGACGTACAGAAAGTGTCACCTGGACAGTATATATGGATTGGAGTGAGTCAGTGCTGAACTGTGACACACAGAATGGTTCCACAGTGCTGTGTGCAATGGATTTGTATCACTGAGATAGAAAAAAAAAAAAAACAGAGTTAGATATGGCGATAGCTGCACTACTAGTGCCAGCCAGCCAAGTGACAAAAAAAAATAAATAAAATGTCTTCTAGCCCTTAGAAGGGCTGTTGGGTTCTTTGTGGGTGATCCCTGCCTAACAGACAACTAAATGCAGGCCCTAACACTGTCCCTGAAAGGCAGCAGCTCTATCCCTAACGACATCCAGACGGCATCTGAGCCGAGCGCCGCGGCCAGTCGGTAGTATATTCCAGGGTCACCTGATCAGGCCAGCCAACCCCTGCTATCGACATGTAAGGGCCCCACGTGATGCTGGGTGTACTGTAGAGTCTCCTGGCTTGTGATTGGCTGTGTTTTTAGGCGCCAGAAAAGCACGATGCGGAAGTTGCCATTTCCTCGAGTATGGCGAGATACTCGTCCGAGCTGCGAGTACTTACGAGTACCCTAATACTGGAACGAGTACCAAGCTCGGACGAGTATGCTCGCTCATCTCTAATAATAAACAAAAGAAAGGAACAAAAAAATAAGATTACGCCGGCCTTTGCCGACGTCGGGCCATCATGTCCTGCAGCTCTTGCAGCTCCAGCTGCAGGCCACAAATGAGACGGGACGCAGTGTGGAGCCTGGAGCCAAGGCGTCGTAATCCAGCCTCCACTTCGAAGTCAGTGGGGATGTCTGTAGGGGTGGAAACAGTTATGTACTTAGTTTGTATGATCGAGTTACAGTGGTTGTCCCACAAAAAAATCTAAACTTTAATGTACTGGAGCCAGTGGCGTACCGCCCATATAGGCAGACCACGCCACTGCTATGGGGCCCACGGCACAGGGGGGCCCGGAGCGCACGGGAGGCCCCGCCCCCTACTCTGCATCATTAAGATGCGTCCCGTCCCTGCGCTCCGGGCCTCTCCTGGCCCCCCTCACTGCCGCAACTTTTACCCTGATGAGTCCTGAGAGTGCTCCGTATACCATGCTGTATAATATACAGTATAATCCATACACCATGCTGTATAATATACAGTATAATCCGTACACCATGCTGTATAATATACAGTATAATCCATACACCATGCTGTATAATATACAGTATAATCCCTACACCATGCTGTATAATATACAGTATAATCCATCCTTGTGGCTGCCCCCATTCAGTATAACGTCTCCTTAATTTAAAAAAAAATAAAAAATAAATCAGTAGCTCATGTATACATTTCTTTAGTGGCAAAAGGGGGTGTGGCATGGGAGGAGCCAGGGTAGCATGTGGGATGGGCCGGGGTAGTGGGCGGGGTTAGGGGCCCCATTCAGATTCTTGCTATGGGGCCCAATGATTTCTATGTACGCCCCTGACTGGAGCGACTTATTCTGTGACATGTATTCTGTACTGACTGAGCCTTTTGTAGTACTTACTGGACACCCATACGGCGTGGTCTTCCCATGGTCCAGGTGAAAACTGCTCCCTGTTGGTTGGAGCTACCAAAGATAAAACATACATTTAGCTCATATTTTGAAGACAGAAGGTCCACCCATTACACTTTTTTTTTTAGCTACCTTCTACCTCTGGTAGCTGGGCTGGTGGTGTTGGAGGGGCAGGTGGGGTCCTCTCTCGCTGGGGTGGAGGACGGTGAGAGCGGTTCCTCTGTGGTGTAGCAGCTGTCAAAAATCATGAAATAATGGCCTAAGGCTACTTCTACACTAGCGGCAGCCCGATTCCGGCGTGTGAAGGGTCCCTCCGGATCCGCGCTGCCGCAGGTACACGTGTGGGGCCGTAACCGTGCTCCAGCCCAAATTCACTTTAATGGGGGCGGGCCGCGAATCCGGCCACAGCATGTTAACCCCTGCTGAGAGGCAGCCGGAGCAAAAACACAACAGTTACATGTTGTATTTTCGCTCAGGCTGCCTCCAAGCAGGGGTTAACGGGCTGTGGCCAGATTCGTGGCCCACCCCCATTACAGTGAATTTGGGCCGGAGCGCGGTAGAAGTAGCCTTACATTCAACTCTAATGAACAGTTGTAGATACATGGGAATAGTTTGGGGCTGGAGGATCCCGTTCCTAACCACTAGTGCTCTTACTGCAGCTGCACTCCCACATAGCTTGGATGAAAAATAAATTAAATATGTTTGACACTTACTAGAGGCTGCAGGTACTTCAGGGGCCGTCCTGCTTCGACGGTGGTGACACCGTCGTTGACGGTGCTCTGCAACATAAAAATGTACACGATTGTTAGATGATGACTCGTTTTAATACTAACACATACTACTATTAAGATATTATGGGTGTGAGAGGGGGGCCATATCATATTTTTTTCTTCTAAAAAGGTATTTATGGCAATAGATAACGTTATCATCGCAATAACTTTCTTTATATCGTTAACACGGTGCGGTAGGAATACTTTGAATATTGCCCTCTGACAGTAGCTGCAGCATGGGCACGTCTTTGAGCCTGTGTGTAGGAGGAGGAAGCGCTAACTATGAAGGGGCATATAAGGGTACTTTCTTTCGAACTAGTGCATTTGCATGAAACAAACGGGAGAATGGCCAGCACCATTAACAATAATGACTAGAATACCTTCACTTAAGTTGTTTGGGTCGAGAGTTAGAGGCGTTGCCTAGCATGAAACAAATATACTGCAGCTCACTGCGCACAACCACATTGTCCTTCTATACTTTTTTCATTATTCGCAGTCACTGCTGGTATATATACAATACAGTACACTATTTTTTTACATGTTTTTACTTATCAAATATTTTGTTACTCACCCTAACATATCTCTGCGCGGATCTCATTAAGCCGCTCTGGGCATTTGAATTTCAGATCGGACCATTTCCGCTGGATCTGGCCCGGGGTCCGCACGGTGTGGAAACGATGGCGCAGGCCTTGGATCACCTGCTGGATCACCTCCTTCTTATGCTGGTTTGTATGGCGGTGTGTGCCATCGTAATCCTCTCTGTCCATCAGCCGGATCAGGAATTTCAGCTCTTCAGAGCTAAATGATGAGGATCGCCTGGATGCCATTTTTGAATATTCGCTCTGCCTCTGAGGAGTGCACGCCGCAGCCTCTCATCGTGAGTGCCTGCGTATTACGTAATCGCGTAGACAATAGTACGCTGAGTATTCGTACGCTATTTGCGTACGTCTTCTAAGAAGTTGCGTACATTTTTTAAATGAACGTTCATTATTAGTGCGTGAATGTTCGCTAATAGCACATAATAACGTACACTCAACGGCCACTTTATTAGGTACACCATGCTAGTAACGGGTTGGACCCCCTTTTGCCTTCAGAACTGCCTCAATTCTTCGTGGCATAGATTCAACAAGGTGCTGGAAGCATTCCTCAGAGATTTTGGTCCATATTGACATGATGGCATCACACAGTTGCCGCAGATTTGTCGGCTGCACATCCATGATGCGAATCTCCCGTTCCACCACATCCCAAAGATGCTCTATTGGATTGAGATCTGGTGACTGTGGAGGCCATTTGAGTACAGTGAACTCATTGTCATGTTCAAGAAACCAGTCTGAGATTATTCCAGCTTTATGACATGGCGCATTATCCTGCTGAAAGTAGCCATCAGATGTTGGGTACATTGTGGTCATAAAGGGATGGACATGGTCAGCAACAATACTCAGGTAGGCTGTGGCATTGCAACGATGCTCAATTGGTACCAAGGGGCCCAAAGAGTGCCAAGAAAATATTCCCCACACCATGACACCACCACCACCAGCTTGAACCGTTGATACAAGGCAGGATGGATCCATGCTTTCATGTTGTTGACGCCAAATTCTGACCCTACCATCCGAATGTCGCAGCAGAAATCGAGACTCATCAGACCAGGCAACGTTTTTCCAATCTTCTACTGTCCAATTTCGATGAGCTTGTGCAAATTGTAGCCTCAGTTTCCTGTTCTTAGCTGAAAGGAGTGGCACCCGGTGTGGTCTGCTGCTGCTGTAGCCCATCTGCCTCAAAGTTCGACGTACTGTGCGTTCAGAGATGCTCTTCTGCCTACCTTGGTTGTAACGGGTGGCAATTTGAGTCACTGTTGCCTTTCTATCAGCTCGAACCAGTCTGCCCATTCTCCTCTGACCTCTGGCATCAACAAGGCATTTCCGCCCACAGAACTGCCGCTCACTGGATGTTTTTTCTTTTTCGGACCATTCTCTGTAAACCCTAGAGATGGTTGTGCGTGAAAATCCCAGTAGATCAGCAGTTTCTGAAATACTCAGACCAGCCCTTCTGGCACCAACAACCATGCCACGTTCAAAGGCACTCAAATCACCTTTCTTCCCCATACTGATGCTCGGTTTGAACTGCAGGAGATTGTCTTGACCATGTCTACATGCCTAAATGCACTGAGTTGCCGCCATGTGATTGGCTGATTAGAAATTAAGTGTTAACGAGCAGTTGGACAGGTGTACCTAATAAAGTGGCCGGTGAGTGTATATTTTGTACGCAAATACAACGAATCTATTCGGCGAATGTACGAATCTTAGGAAAACTTCAGCGAATGTTCGGCGAATAATTTTTTGAATGATTTGCTCATCTCTATTCTAAACTGATACTGTGCCAGGGTGCCCCCCAAAGTAACAGTGCTCCCCAAAATCCCACCAATAGAAATAATTCTCTGTCAGAGTACAGTCATGGCCAAAAGTTTTGAGAATGACACAAATATTATATTTTCACATGATCTGCTGCCCTCTGGTTTTTATGTGTGTTTGTCAGATGTTTTTATCACATACAGAAATATAATTGCAATCATATTATGAGTAACAAAAGCTTATATTGACAGTTAGAATGAGTTAATGCAGCAAATCAATATTTGCAGTGTTGACCCTTCTTCTTCAGGACCTCTGCAATTCTCCCTGGCATGCTCTCAATCAACTTCTGGACCAAATCCTGACTGATAGCAGTCCATTCTTGCACAATCAATGCTTGCATTTTGTCAGAATTTGTAGGTTTTTGTTTGTCCACCCGTCTCTTGATGATTGACCACAAGTTCTCAATGGGATTAAGATCTGGGGAGTTTCCAGGCCATGGACCCAAAATCTCTATGTTTTGTTCCCTGAGCCATTTAGTTATCACCTTTGCTTTATGGCAAGGTGCTCCGTCATGCTGGAAAAGGCATTGTTGATCGCCAAACTGCTCTTGGACGGTTGGGAGAAGTTGCTCTCGGAGGACATTCTGGTACCATTCTTTATTCATGGCTGTGTTTTTAGGCAAGACTGTGAGAGAGCCGATTCCCTTGGCTGAGAAGCAACCCCACACATGAATGGTTTCAGGATGCTTTACAGTTGGCATGAGACAAGACTGGTGGTAGCGCTCACCTCGTCTTCTCCGAATAAGCTGTTTTCCAGATGTCCCAAACAATCAAAAAGGGGATTCATCAGAGAAAATGACTTTACCCCAGTCCTCAGCAGTCCACTCCCTGTACCTTTTGCAGAATATCAGTCTGTCCCTGATGTTTTTTCTGGAGAGAAGTGGCTTCTTTGCTGCCCTCCTTGAGACCAGGCCTTGCTCCAAGAGTCTCCGCCTCACAGTGCGTGCAGATGCACTCACACCTGCCTACTGCCATTCCTGAGCAAGTTCTGCACTGCTGATAGCCCGATCCCGCAGCTGAAACACTTTTAAGAGACGGTCCTGGCGCTTGCTGGTCTTTCTTGGGTGCCCTGGAGCCTTTTGGCAACAATGGAACCTCTCTCCTTGAAGTTCTTGATGATGCGATAGATTGTTGACTGAGGTGCAATCTTTCTAGCTGCGATACTCTTCCCTGTTAGGCCATTTTTGTGCAGTGCAATGATGACTGCACGTGTTTCTTTAGAGATAACCATGGTTAACAGAAGAGAAACAATGATGCCAAGCACCAGCCTCCTTTTAAAGAGTCCAGTGGTGTCATTCTTACTTAATCATGACAGATTGATCTCCAGCCCTGTCCTCATCAACACCCACACCTGTGTTAATGGAGCAATCACTGAAACGATGTTAGCTGGTCCTTTTAAGGCAGGGCTGCAATGATGTTGAAATGTGTTTTGGGGGATAAAGTTCATTTTCTAGGCAAATATTGACTTTGCAAGTAATTGCTGTTAAGCTGATCACTCTTTATAACATTCTGGAGTATATGCAAATTGCCATTATAAAAACTGAAGCAGTAGACTTTGTAAAAATTAATATTTGTATCATTCTCAAAACTTTTGGCCATGACTGTACACTTAGTAATAATGCCCCCATAGTGCCCATACTAGTAATAATGTTCCCCATAGCCCCCCCAGTAGAAGGAAATACTCCCTAGCAGTAATAATTCCTCCTTATAATATGACAGTACAAGAAATACCCCCTCTTAATGCCCGCAGTTGAGCTAATGTCCCCATAATGTATGCAAGTATAAAATACCCCTATATAGTGCCCCAGTAAATACCCCCATAGTGTCTCCCATAATATGCCAGTAAAAAATGCCCCTTCTTGCTGCCCCCAGCAGATGCCCCTATAGTGCTCCTCTCACCCATAATGTGCCAGTAAAAATTGCCCCTTTAAGTGCCAGATGCCATAGTGCCCCCTATAATGTGCCAGTAAAAAATGCCCCTTTAGAGTCACCAGATGCCCCCCATAGTGCTCCACTCCCCCATAGTGCCCCAAAATAATGCCCCTATAGTGCCACCAGATACCCCATAGTGCCGCTCTCCCCCATAGTGCCTCCCATAATGTGCCAGTAAAGAATGCCCCCTTAGTGCCAGAAGCCATAGTGCCCCCTATAATGTGCCAGTAAAATAATGCCCCTTTAGAGCCACCAGATGCCCCCATAGTGCCCCCAAATGATGCCCCTATAGTGCCACCAGATGCCCCATAGTGCCGCTCTCCCCTATAGTGTCTCCCATGTGCCTGTAAAAAAATGCCCCCTTATTGCCACCAGATGCCATAGTGCCCCCCATAATGTGCCAATAAAAAAGGCCTCTTTAGAGCCCCCAGATGCCCCCATAGTGCTCCACTCCCCCATAGTGCCCCCAAATAATGCCCCTATAGTGCCACCAGATGCCCCATAGTGCTCTACTCCCCTATAGTGCCCCCCAAATAATGCCCTTATAGTGCCACCAGATGCCCCATAGTGCCGCTCTCCCCTATAGTGCCCCCATAATGTGGCAATAAAAAAGTCCCCTTTAGAGCCCCCAGATGCTCCCACAATGCTCCATTCCCCCATAGTGCCCCCAAATAATGCCCCTATAGTGCCACCAGATGCCCCATAGTGCCACTCTCCCCATAGTGCCCCCCATAATGTGCCAGTAAAAAAAAGGCCAGTAGGAAATGCCCCCTTAGTGTCAACTGGTGCCCCTATAATGCGCCATCTATATAAAAAAAAAACACTAATACTTACCTCCATCAGCAGCAATGCGATGCAGGTCTCTTCTAGCCTGTGTCCTCCACTGTGTGCTGCCCTGCTCAGGCAGTGCGATGATAATGACACCATCGCACCGCCTGAGCCTGCCTCTGATTAGTGCCTGCAGCCTATCAGAAGAACGGGGAAGGGAGACGCCTCTCCCTCCCCTGCACCACCGCAGCACAGGCATCTGGGACAGCGATACAGATGAATATGGAGATGAGCGCTTCCACAATGGAAGCGCTCATCTCCTACTGCCCTACCACAGCCTCCTCCACTTAGATCCAGGGCAGTGCCGCCTGTGGCGATCGGCGGTGCGGCCTTAATAGTAAAAAAAAAAAAAAAAAAATGGCTTCGGGAGTCGACCTTTTAACTGCCAGCACCTGCTTACTGTATGGCCTGGCTTGTGACAGTATCTACAAATGGGTCGTCTACCAGGGTTTCTGGAATAAGTCTCTTTATGATCAGGAGGGAAATGTTTCCTTGGCAACGGGTCATCCTCCAGCAATATGGGTTTCTCCCACTGTTCCACACTTTCTCTAGACTTTTGGTCAAGAAGTTAACTTGCTCTGTCGGGGCAGCAACTGCATCAGGAACCGGAGCTTGGGCTTCCTGACTGACTATAGGGTGATATTTTGTAGTTGTAGAAGGTTTATTTACAGACATTTCAGCAGGCCTAGCAGGCTCTGGTTGTGGGTCTTTCCCCAGAATACTGATAGCTAGCTCTTTAAAGTCTAGGAAAGTAGAACTTGGATGATGTGCAGCTAACATCTTCAACTGGCTCTTTAAGGTTTCTGTCCTAACACCTTCAATGAATTGTTCTCTCAGTGTTTTATCCTGATCCTCTGCTTCATGGGGGTCTACCTATATAACAGCTCTAAGGGCTTCCTGTAAAGATAATGCAAAGTCTCTGAGTGACTCACCCGGTTGCTGTTTCTTGCTGAAGAATCTCATCTTGACCTCTGACACAGTCTTGTGTTCAAATGTGGCGTAGATTCGTTCAAATATCTGCTCCACTGTTCTTTTCTCTGAGTTTGGCCAGGATTTCACTTCTCTGAGGGCAGAACCTTCCAATTGTGCAATGAGAATTTCCATTTGTTGTTCTGCTGACACATGGTACAATCTGAATACAGCCAACATTTTTTCTTTAAATTCTCTTAAGGTATGAGATCCTGCAAACGTAAGTGTGAAAGTAGCCTAAACCAGTTCTAACCTGAACTTGCCACACCCTATGGTACATATATGTGGTGTTATAGCACCACCTATTGGCGAGAAATATGAAAGTAGTACACCAGCCTGTTAGGATTTTTACAGCATTGAAAATACATGAATGGCGTATTAACAATAACATGACATTTGTAGTGCACACTATAAGTGGGACACTGCACAGCCATATGAGGGCTTGTTTTTTTGTGGGAGAAGTTGTGCTAATGCTATCATTTAATATTGCATATGATCTAGTGAGAAGCTGGAAAAAAGATCCAAATGGTATTGGAAATAAAACCCCACAAATTCTGCGATAGTTTTATGGGTTTTGTTTTTACGGTGTTCGCTATGCAGTGAAACCAACCTGTGCTCTTCATTATCAGGGTTAGTACAATCACAATGATTCATACAGTTTTTCTTATGTTTTATGCTTTTAATGCTTTAATATTTTTCTTTTCATTGGCATATTCTGACCCCCATAACTTTTTTACAGGTTTATGGAGCTGAGTGAGGACTCATTTTTTGCGGAACAATCTGTAGTTGTTATTGGTACCATTTTGGGGTGTGTATTACATTTTGATCAATTTTTACTAAAACTTTTTGGGGAGGTGAAGCGATGATTTTCACCTATGCAAATTTGGGTGCAGGAACATAAAATAAAGTATACCATGCTCAGGGAAGCACAGCTAGTTAGATTATACAAGCAGCACAGTGATTTTGGTTTGGTGACAGGTCCTTTTTAAGCATTTGCTCATTTATCAACTGATCAACGTCCCATGTAAATGGCCCTAAGGCAGAGCTGCTGTACATTTTTGCTTTGAAATTCAAATGAAAGTTTTAAAATTCTATCTGTCTTTGGTCTCATGCATATGACTTTATTTTTCAACCACATTTTTTCAGATATCACACTGACCCATTCATTTACATGGCGTTATGCACACAAATACGGTATATTTTTTTGCCGATCCGTGTGGCCATTCTGCATATAGAACATTATCTTATTCTGATCCCTATTGTAGACTAAATACTGACAGGTATGTGTTCAAGAAGCCTTACATAGCTTATGTATAGTACAAGTCCTGATTTACACAATGTTTAAACAAATATAAGATTGCCCTCTTTTATAGTGAAAGTTATACTATATTAGTCAAATATAGTTAAAAAGACCAGTGGCTAAACCACTGAACAATACCGTTCAGGCTTGGCAAACACAAAGTGTAGGGACTATTTAAATCACGTCCCTCTTGTACCTTGTGGCCACAAAAAAAACAGCAGCAGGCAGCATGCGGCACTATGATGGCCGTCATAGTGCCGCATGCTGCCTGCTGCACGCCCGATATCAGTGGCGTGCGGCGCCTTTATTACTTTATATATTTGTTTGTTTGTCTGTCTGCTAATTAAGTATACTGGCTCCTGATGAATAGCTGTTTTAAAGGGAATCTATCACAAAAACCTGTTCTATATTTTATTTATGCTAAAAAAATCTATTATATATTTGTAAGAAATAATACATAAATAAATACAAATTCCAATGTGTGAAATATTATAAATAAATATTAGATTTTACCATATTTACCATCTTTGGTCACCAGGGGGAGCTCTGCTGGCCAAATGAGGCTTTGAGCAACCTGTAAGTAGGCATGCTGCAAAAAAGTGGGTGGTACCAATGACATCACCAATTCACACCTTCAGCGGTGACATCACTGCTTCAGCAAGATAAGATGAGACAATGGCTTTGTTACAAAAACACAGATCTCTGCTCCTCAGGCTCCTCCCCCACTGGTCACATGGCCGATTACATCACTAAGGTCCTACAGCCCCAAGAACCTCCATCTACTCTGTTTCTGAGTCCTGGGCCGCTCACCCCAGCAGTACACTCAGCAAAAATTGTCTGCACTGCTGGGGTGAGCTGCCATAGAATTTAGAACAGGCAGCCTAATGAAGACAAGGACGCTGCTGCAGGAGTGAGGAGCAGGCACAGTGGGGTTCCCCCAGCAGCAAGGAGGGAGGACCTGGCTGTGTGTTACTGGTGTCATCACAGGGGCGGGCTCACGTCTTCCATTCATTCTCTATAGGGTCAGCAGCGACTGAGGAAACCTATGTACATGCCTGCCGTAAGTGAGGTGCCATTGTGTTGTAAACCCAGACTGTCACACTTTACTTCCAACATGGTAGCCCCCATGTAAGGCAAGGAAACTGAATTAAAAAAAAAACATTTACACAATTTGAAAAAATACATTATGTTAAAACCTGCTTTTGTTATGTTGTAAAACATACCAAAAATTTTTTCTTCACGATAGTGTCCCTTTAAGCTACAGCAGAAACGCGTTGAGCCACAGGCAATCTTAGATTTAGTAGGTAGCATAGGCTCTCATTGGGCATCCCATTATAGGGATTACCAGCACTGAAGTGTTTAGGTTCGCTCCGCAAACAATAGCGATATTCCCTATTTATGTATGCCCTATTCAATTTATGTTGAGAGTGTCTAGTGCATATGATTAAGTGAATGGGCAATACTAAGCTTAATTGCCCTATCATATAGCACATGTTTTTTTGTGGCCACAAGGTACAAGAGGGACGTGATTTAAATAGTCCCTACACTTTGTGTTTGCCAAGCCTGAACGGTATTGTTCAGTGGTTTAGCCACTGGTCTTTTTAACTATATCTGACTAATAAAATTATGTTTTAACGTTGTCTAATCAGGCAGTTAATCAATATTGATATAGGGACACGTACACACCTTATCTTTGATTTAAATTATAAAAGTCATAGTATACCAAGAAAACCCTTTTTAAGATCAAGTTTATGTCTTACAAATAGGTAGAATTTATGAAGTAACACACTCTAGTTCAAGAAAGTAAAGAAGACTTAGAAGGATAAATGAAGCCTCATAGTTTTACGTAGTGTCCAAGCAATTTTCAGCATGTTTTATCACTCGTGTGACAGATGGAGATAAAATAAAGATTTTTTTATAAAGCATTTTTTCAGCCTGAGCTGTTTTCAACTAGGCCAAATAGTTTTCTGAACTTTGGAACAAACCTCACAGCACTAAATCAGTTGTACATGATCTGTAGGTAAAATTCATTCATTTCAAAAGAGTAAAACTACAGTAGACAAAAGGGTCTGTATGACAGCGGGTTTACAGTAATGGGATACAAAAACACTAGCTTTCTTTGTTAACATTGGCTCTAAAACACTGGCCTTTTCACAGTACACGGAACATTACCCTCAAGCGATAAATGTGGTTTAGACTTACTTTTTTCTATTACAGTATATATTTTATATAGGGCCAGAAAATTCCAAACCAAATGCAGAAATTCATACAACGGTCCCTCAAGGGGACTCACAATCTAGTTTCCTTATGTCAAGTACACAGACACAAATGTTAGGGTCGATTTCATATGAACTATGGCCTAGATTTACTAATCTATCTGCACCATAACCTGTCTAAAAAAAAGTGGTGCATATTTGCGCAATTTGGCGCATGTAGGGTTTCCACACTTTTTTCTGACATGCTCAAAAAGGGTTGGGGCTTAGCAGAAAGTGGGCAGTGCTTTATAGGAAAGAGGTAGGCCTAAGATGCACTATTTAGCACTATAATGTTGTCTCAATTTTGGTATATAAATCTGTCTCAAAGTAAGCCAGCCAATAATTGTTATTGAGTCAGAGAAAAGAGTCTATCCCTGCACCAAATTTATAACCCAGCCCGAACCACTGTGATAAATCTAGTGCAGGTCTAGACAGCCAGTCTAAGCGTAGACCATCTACAGGCAATTCATATGTGCATTTCCGCCACCATGTAGCAGAAGCCTCTTTCAACTGTTAGTTCAAGCAACACGTTAGAACGGTTCTTCACATGAGGCACTGCCTCTTTGTTCTCTTTTATTGCATAGAGCCAATGGATGACACAGTCACATCATTATGACTTATGATTGCATGGAAGTGGCCATATTTCTTTCACATCTGAAAACAGCCTCTGCCTTTTTTTAACCTTAATTATACTTATATACATCACCCTTAAAGAGGCTGACCTCTTGAATTATACAGTTCAGCTGCTTTACTTTGCTACAGTACTTTGACACATGAGTGAGTCTACTACTTTTACTGAAGAAACACCGCTTTCATTTAAGAATTACAGAAGAATAGGAATGATTAGAGAGGGGGCAAACACAGTGTTTTTTTTCGGGGCAGCATTCCACTGCCATATATAATTAAAGAATGTAATCTTCCCTTAGTCTTCATTTCATGACTTTTCTTCACATTCTTTAAATAAGCCCCTTGGGTGCTTTCTCCTCTACTAGAGGGCTGGAAAAGGAAAATGCTTTCAAACTTACTGTGATTTTCTTTTCCTGGATAACAGTCAAAGCATAAACTCCAGATTCCTCTTCCATGGCATTTCTTATTTGCTTCCTTGCTATATAACTCATCTGGCGTATAGGTTTTCTCCAGAATTTTATATAAAATATCAAGGAACTTATTTTCACAAAAGGGAAATGTCTAAAATAGTACATTTAAAGGAAATGTGTCACCAGAAATGTTATTTGCCAGTTAAAAGATAGATATCACACATATCCTATTTTCTAATCTGTTTTTATTTTCTGATTGCAGATTTTTTATTCTATTTCCTGAACATGATTATGGGGGCAGCCATCTTGCCTGAGCTTTTCTTAACAGCATTTAGAAAGCATTAAGAAAACTGCTTTACAGCAGCCACATGGGCCATAGACACAAAGATCTGGAGGGAACCTCATTGACTTCTATAGGAGAGTTTTCTAGGCATGCTCTGTGATCTGTGAAGAGGTCATTGTACAAGGAAAGAATAGATAAGCTCTGATAATCACCTATTGAGAATAGTGGATACTGTGTTATCTATATATAAAGAGGTGATATCATTACAGGCTGGATTAGAATCACTGATAACCAGATAACTGTAGTAAAGTGATCTGTGCAGAGCAAGAAGTGGCTCCTATTATAAGGCTTAGTGGCCAGTGAGAAAATTGCAGGATTTTGTTTTTTGTTTAAATATAGACATTGACATAGAAAATTAATAACATCATGAAAAACTGTTTAAAAATATGTTAAACATAAAAATATAATTTAAATAATAAATCATTTTCTGATTACACATTCTCTTTAAAGGCTTTAGGCTACAATGACTATCTGCTATAGTGTTGTACAAGCTGCATCACAACGGCACACTAGCATAGCACATAGGACTAAAATCTCACCAGAGTCTTAAAAATGTTAAATGTGAATGGGACTAGTACACGGTCACTAACTTTTTTATTCTGCAAAACAAGAAACTCAGCAAGTGTACACTTGGACAGTAATATATTTAATTGTTTTGATTTGATTTGATTTGATTTGAAACGTTGGTGGTATTATTTAGGCTCTTTGTGGAGGTGTTATTTCAGTACTGGGTAGTATAAGCGTATACTATTTGGACACTGTATAATGGTATTATCTCAGCTATATGTGGTATAACTTGAGAACTGTATAATGGATTCATCTCATTACTATTATTTACATGACTTTAGGTGGTGTTATGCAGCTGATCTAAAGCACAAATGCAGCACATTTTAACACTGTACAGCAGTGGCGTACATAGAGAAGTAAGGGCCCCATAGCAATGATCAAACCAGACCCCTCACACAGGACAGAAGAGTTTCTGCTTAACCCCTTTCAATGACCCTTGGGCTATTTTTTCCACTTCCTCATTTGCTAAAAGTTGTTCCTTTAGAGGGTAGAGTCCTGACCAAGTTGTCACCTCCAGTAGAAGAGGAGATAATCCAAACTAAGACTGGGCCCTCTTACCCCATGGACTTCGCATGGACTGCCGCGATGGTAGTTATGCCCCTGCTGTACGGTGTTTGTGCACTATATGGCACTAATTTGCTGATAATCAGTGGTATTATTCAGGCATTCAAATGTGTTATTATATTGACCATGTACTTTACTTGTATATTTTTTTTCATTGTGTTAATACATACATCACATACATAGTAGCTTTGCTTGGTTGATTAGGGCGAAGTGCTGATTGTTCTGTCTATTTATGTCCAGGCCTCACCTCATGCTAGTTTGTCAGGTATAGTGTCTGCCTGGTGCATCCCAGATTCTGTTATTCTGATCTTGTTGTACTTTAGAGTCCGTTCTGAAATCTATAGTTGTACGGAATCTAATGTGTTTTCTGTGTATTTTGAAATCTGTAGTTTCATTGGGGGAGATTTATCAAAACTGGTGCAAAGGAAAACTGGCTTAGTTTCCAATAGCAATCAGATTCCACCTTTCGTTTTCCAAAGGAGCTCTGAAAAATGAAAGGGGGGGATTTGATTGGTTGCTATGGGCAGCTAAGCCAGTTTTCCTTTACACCAGTTTTGATAAATCTCCCCCAGGGGCGGATTAAGTGTATCCCAGAGCTGTTTACTCATCTTGGGCCCCCTTCCTCAATTTGCCCCAACCATGCCCCTTTCGTGTTTCACCCCATATTTATTTTTTTCTGGTAAATATACACTACATAAATAGTATAACACAGTGAGACCCTCAAAGTGTATAGTGTACAACACCCCACAGTCTACAGTATTTTCTACAATACCCCACATTATATAGTACCCTGATCACAGATTTTATCCCTGGGCCTCTGTTGTTTGAAACAGCAGAAACCCAGAAGCTATGGCGCCTGCTGCACTCACTTGTGGGTGCCATATTTAAATAGACAACCAGCGCTAATCATCTACAGCGCTGGTAGTCTGGGGGCTAAATAAAAGATTAGTTGCATTTTGTTTTATTTATTTTTTGATAGCTATAAAGCAGATGAGAGCCTATAGGGTTAATCACTGCAGCAGGATTGTTAACACTGTTCTTTCTGGCCCCTGTGATAAATCTTCTGCAGGTCCACAGCAGAAGCTCTCTGTCTCACAGCTCAACTTCTCCCTTTGTTATTAACAGGGAGCAGAGCTGAGCATTTTCCGCCATCTCCCATCCGTTTGCCTTTAACCCCTTGGCGACCAGCGCCGTAATAGTACGGCGCTGCGGCAAGGTGCTAGACGCCCAGCGCCGTACTATTACTGAGCGCTGATCGGGCGGGTGCAGGAGCTGCGCCCGCCCGATCAGAGTGGGGGGTCCGGCTGTGCCCAGGTGCCGGACCCCTGAGGAATGCGCCAGCATCGGTGAAAACACCGATGCCGGCGCATTAACCCTTCATGTGCCGCGGTCAGCGCTGACCGCGGCACATGCGATGCGGGCGGTCGGAAGGGGTTGCCATCGGGTCCCCGCGCTGCTGTGACGGGGACCCGATGGCTGAGATAGGCATCCGGCTGCTATCTACGGAAGCCTGTGAGATCCAGCCCCCTGGATCTCACATGCAGTGTGCTGGAAGTGTATTACATTGAGTAATACACTTCCAGCCAATGCATTACAATACAGAAGTATTGTAATGCATTGTAAGGGGATCAGACCCCCAAAAGTGAAAAAAAAGTGTAAAATAAGAAAGTAAAAAAAAGTGAAAAAAATAAAGTTTTACAAAAAAAGTTTCAAGTTCTCCAAAAAAAGAAAAAAGGCATTTTTACAAAATAATATAAAAAAAATTTGTAAAAAATAGTGAAAAAAAAATAAAATAGACATATTAGGTATCGCCGCGTCCGTATCGACCGGCTCTATAAAAATAGCACATGATCTACCCCGTCAGGTGCACGCAGTAAAAAAAAAAAAAAAAAAAACTGTGCCAAAACAGACATTTTTTGGTCACCTTCCCTTACAAAAAGTGTAATAGCAGGTGATCAAAAAAGCGTATGTACCCCAAAATGGTACCAATCAAACCGTCATCTTGTCCCGCAAAAAATGAGACCCTACCTAAGACAATCGCCTGAAAAATAAAAAAATATGGCTCTCAGAAAATGGCAACACAAAAAATATTTTATTTTGTTCAAAAATGTATCTAATGTGTAAAACTTTCCAAAAATAAAAATTATACACATATTGGGTATCGCCGCGTCCATAACAACCTGCTCTATAAAAATATTGCATGAGATGGCCCCCCAGGCGAATGCTGTAAAAATTGTTTTTAAAAAACTAAGCCAAAACAGACATTTTTTTTTCCCTTTTGCCTCACAAAAAGTGTAATAGCAGGCGATCAAAAAGGCATATTTGCCCCAAAATGGTACCAATCAAACCGTCATCTTGTCCTGCAAAAACGATACCCTACCTGAGACAATCGCCTGAAAACTGAAAAAAATATGGCTCTTTGAAAATGGCAACACAAAATAATGATTTTATTCTGTTCTAAAATGCATCTAATGTGTAAAACTATCCAAAAATTAAAAAGTCAGACATATTGGGTATCGTCGCGTCCGTAACAACCTGCTCTATAAAAATATTACATGAGATGGCCCCCCGGGTGAATGCTGCAAAAAATAAAAAATAAAAACTATGCCAAAACAACCATTTTTTTCCCTCTTGCCTCACAAAAAGTGTAATAGCAGGCGATTAAAAAGGTGTATTTACCCCAAAATGGTACCAATCAAACCATCATCTTGTCCTGCAAAAACGATACCCTACCTGAGACAATCGCCTGAAAACTGAAAAAAATATGGCTCTTTGAAAATGGCAACACAAAAAAAAGATTTTATTCTGTTCTAAAATGCATCTAATGTGTAAAACATTCCAAAAATAAAAAAGTTAGACATATTGGGTATCGGCGCGTCCGTAACAACCTGCTCTATAAAAATATTACATGAGATAGCCCCCCAGGTCAATGTTGTAAAAAAAATTTTTAAAAAACCATGCCAAAACAGCTATTTGTTTTCACCTTGACTCACAAAAACTGTAATACCAAGCGATCAAAAAGTCTTATGTACCCCAAAATGGTACCAATCAAACCGTCATCTCGTCCCGCAAAAAATGAGCCCCCACATAAGACAATAACTCAAAAAATAAAAAATCAATGGCACCCGCAAACCAATCCATCAAAATCTGTTCTGCAAAATCCATATGGCGCTCCTTCTGTTTTGAGTCCTGCCATGTGCCCCAACAGCAGTTTACCACCACATATGGGGTGTTGCCGTATTCAGGAGAAAATGGGGAACAAATTATGGGGTGCTTTTCTCCTGTTACCTCTTGTGAAAATGAAAAATTTGCGGCTAAAGCAACATTTTATTGGAAGAAATGAAACTTTTCATTTTCACAGCCAAGTGTTTCCAAATTCCATAAAACACTTAGGGGGCCAAAGTGGCCAGTACCCCCCTTAATATATTCTTTGAAGGGTGTAGTTTCTAAAATGGGGTCACTTTTTGAGGGTTTCCACTGTAGGGGTACGTCAGGGTCTCTCAATTACAAAATGGTGCCTAAAAACCATTCTAGCAAAATCTGCCTCCAAAATCCCTATGGCGCTCCTTTCCTTCTGACCACTGCCACAAACCCATAGAGACGTTTACCACCACATATGGGATATTTCTGTAAACTGCAGAATCAGAGCAATGTATATTGAGGTTTAGTTTGCTGTTAAACCTTGCTGTGTTGCAAGAAAAAAATTATTAACATGAATAATCTACCAAAAAATTGAAATTTTGAAATTTCACCTCCATTTTCCTTTAATTCTTGTGGAACACCTCAAGGGTTAACAAAGTTTGTAACAGCAGTTTTTTATAACTTGAGGGGTGTAGTTTCTAAAATGGGGTCATTTATGGGGGTTTTCATTATGTAAGCCCCTCAAAATCACTTTATATCTGAATTGGTGCTCAAAAAAATGGTTTTGGAAAATTTGGTGAAAATTTGAAAAATGGCTTCTAAACTTCTAAGCCTTCTAACGTCCTAAAAAAGTAAAATGACATTTACAAAATGATGCCAACATAAAGTAGACATATGAGGAATGTAAAATAATAACTATTTTTGGAGGTATTACTGTGTATTTTGAAAGTAGAGAAACTGAAATTTGGAAATTTGCAAATTTTTCCAAATTTTTGGTAAATTTGGGATTTTTTCATAAATAAGGGTGAAATATATTGGCTCAAATTTATGACTGTCATGAAGTACAATGTGTCACAAGAAAACAATCTCAGAATGTCCTGGATAAGTAAAAGCGTTCCAAAGTTATTACCACATAAAGTGACACATGTCAGATTTGCAAAAAATCGCCTGGGCATGAAGGTGAAAACAGGCCCGGGGTTGAAGGGGGGAAGGCTAGCTGGAGTGCACACTGTATCTAACAGCACTTCACATGTATCTGGTCCCATATAAATAATATCTTCACTATAGGAGCTGAGCCAATGCTCCTATCTTTCTCTGGCCCTAACAGCTGTAAATTCTGCTTCCCTGCCTCGGCAAACAGCCCGTTTTGTCATCAACTCTCACCCCAGTCATACTCCATGACTCAGTTAGAGCGGCTTCTGCCGCTTCCTTCTGACCTCTCACCAGGCCTGGGAATGCAGCAAAGGATTGTGTCTGGCAGTGCCAGTGAGCAAACTAGTAAAGGGAAATGCAGGAGGACCCAGGAGGAGAGTAAGCAGGTTAAATACCGTCAATTATTATTGCCAGTAGAAGTAATTACAGGGCAGACCATTAGTTTACTGGCGAAAGAGTGGAAACCCTAGCTCGTGCTGGGATGCAAACTTCTATTGAGGACATCAGAGAGGGGCGGGTACCCCAGGCACGCAGCTGCTACCTGATTGGAGGAAGCATTGCAGTTATGAGAGTCCCTTCTCACTCTCTTCTCCCTTGCTTCTTCCACTCAGGGCCTGGCCTGCTGTTGTTAGTGACAAATGAAAATATCACTATATAATGGTTTGAGGTTGTGATGGGTCCCTCATTGACATTGGGCCCGGGGCTGCAGACCCAAATGCCCCCATTAAAATCTGCCATTGATCTCCCCCATAGAGTTTTGAGTGTTTCATGTGTTGGGAATATGTTTATTGCTGTTCTGTTGTGTTACCCTGGCTCGGTAGAATTCAGTTCTTTGGTCATCATGGCCAAACAGTTACATTTTTTGTTTCATCAAGCCACTTTCCTTCCCTTAATTCACATTGCCACCTTGACCTTGATGGACACGTCTTTTTTCAACTGTACTAACTATGTAACATTTCCTCAGAAATTAAGACCTTTGGCCCCCTTTGCAGCTGCAAACTGTAACTTAAGTTTTCTATGGTTGTGTTGGAGCATTAGCTTCTTCCCTATTGATTAGTATTTCAGATTATGTTGTTGATACAGGACATGTATTATTTGATATAGATACTTTTGCACCTGTTTCCTCCATCATCTTCACAAGGTAATTTGCTCTTGTCCTTGGATTGCTTTGTATTTTTCTCACCAAAGTACATACATCTCTAAGAGACAGAATATGTCTCCTTCCAAAACGTTATAATTAGAGATGAGCGAGCATGCTCGGCCGAGCGTACTCAGGAGCAATGTTCGAGTAGTAGCGTACACATTTTATAATCTGTACGCTAATGCATATACATCTTATAATCTGTACTCTAATGCGTACGCATCTTATAAATTTGTACGCTAATGCGTACAAATTACAAGATGCGTACGCATTAGCGTACAGATTAGAAGATGCGTACACTACTACTCGAAAATTGCTCCCGAGTACGCTCGGTCGAGCATGCTCGCTCATCTCTAGTTATAATGGTTTCTTGGTTGCATAATGTTGCATAATATTGTTTGAGCAGATGAACATGGTACCTTCAGGAACTTGGAAATTGCTCCCAAGGGTGTACCAGTCCACAATTCTTTTTCTGATGTTTTAGATAATTTCTTTTGATTATGACATGATGTTAAGTAAAGAGGAAAGTAGATCTACAAGGTAGGCCTTCTGCCACAGCTATAATTCCAATTTAGGCTGCATTCAAACAACTGTATTCGTTTTGTGGTATGAAATATACAGATCAGGTCTGTGTGCATCCCACAATTTTCTTGGGCCCATTTGCATAAATGCATGCTCTTGCCCACAATATAGACAAGAACAGGGCATGCTCTATTATTTGCGGCTCGGCTGATGATATCCGTGAGCTGTCTGCATTGTTTGCAGCCCCATAGAAATGAATAGGTCTATGTGTGATACGAAAAGTGCAGATCGGATGTGGACCAAAAATACCGTTGTGTGAATGCACCCTAACTCAAATGATGTCAATAAAGACACAGTCAATGTGATGTCAGAAATAAAAATCTGAAATAAATCATTGTTTCTACTATTGTCCTGACATTTCACATTCTTGAAACATAGCAGGGATCTAAGAGATAGAATGTGTAATAACACTAAATGTCAGGACTTGTTAAAAACTGAGTTTTAATGATTGTGGCTATATCATATACACCTGAAATAGCAAATCTTACAGTGCAATGAAGAAGAACATGCTGGTTCTTCAGCATGTTCACAAACACTGGATTAAATGTTTAATAATGTTCATACAGCAGAATGGTGGGCACATAGAACACGTCATGTAAAGCACTTTAGGAAAGTTTGACCCGGCTTAACTCATAAACAGGTAAAGATAGGTCAAATCTGACATTTCCAGTATGTTTCTGAGTAAATTCTAGCCAAGACACATATAACACATGACCTTCTTCCCACTGGAAAAATCTGAATGGATTTCAAAATGGCAGATGAAAACATTTCTACCACCAAATAATGCAGCCTCCCTCCCAATTAATACTTTCACACACTGGAAGTCAATTTTCTACAAACTATACCAGTTAAAAGGGTATGTCCAGACATTCAGAATTTCGCCGTCCTCTGTTTATATAAGAAAGAGCACATTAGGACACATTTATGAAGACAAGTTTTAGGATATTTTGCTCACACTACTATATAATGCCAGTTCTCATCTGGTGTTGTTTACTGCTTCTTTTCTAAGGAAAAAGGAAGCAAAGAATGTTTAGTGCAGCAACATGCCATTGCTCCCACAAAAGCAAGAAATTTGCTTGTATTTGGCAAGTTACGAGGACCCTCCATGGGGATTTTTAATTGCTAGTGTAATATAAGATCACTTCTTTAATTGTATTGATATATGACCTTCACAGCGACATGAGCTACAAACAGAGCCCTGTGAATATATAGTTTGAGCAATTTAGACGAGAAGGAGTATAGACAGAGCTGTAGCATTCTGTATGGCTATACTTCTGGACCTTCCATGTTGACATTTAAATTTCATTGCATGTACTCTTAGAGTATTGTTCCTTTCTGCTTGATAATATACAACATGATCCAGGCATGCTGGGAACTCCAAATTACGAAAGTGTGTAATTTTAAATTCTCCAAGGGCAATTATGGGAAATGTAACATTCTCCACAGTGCTGCCTGCCATTACCAGAACAATCCTAAGCCACACCAGTGTTTTTAGCAATAACATGAATTAGTCAACTGCTGTTTAAGTAAATCCCTTTCCATAAAGTGGTTCAAACTTGTAGCTTTACATTAAATCCTAATTCCTCCACAAATGCTACTCTTTACCAGTATTACATAACCCCTGGCTACATGCCCATTACCATCCTTTTGCTACTTATCTGGATTCCGTCCTCTACAGTAGTTCTAGCACTCCTCCTCCTAACTTAGCTCCGCACTAGGAGGAACTGTTAGATCTTTGAACACCGATCACACAGGTCAAAAATGAAGTAATTTAATTGACCGATGCAGACAAGGAGCAGACCAGACAAGGAGCAGACACTTGGAGCAGAGTGAGAGATCGCAAATGACAACTGTTACAAGGTAACTTGTTTTGTCATTAAATTAAGCTTTTTGTCACAAAATGACTTAATTTCATCGGTCAAGATGAGACACTGAGGTGACACAGCATCACAAGTGCTGTGTCATGGAAAGAATGGAAAACTCCAGATATAACCACATGCATTTTAAAACGATTTACCACAGTTTTGCCACAGTAGCCACACTGTTTTTACAGGTGAAACATTTATTTAGCATATCTTAACTAAAACTGACTGAACAATTACTGCATCACAAAACTGTTGCACTCAAGGTAAAAAGGCATGTGTTCTTTTAATAATGCAGTTGCATTTTTTAACACAACTCATCTGCAATGTGTAAATCCAGTTTAAGGAGAGGGGATGGCATGCCCATTTCCAACCTTTCTACCATTCCAAAGAAGTCCAGGATCAGAAAAGAAACCTATTAAAGGCCCACTGAGCAAATCCTGCTTTCCTAGACTTTTCTAGTTCAGGTACAAATCTCAGGATATACATATCTCCAGTGGTGTTCCAGTTTATACTGGATAGAAAAAACCTTTATAAACAGATCATGTGTATGTGTATAGGCAGGCGGGGAACTGGTGTAGGCCCCAAGCCTGCCTTGAGTGTTCTCCAGCAGGCTGTGCCAATGTCAGTATAGCACTGACATTAAAATGCAATGCACTGTAGGGATAGTGCATTGTATTTTAGAAGTAATCAAAAAATTGCTTGTTAATTAAGTGGTTAAAAAAAGTAAAAAAAAAAACATTTAATAAAAAATCCATTAAAAAATACACTTTTGTTCTATTGAAAATACGCTTTGAAATGGAAAAAAATTTGCAAAAATAAAATTCCCCCCACGTTTGGTATTGCCGCATCCATAATGACCCACACTACATAAATATCATGTAAATTATATTTACAATTAAATTTAAAAAAAAAAAGTTATGGGTCTTGGGATGCGGCAATGCAAAAAGATTTTCTTCTTTTTAAAAAAAGGGGATTTATTGCAGTAAACATAAAAAAAAGATATGTATTTGGTATTGCTGTAATCATACTGACCCAAAAAATAAAGATACTATGTTATTTATGCTGAAAAATGAATCTTACGATCACGACTGAGAAATTGAGATTGTTACGGTTAAAAGGGTCACCTCAGTATAACCTCACAGAAGGGGAAATAGAGGCACTACATACTCTGCAGAAGGACTCCAGCATTGTCATAAAACCCTCAGATAAAGGGGGGAATGTTGTAGTCCTTGATATTGCAGGGTATGTGGAAATGTGTGAACGCATCCTGAAGAATGGTTCATGTTATAGAAGGCTGCGAATAATCCATTGGAGGTTTACAAATGGGAATTATCCGGGTTACTCAATGAGGCCAAGAGATCAGGCTTAATTGGTAAGATGGAGTATGTATATCTATTCCTGGAATACCCAATTATGCTAGTCTTCTATAGCCTCCCTAAAGTGCATAAGGGGATGAGTCCTCTAAAGGGAAGGCCAATTGTTTCTGGAGTAGGGAGCTTGACTGAAAAGATAAGTATCTACGTAGACAAGATCTTGAGGAGCTAGTAACTAGTCTTCCGTCCTACATAAGGGACTCAATGGATGTCATAAGGCGGCTCAATGACAACATGACAACATTCTATTAGCGAGCCTGGACGTAGAAGCCCTTTATAGTTCAATACCCCATGATAAGGGCTATGAGGCAGTAAGATCCTTTCTGCAAGAAAGGGGCTTGCACTTGGCTGCTCACAATGACTTTGTTTGTTTAGATCACAATGTCTTTGTGTTCGATTGGAAGATCTACTACATTCGCAAACCATTACCTGGGCTGGTGGGAGAGGACCGTGGTGTTAAATGAAGATATGGAACATTGGACCTCATCCATAAACATATGGATGAGGTTCATAGATGATATTTTCATCTTATGGAATGGTACCAGGAAAGCGTTTGAGGACTTCGTATCGGCCCTGAATATGAATGATACGGGGCTGTTCTTCACGTTTGAAGTGAGTGACAGTCAACTCACCTTCCTGGACCTGTCAATTAGCAAAGGTCGGTCTGGCAAGCTGGTGACTAAGATGTTCCGCAAACCCACGGCCACGAATACCCTGCTGAGATGGGACAGCAGCCATCTGGTCCCACTAAAGCAGGGTATTCCAAAGGGCCAATATCTTAGGGCCAGACGAAACTGCTCTGAATGGATGGACTTCAGAAAAGCTTCCAATGCACTCCAGAGCAGGTTCTATCAAAGGGGATTCCCCAAGTCCTCATTAAAAAGAGCCTATCAGCATGCTGCTGCATGCAATAGAGAGGACCTCTTGCACACCTAAGAGAGAGAGGCATCCAATGCGCAAACACGCATTATTGGTACTTTCATGTGGCACATAAGGAGATTCGGAAGATCCTTAAGGAGTATGGAATATTTTGAAATCAGATCCAGATGTTGGCCATCTGATAGGGGATTATACGCTGATCACGTATCGGCGAGGGGCGAATCTAAAGGACAGACTAGTCCATAGCGTCTTTAATACCCCTGTTAGTGAAACATGGCTGTTAAGGAGACCGAACGGCACTTTCAGGTATAGTGGCTGCATAGCGTGTAGCGCTATTCAGAAAGGCGATATAGTAACCAGTACCGCAACAGGATGCAGATTAAGATTAAGTCTTTTATAAATTGCAGAACAGTGGGGGGTGTGTATGTGGCAACCTGTATTTGTAAAAAGCAATATGTGGGCAAGACCAGACGAGAATTCAGGAGACAAATCGGAGAGCACCTCCTGAGTATCAGCAAAAAAGAGGATATGCCGATTGCCCAGAATATTGCGAACTGCCGCCCTGATGAGATCAATTGTGTGACATTCCAAGCCATGGAACATGTTAGAGCACCACCGAGAGGGGGTAACATCGATGTCCTATTATTGAGGAAAGAAGCACAGTGGACATTTACGTTGAACACACTGAAACCCCTGGGGCTGAATGATTTTATATCTTATACGTGCTTCATAGACTGATCCATACGGTTTTCATATAAATCACATCCTACATTTTGTTTCTATAGACAAATCTGCTTACCTGTGGTTTCTCCGTTATACTGTTTCTACTGGCAGAGGCAACCCTTAGTAGCCATGTGAGGAGTGTGGTGTGGCATGTTAACTAGTCTGCATGTGACTGAATGTAAAACATGGAGGGCACATGAAGGAAGCACTAGATCATACAACATACACTGGATATACACGGATAGAGGTGGAGACCACGTATAATATATTAGAAAACAAAAAAGGTGACTCCTAAAATGAATCTTTATTAATTAATCTAAAAGCTAAATAGCAAGCTCAATAGTAAATGTCATCAAACCTAAGGTAGGTTAGGTAAATATAGGTAGGGCAGGTACATAGGGGCTGTCCCTTAATGACCCTATAGATGGCTCTTTGCCCAGGGTGACTCCCTGGAGGTGAGAGTGCCTGTCCCCGAACCTAACCTATGTATCCCTATAACACCCTGACAGTGTAGGGGGAACACATAGTAAATTAAATCACCCACACCCCAACACTTTTCGCCCAGCTCTGTGGGCTCCTCAGGGGGTGATACCAAGGGTAAATGTGCAAAACTAAGGGAAACAAATGTTTCACATTTTGTAGATAAAAAACACATGCCACATAAGTTGATGTATATGAATACTTGCCCCCGCCAAAGATGCGATCCTTGGGATGATGCACTGCATCGGTGCCATGTGGAATTATATGTCTACCCTCCAGCCTTTATCAACAGGCGGCATCATCCCAAGGATCACATCTTTGGCGGGGGCAAGTATTCATATACATCAACCTATGTGGCATGTGTTTTTTATCTACAAAATGTGAAACATTTGTTTCCCTTAGTTTTGCACGTTTACCCTTGGTATCACCCCCTGAGGAGCCCACAGAGCTGGGCGAAACGCGTTGGGGTGTGGGTGATTTAATTTACAATGTGTTCCCCCCTACACTGTCAGGGTGTTATAGGGATACATAGGTTAGGTTTGGGGACAGGGCACTCTCACCTTCAGGGAGTCACCCTGGGCAAAGGGCCATCTATAGGGTCATTAAGGGACAGCCCCTATGTACCTGCCCTACCTATATTTACCTAACCTACCTTAGGTTTGATGACATTTGCTATTGAGCTTGCTATTTAGCTTTTAGATTAATTAATAAAGATTAATTTTAGGAGTCACCTTTTTTGTTTTCTCACATGAAGGAAGCACTGGAGCATGTGAATAACCTAGAAACATAGAAACATAGAAGATTGACGGCAGAAAAAGACCACAGTCTGCCCTTTTATTATTCCTTTATTGTTATCTTAGGATAGATACATGTTTATCCCAGGCATGTTTAAATTCAGTTACTGTGGATGTATCAACCACCTCTGCTGGAAGTTTGTTCCAAGCTTCTACTACTCTTTCAGTGAAATAATATTTTCTAATGTTGTTCTTGATTTTTTTCCCCCAACTAACCTCAGATTGTGCCCCCTTGTTCTTGTGTTCAGTTTCTTATTAATAACACTTCCCTCCTGAACTTTATTCAGTTCTTTAACATATTTAAAGGTTTCAATCATGTCCCCCCCTTTCTCTTCTTTCCTCCAGACTATACATATTAAGAACTCTAATATGTATTCTATTTTAGCAATATCCTTTTGCAGGTGAGGTCTCCAGAATTGAACACAGTATTCCAGATGTGGTCTCACTAGAGCTCTATACAGAGGGATCACAATCTCCCTCTTTCTGCTTGTTATACCTCTAGCTATGCAGCCAAGCATACGATTTGGTTTCCCTACCGCCTGGCTACATTGGTTACTCATTTTGAGGTGAGAGATGACTACCCCCAAATGCTTCTCTTCTGAGGTCTTTGTTAGCATAGAACTGCCAATACGATACTCAGAAGAGGATTTCTTCTCCCCAAGTGCATTATTTTACATTTGGAAACATTAAACTGCAGTTTCCATTGTTTTGACCACTTATCTAATAAAGATAAATCATTTTCCATATTACAGATACCTCCTGGAACATCAACCCTATTACACACTTTTGTGTCATCAGCAAACAAGCAAACCTTCCCTACCAAGCCGTCCCTTATGTTACTTACAAACATGTTAAACAGAACAGGACCCAGAACAGATCCTTGTGGCACCCCACTTGTAACCAGCCTCTGCTCAGAATACACTCCAGTAACAACAACTCTCTGGTATCTGTCCTTCAGCCAACTGCAGATCCACTGAACTATCCAGGGGTTAAGTCCAATTTTGGATAACTTCTCTATCAGCTCTTTATGGGGAACCGTATCGAAATCTTTACTGAAATCCAGGTAGGCGATATCCACAGCACCACCTTCATCCAGCACTTTAGTTACATAGTCAAAGAAATCAATGAGATTAGTCTGACATGATCGGCCCTCAGTAAAGCCATGCTGGTTTGGGTCCATCAAGTTGTTGTTAGATGGTCAATTATCTTCTTTTTTAGAAGAGTCTCCATAATAACTTTACATATTATTGTTTTAAAAGGGTATTGTGACGTACAGGTATGCCCCCTGTTTGTTTGACATAATGCCACTTCTTATCATTTATTTTTGGCATGTGACTGATTGACAAATATAATGAGCACATGTAGAAAGTATTGTAACATATGAAAAACCTCACATTAAACTATGTGATGAAGTGAGGTTTACACATGGCTATTATTCATGATGGACTTCTCTTAGAAAATATGCCATAAGGATGTATTACACCCACTTGTTGGGATTAAGCACCATAATAACTAATACTGGTTGGTATTGGTTATGTATATCTTCTAGGGGCTAATAAAGTGGAGATACTCCGTTGGCCTGAGTAGTATGTGATTTTAGACAGCACCTCTAAGATATATACCTTATGTCAGATGTCCCTGATAATACTAATTACCGTCTTACATTATGTTACATATGTATCCACATGGACCAATAGCTCGTAATAAGTGGCACAGGAGAGGGGGGCCCCCCCTCTCTACTGGAGAGTTTAGATGCACCTGATTGGCTGGTTCCATGAGGGAGCGTGGCTTACCTTTTAAGAAGAGCGGCGGGAAGCGGCCGTGTTACGGCCATCATAGCGCCGCATGCTGCCTGCTGCATGCCCGACATCAGTGGTGTGCAGCACTTTTGTTTGTTTGTTTGGTAGTAATCTACCATTGGCTCCTGATGAATAGCTGTAGGATTAAACAGTAGAAACGCGTTGAGCCTCAGACAACATTGATACAGACAGGTAGCATAGGCTCTCAAAGTGGACATTACATTAGAAGGACAATCAGTACTCGAATGGTTTGGGATGACACCTTTAGCCATCAGTTATATCCCTTATTAATGTATGTCCACTAGTTACAAGGTAGCGAGCTTTCAGAGTACATATGATAACCAAGGGCACAAATGAAACAAAGGTGTCTGATCCATATGGAAATACTATCTTTTGTGGCCACAGAGTGTGTGGGGGATGTGATGTTTTTGGTCTAAACAGACCCTGCACTCTGTGTTGCCAACGCCTGAACGGTATTGTTCAGTGGTCAAGCCACTGGTAATTTTTAAATAGTTGCACAATAAAGTATTGTTTTAACGTTGTCCAATCAGGCAGTTAACTACGTTCATATAGGGACACGTATACATTTTATCGGTGATTCAGTTAGAGTGAAAAATGAATGCCGCAAAATTTATAAGTAAAAACTCAGTGACATTATTGCTGCTTTTTCCCATCTCCCTCCCAGAAAGAGTTAATAAATGTTAATCAAAAAGTTATGCGTACATCAAAATGGCACCATTAAAAACTACAACTTGCCTTGCCAAAAAACGAACCCTCATACAACTACATACATAGACAAATAAAAAATAAAGAAAACAAAGAAAAATGAAAAAAATTCGGGCTCTTAGAAGGCGACGATGAAAAAAAGGAAGAAAAAAAAAGTTTGGTCAGTAAGGCCCAAAACAGGCTGGTCATTAAGGGGTTAAAACTATCTCCATATGTGGGAAAGTAAAGTATAACAGCCATCAAATGTATGTTGGATGTGTTGAAAAGTGAAGATTTCCTCTAGCCTGCACAGCACAGAAGTAGAGGGATTATCAGCCATTAAGCAGGTTCTATACCATTAGGCTCAGATTTCATACCCCTTTTACTTCACAGCTTCCTGCTGTAATGAGAGAAGAAAGCTTGCTAAAGAGATCATCCACAATAACCTGGATCTCTCTTATCCTCCTCCTCACAAAATAAAATGCACTACATCTGCTGCAAGTGCATTTGCTGAGTGAATTGACACTGGTACTTTTCTTTTAACCCCAATTTTTCTTTAGAATACCTCTTTATTACACATTTCACTAAAAGGGAGGAATTGAGGGTTGAGAAAAAATACCAGATGATGGCTGTCAGTGTTTCTAAAGTTAGGGGTTGTATGAGAACAGAAGAAACAATATGCTTTTTTCCCAGAAACAACACAATTCTTGTCTATAGTATCATGTAGAGCATTTGTGTGAATGAAGCCGAGCTACAATACCAGACATGGTCCATAGCCAATATTGGTTTCTATATTTAAAAAAAATTACTGGGCCTAATTTATTAAAACTGTCTTTTTGTTGTTTATAGCAATCAATCAAAGCTTGTTTTTAATTTTTCAGAATAGTTAAGAAATTTGAATACCATTTGCTATCAAATAGTTTTGATAAAATGTCCCAACTAAACTATCTCCTTTTCTAGCTCAGGCTTGTCCTCATCTTTCGTTATTTTACTTGAAATCTTAAGTTTCTCAGCAGTCTGATGCATTGGATACACAAATTACAAGAAAGTTTAGAATAGCACATCCAAAGTCACAGGTGCACATCCATAAAGCCAAAAATGTGCACCTGTATAGTAGGTATAGTACCGACTGTAGTCCAGAATAATCTGTAATCCCTAGTTCTATTATTTACATTTATAACAGTGTGCTGCCATATTTTCTTTGTTGGATACACAAATGGCATTACACACATCGAAAACAATGAAAAAGATCAAAAAATATTATAAATATAGTTGAAGACCAGAACAAAAAAATCAAGTTAGGCTATGTTCACATCACGTTGTTGTATCATATTCCTCAGACAAAAATGCATACGTTAACGAAAATGTTTTTTTTTACTGAGATCTGCAGGATGAAAAAGCATAGTGTACTACCCTTTCATCCTTTTTTCCCCACTGCATATGTTCAGCAAAACTATTATGTGAACATCCCCTTAGTAGTAATGGTAGCAATAGGCAGCTTCTCCCTGTTTGGATTAATTACAAAGAACAAAATCACTAGAAGTTAGGAAATATGATGCAAATTGGAGCATGGTAGAGTAAAAGCCCGCTTACATAAGTCAATGCACAAGCAATTATTGTGAACGAACCAAATGTTCCTGATTATTGTCTGAGCTTCTTAACCTCCTACCAGTCACATTAAAATTGAAAAAACCCTTCCAAAAATGTCACTTTTTTATTGTAGATTATGAATTTATGTCTCAAGCAAATACAATTGGCACATAACTCAGTTTCCTTAAGTGCTTATTAACCCCTTATTACGCAGCTAATTTGACCCTTTAAGGAACAGTACATTCCCTAATTGCATTACAATTTTCCTAAATTTGTTTTATTTTTTTCTTCAGTGTATCTATATGAGACCTTGGCTTACTGGGATTAGTTATAGTTTTTGTAGGAAACATTTGATATATTTTTTATTGTGTATAAAAAATGTATTTCAAAATTTGAACTGCCAGCCAGGCTGAGGATAGAATTGTGGAGGAGATATAACAGAAGGGAATGAAGATAACTGGACAATTGTCATGTTTTTTCTAGTTTATAGAGGGGTCAGACAGGAGATAAAGTGGTGGTGGTGGTGGTGGATCATGCAGAAGGAAAGCTCTATGGCTAATTAGCAGTGATCCTGTTATCTGTACAGTGTGTGACTGGAACACATGCAGAGGAGGCAGCCAATGATCAGGTAACATCAGGGAGCACGGAACACTTTATTATTGAAGGTATGGGGGATATGAGACAGAGGGAGCACACAGACAGGCAGAGTGAAGGCAGGAAGAGGAGGTTTATTACTGAAGCAAGCAGGGAGAAACAGGGCACACAAGAAGGAGAGGTGAGGGGGATCAAAAATACATTTCCCAAACTTTATTTTACTTTATTTTACCTCCTATCAGCATGAGCTAACAGGAGAATTTTAAGGGAGAGAAAGCAGCTACTAATTAGCTGTTGTCCCTGCACTGAAACTGCTACTTCACTGAAAGTGAAAGTAAGAACATGTTTTATCCCCGATCATTCCCAACTTGATTTCTAACAGTGATATCTCCTGATTGGCAGCTAGAAGCATGAAAGTGGTCTTGTATTAAAGCCTGGGATGCCATCAAAGCCTGGGATTGCTACCAATCAGGAGATATCAGTAGCTAAAGCAGCCCTCCCCCATCCACTTCTGCCTGACTCCAGCTCAGGCAGAACAGTTAAGTACTTTTCCCACTGCCCGAGCTGGAGTTGGGCAAAACAGTTAGGTGGTTAAAGGGGTTGTCCCACGAAAAATATTCTACAGTTTTCAAACTATCACCTGGATCTAAATACTTTTGTAATTGCATGTAATTAAAAATTTAGCATATCCACTGAGTTATTTAATTGTGAAGTTCTGCCCATAAACAATGATTTTATGCGCCGAATACAAGATGCAATCATCCGACAAACATCGATGATTGATCAGTGTCATCTTTACATGGGACAATTAATGGGAACAAACATTTGTAAAAACACGTTCATGATAAAATTATAACAATATAAGTTTAAAATAATTTAAAAGGGTACATATGGGTATCAGGATCATCTAAGATAATGATGGCTAGAAAACAAAAAATAATCTAAACAATATGAAGTGACACAGGACAAGTAAAGATGCTTTCAGACATGAGCAGACTTTCAATGACGTAGTTGATGACAAGGTTGACCAAATGAAGCCTGACCTTCCACTGACGCACAAACACACAAAGTTATAACATTGATGCTCTGCAAGACTAAAGGGAAAAGAGGAAAGTGTAGATGGAAAATGTAGATGGACTATCACAGAAAACGTGGGCCATACCAAAATCTAAAAGCCTAAAAAATTGGACCTTATGAAGAGCCACATTTCATATGAACATCAAGAAATGACAATGACATACAGCAGATATAAACTAATATAATAATAATAAAGTTATAAGAAATGTTGACAGCAGAAGCATGACTTGAAGCTCATAGGCACCCAAGTAAAATATCTCCATCAACATATATATCTTGCTACACACCATATAATATACATAAGAATAGCCATAGTGGTGTATTAATAAAGAGGAATTAAACAGCAGCTAGACTCCACATCTGTAAAAGGTCAACTGTCATAGGTCAGAAGGAGTTTGCAACTGCTACAGTATGTTTGACCACAATCTGTATTTAGTCCTGGCGATATAACACAGCATAATCATTCTAAAAATCACAGGTCTCTTTTGAGTCTAGATTTTCCACTCCTTATTTATTTTGGGTGTGATTTAATAACCATTTAAACATCTGCTAAACCTAGAAAATGAAAGCATTCATCCACACAGTAGAGCAGCCTTTACCACTAACCTTTGTGTGATGGTAATAAATAATTCAGTTTTTGCACTTTACAATTTTGATTTGCATGAATAACAATTTTCTGCATTATTTCTGTCAAGGAAAGTTGCAGTAAAGTAGTAATGACAGGACCAGCTGTTTTACATTGTACATTTTTATATTTTCCTGGAATCTGCAAAGCTAAGGCATGCATTGTAATTTTACTTTGTGAATTTGTACCATTACTTTTTGGTCATGTAAAATAAGGTCTCTTTCACATATCCATGATGATATCCATGACAAGTTGGTCAGTGCTTCATCTATAAAGGTGTCTGTGAAGGATCTGTGTTTGGTTCACGTGTATGTTTTTTTTTTGCCCTCCAGACCATGACTATGTCCTACCAATGGTCTGTGTTCTGTCTGTGTAATCACTGACAGAACATAAATGCCATCCGTGTAGTGTCAGTTTTTTTTAACAGACCACATCACAGGCCAAAGAAATGTCTAAGTGGTTGAAAACTGCTGACAGGGGCAGACTGGGAACTTAAAAAAAGAACTGGATAAAAACTAAAGGTGGACCCATGTTGTAGGTGGGTCCAGCCTGACAGAAGGTGGAGCAACACATGTAGGCAGGGACAACACATGTAGGCAGGGCCAGCAATACTGTAGTGCAGAACAAAATACCGCCCCAGCAGAAGGAAATACCACAGTCCAGCACAAAATACTGTCTCAGCAGAACCAAATACTACAGTCCAGCATAAAATACTGCCTCAGCAGAACTAAATACCACAGTGCAGCATAAAATACTGCACCAGCAGAACAAAATACTAGAGTACAGCATAAAATACTGCCTCAGCAAAACCAAATACCACAGAGCAGCACAAAATACTGCCTCAGCAGAACTAAATACCGCAGTGCAGCATAAAATACTGCCTCAGGAGAACCAAATACTACAGTGCAGCACAAAATACTGCCTCAGCAGAACCAAATACTACAGTGCAGCATAAAATACTGCCTCGGCAAAACCAAATACCACAGAGCAGTAAAAAATAATGCCTCAGCAGAACCAAATACTAAAGTATGAAACATTGTTCTGCCCCATCATTTATTTTTAGATAGATAGATAGATAGATAGATAGATGCTATATAGAGATACATATAAAGATTGGTAGATATATAAAAAAAAATTCCACGGCACTCCCAAAAAGTAGGTCAAAAAGAGTATTCTTTAATCATCAGACAGCGACATTTCAGTCCTCTTACTGGGACTTTTCTGCTTGTGAAAAGTTCCATTAAGAGGACTGAAATGTCACTGTCTGGTGATTAAAGAATACCTTTTTGCTACTTCCGTAGCCACAGGCACCCCGTCACACTTATTATGCAGTGCTGTTCACAAAATTTGGACTTTAGATAGATAGTGAGGTGGATGGAAGGATAGATAAATAGTTATCGATTATCTGCCAGTGTAAAGGTGCTGCGATTATCCAATGAGCTGGTCATTCATGTGTGGTCACCTAAATCATCATTGTGTAAACAGCATTCTGTTGCGAGCAAACAATTATTCTCATTAGAGATCGCTTCTCCACATACTGTGGAGGAGATAGCTGCATATAATTGCAGTGGTCTCCTTCACTGACGAGCAGACAAATGTTGGCTCGTCAGTGTAAACGGAAAGAGATAGATAGATACTTAGATTAGCAAAGGAGACCCTGTACTGATGTGCTATGCAGTGCTTTTAGTCAGCAGAGTGAGTGGGAGCAGGCAGAAACTGTGCATAGCACAATGGTGCTCCTGCCTGTACCCGCTCCACTAAAGCCTAGCATAGCACATTGGAGTGGAGCTGGTACAGTCAGGATCAGTGATTTGTGCTCCTCTTTATACACCTCTCATTGCGGCCTCGGAGTAGAATCTGACGCCAGTGCTTGTATATGATAACACTATCAGTATGGTGGAAGAAGAAGGTAAAGGGATACACACCCATCATATCTAATGAAAACTGACACAGCATATTCTTGTTTTTCCTATAGACTGTGTATGCATGTAGTTGATTAGAAAAGGAAAAAAAATACAATACAATATGCTTAACCCCTTCAATATCGAGCCACTTTTCACCACGAGTCGCAGGTCAATTTTTGAAAATCTGACATGTTTCACTTTATGTTGTAATAACTCTGGAATGCTTTTACTTAATCAAACCATTCTGAGACTGTTTTCTCAGGACACATTGTACTTTGTGTTAGTGCTAAATTTGATTCAATATATTTTACCTTTATTTATTAAAAAAACTAAAAATTTACAGAAAATTTGTGAAAACTCGCAATTTTCAAAATTTGCATTTTTCTGCTTTTAAGGGCTCACGCACACGAATGTGTGATGGCCGTGCCTGTGCTGCGGACCCGCATATGGCGGGTCCGCAATAAACGGGCACCGGCCATGTGCAGCCCGCATCACGGATCGCGGACCCATTCACTTCAATGGGTCCGCAACCGGGAGATGCGGAGCGGAGGCACGGATCGGAACACCACGGAAGCACTACGGTGTGCTTCTGTGGTGTTTCTGGCCGTGCCTCCGCACCGCAAAAAAAGTAGCGCAAGCACTACTTTTTTGCGGCGCGGACCCTCGGATGCGGATCGCGGACCCCATTCAAGTGAATGGGTCCACGATCCGCATGCGGTGGCCTCATGGTCAGTGCCCATGCATTGCGGACCGCAGTTTGCGGCCAGTAGCACGGGCACGGCCGGCACACATTCGTGTGCATGAGCCCTAAGGCAGATAGTGATACCTCATAAAATATTTATTACTTTACATTTCCCATATGTCTACTTTAAGTTGGAATAATTTTTTAAACATAGTTTTATTGTTTTGAACATTAGAAGGCTTAGAACTTTAGAAGCAATTCTTAAAAATTTTTAAGAATCCAAAACCTACTTTTTTCAGGACCAGTTCAGTTATGAAGTCACTTTGTGGGGGTTACATAGTAGAAACCACCCATAAATGAACTCATTGTAGAAACTACACCCCTCAAGTCATTCAAAACTGATTTTACAAATTTTGTTAATCCTTTGGTGTTCCACTAGAATTAAAGGAAAATGGAGGTGAAATTTCAAAATTTCCCTTTTTCCCCAAATTTTCCATTTTAATCCATTTTTCTTGTAACACAGCAAGGGTCAACGGCTAAACAAAACTCAATATTTATTACCCTGATTCTGCAGTTTACAGAAACACCCCATATGTGTTCATAAACTGCTCTATGGGACAGAGCATGGCTCAGAAGGGAAAGAGCGTCATATGGTTTTTGGAGGGCAGATTTCACATGGATAATTTTAAGTTGCCATGTCGCTTTGGAAGACCCCCTGATGTACCCCTACAGTAGAAACTCCCAAAATGTAACCCCATTTAGGAGACTACAGGATAAGGTGACAGTTTTATTGGTACTATTTTGGGGTACATATGATTTTTGATTGCTTAATATTTTGGGGAAAGGTGACCAAAAATCGTTTTTTGTGTTGTCATTTTCTCAAAGCCATATACAGTGCCTTGCGAAAGTACCTGTATTCGGCCCCCTGGAACTTTTCAACCTTTTGCCACATTTCAGGCTTCAAACAAAAAGATATAACATTTTACATTTTTGGTGAAGACTCAACAACAAGTGGGTCACAATTGTGAAGTGGAACGAAATTTATTTGATCATTTAAACTTTTTTGTAATAATAAAACTGAAAAGTGGGGCGTGCAAAATTATTCGGCCCATTTACTTTCAGTTCAGAAAACTCACTCCAGAAGTTCATTGAGGATCTCTGAATGATCCAATGTTGTCCTAAATGACTGATGAAGATAAATAGAATCCACCTGTGTGTAATCAAGTCTCCGTATAAATGCACCTGCTCTGTGATAGTCTCAGGGTCCTGCATCATGAAGACCAAGGAACACACCAGGCAGGTCCGTGATACTGTTGTGGAGAAGTTTAAAGCTGGATTTGGATACCAAAAGATTTCCCAAGCTTTAAACATCCCAAGGAGCACTGTGCAAGTGATCATATTGAAATGGAAGGAGTATCAGACCACTGCAAATCTACCAAGACCCGGCCGTCCCTCTAAACTTTCATCTCAAACAAGGAGAAGACTGATTAGAGATGCAGCCAAGAGGCCCATGATCACTCTGGATGAACTGCAGAGATCTACAGCTGAGGTGGGAGAGTCTGTCCATAGGACAACAATCAGTCGAACACTTCACAAATCTGGCCTTTAAGGAACAGTGGCAAGAAGTAAGCCATTTCTCAAAGATATCCATAAAAAGTCTTGTTTACAGTTTGCCACAAGCCACCTGGGAGACACACCAAGCATGTGGAAGAAGGTGCTCTGGTCAGATGAAACCAATCGAACTTTTTGGAAACAATGCAAAACGATATGTTTGGTGTAAAAGCAACACAGCTTATCACCCTAAACACACCATCCCCACTGTCAAACATGGTGGTGGCAGCATCATGGTTTAGGCCTGCTTTTCATCAGCAGGGACAGGGAAGATGGTTAAAATTGATGGGAAGATGGATGGAGCCAAATACAGGACCATTCTGGATGAAAACCTGTTGGAGTCTGCAAAAGACCTGAGACTAGGACGAAGATTTATCTTCCAACAAGACAATGATCCCAAACATAAAGCAAAATCTACAATGGAAGGGTTCAAAAATAAACGTATCCAGGTCTTAGAATGGCCAAGTCAAAGTCCAGACCTGAATCTAATTGAGAATATGTGGAAAGAGCTGAAAACTGCTGTTCACAAACGCTCTCCATCCAACCTCAAAGAGCTCGAGCTGTTTTGCAAGAAAGAATGGGCAAGAATTTCAGTCTCTAGATGTGCAAAACTGATAGAGACATACCCCAAGTGACTTGCAGCTGTAATCACAGCAAAAGGTGGCGCAACAAAGTATTAATGCAAGGGGGCCGAATAATTTTGCACGCCCCACTTTTCAGTTTTATTATTACAAAAAAAGTTTAGATGATCCAATAAATTTCGTTCCACTTCACAATTGTGACCCACTTGTTGTTGATTCTTCACCAAAAATTTAAAATGTTATATCTTTTTGTTTGAAGCCTAAAATGTGGCAAAAGGTTGAAAAGTTCCAGGGGGCCGAATACTTTCGCAAGGCACTGTATTTTTTATTTTTCTGCTTGTTTTTTGTGGGATGGGGTGACGATTTGATTGGTGCAATTTTAGGGTACATATTTCTTTTTGATCACTTGATATTACACTTTTTGTGAGGCAAGGTGACAAAAAATGGCTGTTTTTGCACAGTTTATTTTTATTTTTTTACGGCATTCACCTGAGGGGGGTAAATCATTTTTTTATAGATATTTTTATAGAGCAGGTCTTCACGGATGCAGCAATACCGGATATGTTTTTTTTTTTTGTTAAGTTTTAAAAAATGAAAGCATTTTCGATAAGAATAAATATTGTTTTTGTGTTGCGAATTTCTTAAAGCCATTTTTTAAAAATTTTCTGCTGATCGTCTTGTGTAGGGACTCGGTTTTTGTCGGATAAGGTGATGGTTCGATTGGTACCATTTTGTGGTACATATGACTTTTTGATCGCTGCATGTGACTGTATGGGAGATCCATATCATACAAATCCAGATATACGGTAAAAGGAATACAGCCTAACATACGGTTGTACTGCCAGAGCATTGAAGTCCTGGATTTTAATTTCATCAAAGGCAACATCTGCATTGGGTTTGTATGTTCTCCCAGTATTTGCATGAGTTTCCTCTCACACTCCAAACATACAGCATAATTAAAAGTGAACTGGTTTCCTATACAATAACCTCCTGTGGTTATTTGGGAAATTAGAGCCCCACCGGGGACAGAGACTATTGTGAACAGCACTTATGGAAGATGTTGGCGCTATATACTGTAAGCAACAGGAAATAAATACAAAGGGAAAATATTACATCTAGTAATATAAATTCCACCAGAACAGATCGAAAGTCAGGGAACGGAAGATCATGCTATGGAAACCATAAAATACAAAAAAAAATTGAATTATGTAATAGAATTAAAATAGAAATCCCTAGAGTATCCAAATCATCTTAATGGGTAAATCCTTGCCAAGTTAAAAATCCCATTGTTCCTTTGCTGACCTCTATCCTGCACGATGAAGGATGTTAGCAATTTTCACAATTTATTTTCTCCTACCTTAATGTTTACAAACTAAAAATGAAACTTCCTTTAAGAGAATGGAGTTGATTTCAGACTATTTTGAGCATTGACATGACAAATCTGAACGCGGACGAGCTGTAAACTTGACGATACTATACAGAGTAATACTTTCTGTGTTTATATCTACTTTATCTGTGTTGTGATATCCGGTTTTGAGAACCGGCAGAGGATCTCAAAACCAGAGGAAAACGCTACAGTTTTGTCTCCATTCATTGTCAATGGGGACAAAACTAAACAAACCGGAATGGAGTGCACCAGAATGCATTCTGTTCCGGTTTGTTGTGTTTCCACGTCAGACACAAAATCACTGCAAGCCGTGTAAGTCAAAGGGTGCTGGATCAGTTTTTTTGGACATAACCTATTTGTTAAGCACCTATCTCTAGAATTAAATCCCTAGAGAGAAGGAGATGTGCCACGTGCTCTCCATTAATTTCTATATTAGTTCTGAGTAGCTGAGTAACTTCACAATGTTGGGAGCATCAGGTCCTGCTCCTTCCAGTGCAGAGCGAGTGTTCCTTCGCATTCAAGTGGATAAGGGAAGCATTTTTTTTTTCAGACCCAGCGGAATGGAGGGCACTACTGGGGACAGTATTTATACTAAAGGGCACTATTGTGAGCAATATTTACACTGGAGCATACAAATGGGGGACATTTTACGTAGAGGGGCACTGTGGGGGGAAGCTTATATATACTAGGACAACTATGGGGGGGCATTATAGACAGTAGGGCATCACATGGGGGTTATTACAGATACCTAGGCAAATATGGTGGCAATTATTTATATTGGGGCAGTGTGGGGGTGTATAATATGTACAGAGGACACTGCAAGGGTTGGGATTTTCATCTGTTATTCATGGCCATTTTTAATGGCCATGAAAAACTGATGTAAAACGGCCATTAAAAACAGACAAACGTCCAGAAAATGGATTCACACGTGGATGCAGAATGGCATGTCTGTGACAAAAGCACAGTAAAAAGATTTACTAGTTAAAAGAAAAGATAGGGTAGTGATCTAAGAAGTATGCCATTTTAGACTAATCCACAGAAAGGTCACAGCCATCAGGGGATATTCTGCTTCTACAAATAGCCATGCAATGAAAGAAAATGGCAACTTTCTGAATTGTAGTAACTAAGTGTAAACTGTACCTAAATATTCACATAAGTTGCTTTAAAACTTTTCCAAATGCCTTCATTTCTATAATGTGCTTTGTTAATCGATGTTACCTTTATTCTGCTAAAATAACCTCCTTAAGTTCTAGCGAGTCTATAGCTTTGTGGTGTATGGATTCCAGTCTCTTAAAGGCTATGTACACCTTGCATTTTACTAATTTTTGGCTAAATTTTTTTCAATGACCTTCATTAAAAAATTGAGCTGTTCTGTCACAAAGGGTTAAACTGTTGTTCTAGCTATGTGACTGGTACTTTCACTTTGTGCCAGTCATCTAATAAACCTTAACTCTAAACTACTAAGAGGTCATAAACACTTATTTAAGCCACATTCTTATCAGTAAGTTAAGAACTGAGCTGTAATGTGTTTAGGAGGCCATAGAGCAGAGATAAGGAGTCCGTCTGTTCCTGGTCTGAAGTAAAAGACAGAAAATTTAAAGGGTGACTCTAGAGTATGTCATCTCTGTACAGAAAAAAGGATGCCATATTTTTAATAAAAAACAATTTAAAACATAAGTTTAGCTCAAAATGAATACAATAATGCAATAATTAAAAAATGCCTCCAAATGTGTACATAGCCAGGGGCGTAGCAATAGGGGAAGCAGCTGCTTTGGGGCCCAGACCCACAAGGGGCCCCCTCAGGAGGGAGACTAAAAGATTTTATTGTCAGGCCCCCCTCAACAGTATTATATAATGACATTATATACAGTGACACTATAGAAAGCGGATGGAGCGGCTGTCAGGCCTTGTCTGGGAGAGCTCAGTCTTGACTAGCCACAAGAGTGAGGGTTGCATGTGAGTTCGGGGTTGCGAGGAAGTTTCTGGGGGGGGGCCCATTCAAAAATTTGCTGTGGGGCCCAGCTAGTTGTAGTTACGCCACTGTACATAGCCTTTAAGGTACATGGACCAGGCACCTGTGGCATTCTAGAAAAATAGGTGCCACAGTCAGCTGCTGACTCACACACTTGAGGCTCAGTTCTCCTGCTTCAATGTGTAATGCAAAGCTTTTAGGGTAGTGTAGCAGGCACAGGCAGGAGCAGGGCAGAGTGCTAGGCCAATACTGAGCTGATTGTGGAGCCTATTTCTCTAGAACATGCTCACATAACTGGCGTCTCCTTCACATACTCTAAAGCGACTGGAATCTGTATACCGCATATATGGGCACAATGTTTGGATTTTGCATGGCAGCATTGAAAAACACGCATTTGGAGGACGAAAAAAGCTTTAGACAGGCCGGAATTTCGGGGCTGTATTTTGGCAGGATAAAGTCAAAATTGATTAATGAAATACATTATAAAAATAATTTTTAGAGCATTTGGAATAATTTTAAAGCAATTTAGGTAAAAGTTAAGGTCCACTTTAAACAAGAAAGTTCATGTAGACCAAGAGTATGGATACAAAATGTACTTGTGTAAGTTGCAAGTCAATGTTAAGAAGGCGAGGCCCTGTAAGTTACCATGGTATCGACCTATAGATCTGAGCCTTTGTTAGGTCAGGCACGCTCAGTGTGTTGCTATCTATTCTCTAGCTAAATGTTAGTTTGCTGGTGATTACTGAGAAGATGAGTGTGGCCGGACTGTATATCAGGATGCCAATCAGGAAACATCAACACTCTTAAACAAGCACAAACTAGCAGTAGGAAAGCTAGGGATTGTAGTTTTGTGAGGGAAGATCAGGAGCCATGATACTCTCAGTGTGCTGCAGGCTCACACAGGAGCTAGACAAATGGATTTCAAGATAAATTGAAACTCTGGTTATATGTATAGGTATGGGTTCTGGTTGGGTCACAGCTTGCAGCCTTAATGCAGTTTTTCAAAAATTAAGTTACTTTACCGGAATACCCCTTAAGAGAGCGGGGAGCTGTAGAGGTCACTTAAGGGGGCAGGCCGCTGTGGACGGCACTGTTAAGGGTACTGTTGAGGTCATTGTTAAGGGGGCGGAGTGCTGTGGAGGACACTGTTATGAGGGGTACTGTGGATATCTTTAACACACACAAACATTATGTAACGGGGAGCCGGTGGCACGCTGCCTCCCTACAGCGACAAGGAGGGAGGAGTCGGACGCGGCCGGCGTCCTTGTATTCCTAGCAACCCAGGAGAGGGGAGAACCCGGTGACGCACGCTTCACAAGCGCGGCCGGCGTCCTCCATCCCCTGGACAACAAGCAGCAGGGGAGCTGAGCGCCAAAGCCCATTGAGGTTTCTGATTTGGGTCACGTGACGCTGGCAACGTCAATGACCAATCTGCTGGGCCTATTTAAACAGGCAGCCTGCTGTCCATAGGTTGACTGTGATTGGTCTTACTTCCAGTACTTGCTACCTGTGAACTCCTGTGACTAGTGTGTTTGGACTTCGGCTTGTGTTTTTGATTTTGTTCTCGTCTCATCCTCTTGTACCTTGTTACCTCTCGGATTTTGACCTCGGCTCATGTTATTGACTTTGCTCCGGTTTGCTCCCCTGGTTTTGACGTGACTTCCAGGTTTGACCTTGGCTTGGTGATTACCCTCTTATTGTGTTCTGTCTTGTGTCTATTTTCTCCCCTTGTTCCCCCTCCCTGTACACCCCTAGCACGTACCTAGGCTAGGGACTGTCGACAAGTTGTACGCCGTTGCCTAGGACAGGCCATGCAAGTAGGAAAGGTCAGTAGGGCTCCACATACCTCCACATGGTGCCCAAAGACCATTCCAGCAAAATCTGCTCTCCAAACACCATATGGCGCTCCTTGCCTTCTGTGCCCTGCAGTGTGCCCATACAGCAGTTCACAACCACATATGGGGTGTTGCTGCTGAATCAGGGTAATAAATATTAACCCTGTCCCAACTGTCCACTGTGTATATACGTCCTATCTTCAGGCAGCACTTTAAATTCCAGTGCAATCTAGCAGGAGCAGGTCGGGTCCTGGCTGACAGACACAGCGGGGACCCTTAGAAGAAGAAAGGAGCGGTTTATTACAGCTTCTGCTTTCTCCTGTGCTGGCAGAAGATCCATGCAGGAGCGCAGGGGGGAGAGCAGGAAGAGGCAGAGCCTCTGTTAGTCCTGGCGGTACTATGACCGCCGCGTTTGTCTGGAGCACGGGCAGGAGCAGAGCTGCAGGGTCTAAGGAGATCCTGATCAGCTCTGCCTGAGTGTCATGCCTCCACAAGGGGCTGTTTTCTCCTGTAACTGGAGCTCCTGTGGATGCCCCAGTTACCGTGGAAACAGTAAAAAAAAAAAAGTCAGTGTCCTCCAGAGGTCTTTTAACGTGCCAAAAATAAATTAAAATAAGCAAAAAAAATTATAATAAAAAATACAAATACATTTAAAAAAAAAAAAATTAAAAATGCAGTCATTAACAGAAACCGTCACCATAGTCGCCCTCTTCTCTCAAACCCATACATGTTATATATGAAAACGATCATCACAAAATAGGGAACCCATAGCAATAATTAATTATTGTGTCATTTTTAATATTTAAGAAATAAAAAGCTATAATTAAAAAAATGACTTTTTAATAATAAGTTTTCCTCCAAATTAAAACTAAAAAAAGGGAAAAAAATCTCATAAAAAAAAAACATTCTAATAAAAAGTCCTAAGTGTCAAGTAAAGAAAAAAACGCAAAAATGATTTTGGTAGTCAAAAAGCTGTAGTCACTAAACCACCAAGTGCACAAAATCACAAAAAGATGTCTGAACATTCAGGCCTTTTTTGGACCCGGTCATGAAAGGGTTAAGGTTTATTTTCGTGTTAACCCTTGATGTGTTACAGGAAAATGGATAAAATGGAAAATCTGACAAAAATAAAGGGGTAGATTTATCAAAACTGGTGTAAAGGAAAACTGCCTTAGTTGCCCATAACAACCAATCAGATTCCATCTTTCATTTTTCAGAGCTCCTTTTTAATTTCACTTCTATTTTGCTTTAATTCCTGTGGAACACCTAAAGGGTTAACAAAGTTTGAAAAATCAGTTCTGAATAATAAATTGGATGTTGGGGGTGAGTCTGATGCAGTGGGGTAGTGAGTTCCAGAGTAGGGGAGAGGCGGGAGACAAATCTTGTAGTTGATTGTGTGAAGAACAGAGGAGGAGGTCCTGTGAGGATCGGAGATTACCGGTGGGGATGTATTAGGAAAACAGGTCAGAGATTTAAGGAGGGGACAGGTTGTGGATGGCCCTATAAGTAGTTGTAACTGAATTCGCTGGGCAACGGGAGGCAGAGGAGAAACGAGGCGAGAGGTGGATTAACTGGGCAGCGGAGATTAGATTGGAGGGGAGCGAGAGTGCTGGATGGGAGGCCACATAGAAGGATATTGAGTAGTCCAGACGGGAGATGACGAGAGCATGCACTAGTATTTTAGTTGACTCACGGGTGAGGAAGGAGCGAATACGAGAGATGTTCTTTAGTTGAAAACGGCAGGTGGAGGTGAGGGTTTGGATGTGTGGCTTAAAGGATAGGGCAGACTCAAATGTTATCCACAGGCAGCGGACTTGCGAGACTGGAGAAAGCGTTGTGCTATTAGCTGTAATGGATAGGTCATGGAGGGGGGCTGAGTGACATGGGAGGAAGACCATGAATTCAGTTTACTCCATGTTGAGTTTTAGGAAGCGGGAGAAGAAGACAGACACCCTGGGATTCTGGATAGCAAGGAAGTGACATCCGGGCCAGAGAGATAAATTTGAGCTTCGTCGGCATAGAGGTGGTATTGGAAGCCATGGGACGTTATGAGCTGTCCCAGGCCGAATGTATATATGGAGAAAAGTAGGGAACCCAGGACAGAGCCTTGAGGGACACCAACAGAGAGGGGATGTGACGAGGAGGTAGTGTATGAATGGGAAGCGTTGAAGGTTCTGTTGCTGAGGTATGAAGAGATCCAGGAGAGGGCTAGGTCTTTGATGCCAAGGGAAGAGAGGATTTGTAATAGGAGAGAGTAGTCAACAGTGTCAAGTGCAGAGGAAAGGTCAATAAGGAGATTGTTAGCCAAATCAATTAGCAATAGGTTGAGGAGGTAGGTTAGAGCAGGGATAACTATAGTGGCGAGTTTAGGGATGAGGTGGGATGGGATTGGGTCAAGGGCACAGGTGGTGAGGTGTGACTTGGAGAATAAAGTGGAAAGCTTGACAGTGGTAAACTGGGTTATGTGGGAAGAGCATTGGATGGCTGTGTAGGGGTGTAGTGGGGAGTGTTTAAAAACTATGTAGACCTTCGGAGGCAATTTTTTAAATGATTGCATGTTATTCATTATTGGCTAAAAATAATTTTTCAATTGGCCTTTATTAAAAATATTGAGCTCTTCTGTCACAAAGGGTTAACTGTTACTCTAGCTGTGTGACTGGTACTTTCAATAGTCAACTAGGATAGCCCAGCGTTTCATTATGGAGCACAGATAGGCTTAGCATCATAGTGAAAGGCAGGGCAGCTCCGGCGTTTACCATCGCAGCAGGCAGAGCAGTAAGGTGACGGCACTATATGGGGGCATTAAAAGTAAGCAGCGCTAGTAATAGGCAGCAGGCTTGGCAGTAAGGTGCTGGCTCTGTATGGGGGCATCATAAGTAGGCAGCGCTTCCCTCACAGAGCTGCAAATAGACAACAGGTAGTACTGACAGAGGAGGGACAGTCCAATGCTGAGTGAAAGATTGCAAGGTCTGAGGAGAGCACAAGCTTGAAAATGTAACTGCGACAAACTGCATACAGGAACCATAAGGCCACCTGCACATGGGTGTGGGGGACATCGGGGAGACAGCCATCAGCCAAACTAGTGTTCCGCCGACAGATATCTTAAGGGACATGTATCATGACTGGAGTAAGATGGGCCTAATTTATTAAGAGGGAGCTGATTTTTACCAAATTAGGCACATCTCTGCCCTGCACCAGAAAGTCTACATCAGCTATACCTTACTCCACTTTCTGGTGCAAGTTAAAGTAAATGTGGTGGGCTGCGCTAAGCCCCGCCCCCACAGCCCCCTTTTCTCACCACTTCAGAAAAGTGGAGAGAAGCTTAAAAAGTTGCAAATTATAGCTCTCCTATCCGTGCGCCATAATTTTCAACTTTTTTTTATGCCACAATAATGGCGCAAAGACTAATAAATGCCCCTCCTTGCGTATAGCAAACTTTTTTGTCCTCATTTTTATATCCGGGAAAAATAAAACCCTGCATGTATCACTCTAGCCTGTGTTCGCCGAACAACTTGCGGCTGATGGCTCTGAAATACAGAGTACTGTGAAGCTCTCAGCTGTGACAGGTATAAGGTCTGCATGGCTTCCTGCTTCTTGGTGTAAACAAGAATGTTTCCGTTTAGTGACAAGAAAGCTGAAACTTGATGTTAGGAATAGAATGTCGAGAATTTATTACATAACGATTTTCTCCCAGGAGATTAGACAACCCCTTTAACTACCCTACTGACATACAAGCAGGTGAAAGGCTCCTATTCCATCATCACGCCTAATCCCCGCCGAACGGCAAGACAACTGTGCTATGGAACGGAAGGACGCAGGGAGCGGTGTCACGTAACGGTGTATACTGCTGGGATAATGTACATGTTACACCGCACACAGAAGGTGGGGGGCCCACGAGAGGAAGTTATTTTTGAGGCCCAACCCTCATATCATCAATATAGTCTTAGGCTGGTTTTACACTAGCGTTATTAGGGCTCATGCACACAACCCTAACTTTGGTTTGCATTTTTTGTGGGATATAGAGGGCTCCAGCGGGCTGTTCTCTGCCAGAACTAATAACGTTAGTGTGAAAGAAGCCTAATAGATTCTGATTCAGGCTACATTCACACCACCGTATTTATGGATCCGCCGCCGTACTTCTGTTCCGCAGCCCCGCAAAAAAAAAACAGAACATATCCTACTCTTGTCTGCAATTGTGGACAAGAATAGGCATTTCTATCATTGGTCCGGAAATGTGCGTCCACAAAATACAGAACGCACATGGTCAGTATCCGTGTTTTGTGTACCCACAATTTGCAGACCGCAAAATATATATGGTCGTGTGAATGTATCCTGAAAGAAATAGACCCTAGTGGCAAGCAACTGTCTCTAAATGCAGCGCTAAATGTTTGGTTTTACTCCTGGACCATTGCATCAGAGCCGGGCCCCAGCAGAGGATCCTCTGGTACGCCAGTCCTGTGCTAGGGACCAGGAGTTTAAAGTTATGCCCCTATTTCAGGGATCAGCATAACAGTTGTTGTAAAAGTACAGCACCCAATATGCACCATTCACTTCTATGGGTGTTGCAAGAAAATCCGAGAAAGTGTGCATGTTGGGAGTTGTAGTTCCACAACAGCTGGAGTACCAGTGAGCAGCAGGGGACATCTATATATATTTTGTAGACCAGATAGTTTCCATTCACTGACAGCATGCAGAGATCTTAAAAACAAAACACAGGGCAGATTTTCTGGAAATATGTGGCCATCTCCTATAGATAAGCTGTGCATGTGTTTAGGTGAGGCAGGGCGATCATACTGCAGCAGGTACTCGCACACCGCCGTTAACCCCTCCGCTGGTGTACGTTACACGCACCGATCACGCCGCGGAGAAGAGGAGGGCCGGGGAAGGACCGGGCTGTAGTTGCCGGCAGCAGCCAACAGGTTGCAGCGTTCCCCACTCGCTCGTTCGGCCAGCCTCTCCTCTTCTCCCTCCTCTGCCTGCACGCAGAGAGAGCACCCTCCACCGGGCGGCCGCCCTCTGCCTCTCTCCTCCCTACATGTCCGGGATAGGCGGCTCCCAACCCCGAGGGCGTCTCTCGTCTGCAGCGCGTACAGGGGCCGCTGTAAGCTACGCGTCGAGGGGGCACCGTCCACCCACAGGAAGCACTCGAGAGACATGCCCGGAGTCTGAGGGCCGGGAGGAGTAAGTGTCAGCAGTGCAGGGCGGGAGCTGAGGGAGGAGAGCGCTGGAGGGAACAGCTGTGCTACACGGAGAGTCCGACGGCCACTTCTGGCGGGGTGACGCGTGTGACGGGACGAGCTCTGCCATGTTCCCGGGGCGCCAGGGAAGCCGCTCCTCACACTTGTGTATGTATAGACTGCGCGCCGTTCGCTGGGGAAGTTCCGTGTTGTGCGGGGCATGACGCCTAGCGGGAGCCGCTGACCGGGGGCGACGTTACCGCACATGGAAGTAGTCGGGAGCCGCACAGCCGGTACACGAATGGCGGCTGAAGGGCAAATGCTGCCCGCCGGGAGTGACGCGGCACCGCGCTCGGGGATCTTCTCAGGCTCCTGTCCGTGACGGCCCCTCCGCTTCCTGCACGGAACTTTCGGGGGGCTTCAGACGTCGTGACACTCTCGTCCCTGGCGCGCAACTTCCGAATTACACGCGTGCACTTTAGGAGGGACTGCCTGGGCCCAAGAGCTTACACTCCAGCAGCTCTCCATATTCATACATGTAACTTTCCCTCCACCCCACTGTCCTGTGGGCCTCCAGCTGTGGTGAAAGTCACTACTCCCAACATTCGCTGGGAGTTGTAGGGTCGCCACAGGTTGCTGTCTGTGGTGGGCTCCATTACCCCCATGACGGCCGAGCTGTTTATTTCCTCTCTGCTGACAGCGGCGCAGGCTGTGGGGGCGGGGTCGCGCGTGACGTCATGCCCTCCCTAGTATTAATAGCAGTCTGTGTACAGTGCTGGTTGTCATGTGCCGGTGGGTGTGTAGCGCATGCAACAGGTCGCTGCGATCGGCGGGATTCGGGGGCTTCTGTGTGACAAAATGCTCCTCCACTGAGCAGCGTGGCCTCAGTAAGGGGATGTGTAGTGCATGGCAGCCATGTGATAAACCCCTCTCACCATTATAGTACACCAGCGTCTGTAGAAACTTCCCTGTATAAACTATCCCTATATCTGGGATCAGCAACCTCCTGCACTCCAGCTGTGGTGAAACTACAACTCTCAGCATGCTCCTTTCACTTCTGTGGGAGTTCAGAGAACAGCCAAGCAAGTGTGCATGATGGGAAATGTAGTTTCACAACACCTGGAGTGCTGAAGGTTGCCTACCCCTGCCCTATGTTCTGGTACTATGGAGTCAGGAGGGTGAGCTGCCATGTTCAAGGGATGAAAATGTGGGTGCTGTCACCCTAAAGTACAGTCTTTTCTAATATGTAGAATATTTTAGGGCTGCAGTGAAAACCGCTGGACCCCAGCTAGACCTCACTGTATGGATTAGCCTTCCAGGTTTCATATGGGAGTATTGACTACAAGACTGTATGATGGAATGTGGAAATATGGATTATTGACTCATGGCCACCGCATGTTCCATAATCTGTCCATCTGCCCTGCGTACACTCTAAAGCCATAGGAAATCAATGGGCTCTTAACTCTATCTATCTAATATCTATCTATCTATCTAATATCTCCATCCACATGGTGTTGAGGCGTCAGAGACCACCTGCGGCTGACTGTGGACATGTATTGGAGCGGCATGCAGGGTGGGAGTGTGCAGTGAGGCAGAGTATGAGGATTAGGAAGTTGATTTGCTAATCTGCCATTAGTGACACCGCACAATGTATGTTTGTGTCCCAGTCTTGCGTTCATGTATATTCTGTTCCATAAAAGCTCCATTGTTTGAGTCATGGGACGAGAGACAGGAGGAAGAGACTGTATGTAATTAATGTATCTCTATAAGAGTGTAATGATACTGCTGGGACCATGGCGCTGCGTGCTGCATCTGGCTAGCACTGATGACATGACTTGTCTCCTTTCCATATTACTTCAGTGAATATGTTTTATTAAAATGGAGTGGTTAGAAAAATCCCAGTAAAGCCTCTCATGTGTAGCACACCTTCAGGGCAGCGAAGAGTTAAACAGAGGAGCGCTAGCTCCAGTCATTTCTTGAATGTTTCTGTATGTCCTTTTTTTTTTTTTTTTGTAAATTCGACTTTCTTTTGTTCCCTGTCACCTCCCAGGCATCGGTACTCGATGGATCCCAAAGATCTTTTAAAGCCACCCAATGGAGCTCAGGCTGTGAAGAGCGCACATTACAGTGACAAGACTGGGAACGTGATTGACTTATTTACAAACTACAGAGGTGGAGCCTGTGTGAACATCTCCTCATCTTGTGCAACACCACCTGCCGCACTGCCAGACACAAGACAGCCACCGCCTCAGCAGCAGCAACTGGCTACAACTGTGGACCCAGCCAATGGTTTGGCCAATGTCCCTCAGCCAGACCTTTCCAAGGCAGTCTCACTCTCAATGGGACTCTATATGGGGGAGCCAGACACAAAAGTAATGGGAAACGAACTTGGTTACACTCAGCAAGCTCCACTCGGAGTCCCTGCAACAGAAACAGATTTCAGGCTTTTGGAAGAGAGCATTGCCAGTCTTCAAGCAAAGCCGCCTGCAACAGAGAGAGTGCCAGAAGGCCTTGAAGATAAAGGAGGCAACAAATGTGATATGTCTACCCAAGCAAGTCCTTCTGTACAGGGTCAGGGGGGCAGCATTGGGAGCAGCGTTGCCAAGTTGTATTCCAAAGACCAAAGCACCTTTGACCTTTTACAAGATCTAGACCTGCCCCCAGATTCGCCCAGGGATAGTAAGGGCAGTCCATGGGCATTGGACCCTATCTTTGAAGATGACGCAGCTGGCTTGCTTTCTCCTTTGACCACTGATGATGAATTTCTCTTGAGGTCTGGTATAGTAAATGAGGACAGCAAACCTCTCCTTATACAGGATTGTATACCCAAAGCAGGGGACTTACTACTGCCCAACCCTGAAATCCAGTTGTCTCAAGTGAAGACTGAAAAAGAAGACTTTATAGAGCTGTGTACCCCAGGGGTGATAAAACAGGAAAAGTTTAGCCCCGTTTATTGTGGTGCCCATTTCTCCGGATCTGGCCTGTTCGGTAACAAAACATCAGCAATTTCTGTACACGGCGTCAGCACATCAGGGGGGCAAATGTACCACTATGACTTGAACACTGCCCCCATCTCTCAGAAGCAGCCAGATCAGAAGCCAGTTTTTGCTCTGGGCACACCTCTGTCCACAATTTCAGATTCTTGGAATAGGTGCCATGGGACTGGGGATGACAGTACCCCAGGGAGTATAAATTATCCCGGCCGGTCTGCCTTTTCAAACGGCTACCCGAGGTAAGTTTCTTCATTTGCTGGTCACAGTGATCCGTTCCCATTCAGTCTATTTCCAGATATGTGTGGCCATAGGTTAGATAAAGCCACCAGATAGTGATGACACCTGGTTGCTTCGTTGGCTTTATTCTCCGCTCCATGCTACCTCCAAGCAGTGATTGGGTTAAAGTTCTGAAGTCGACTTGTTACCTGGTAAACTTCCAGTGTTATGCGCTGAGGAACAAATTGATGTTGTCGCTCGGTTTAATTTCAGAATTGGTTAATATTACACAGGGGAGATTGCATATAAAAAGCGCAGCGAGCTGTTTGTTTTCCCCGGCTGCTTCTTTTATGAGTGTTTGGCAGAATAGATTTTGTACGTTGACACTGCACTTTGCAAAGGATCAACCTTTGTTATATTTATCCAGACAGGGCTACGGTCTTAAGGCTTTGCACTCTCTATTAAAAGTGATTTCATGTGTTGTCCTGTACATTGGTCTGTGGTCATGTATGTGAAGTTGTCTTCAGAAATGTTGGAGCACACCTCTGTGGTAGACACCACTATGTTGACATAGGTCTGCATTGTGTCTTGCGTTTAAGGTAAGACACTTATTATGGGCTGAAGTACAATCAGGTGAAATACATGAGATAGTAAATCATAATTCTGTAGACTTATCTGTAGCCTGGTGCACCCGGGAATCCCTAGACTGTGGTATGAATGGACGAAAATAGAACGTGCCCTACTTTCTACAGATCTTGTGCATTACCATTTGTCTTTCTAAACTGTGGGTACAGCGCAAACCCTGGTATCTCAAAGTGATCTTTTAAGGAGCTTGGAAGAGCTTGACATGTGCTAGGCACTATGGTTGAGTGGGAAAAATGGACCACGTTGCAAATAATCTTAATTTAACTCATTCTACTGATTGGGACTAAAGCTCATTTGTAGACATATGTGTCTACAGGGTAACAAACTACAAACCCTGTGCAGTATAAGCTGCAGTCAGGTTCCCTTCACCGGCCCCCTACTTCTCACCAATATTCATTGAGTTATTTCCAGAAGGTAGATGGACAGATGCTAATAGGACTGAGAAATCAGACTACGCAGTTTGATTGTAGTCTGTTTCCATGGAGACACACGGGGGGATTTATCAAGGCTGGTGTAAAGGAAAACTGGCTTAGTTGTCCATAGCAACCAATCAGATTTCATCTTTCAGAGCTCCTCTGAAAAAGGAGGTGGAATCTGATTGGTTGCTCTGGACGACTAAGCTAGTTCTTTACACCAGCTTTGATAAATCTTCCCTGTATTTCTAAATAGGAACTGTAGACTCCAAAACATAGCAGGTTTTTAATTAATACTACTTAAAAAGTTACTTCATTTTTCATTTTAGAAGCATTGAAACAATAAAAAAATGTTGAGCTAGGTGGCCATAGACATTAAGCATCTCTCCATACTTTGCGTTGAAATCTATAATCTATGACGACCCAATCAGAAACTGATGATTGGCTATTAGCAGTGCCTACACCCTAGCGTTCAGGACGTATGTGTCTGAAATGAATGTGGACCCTCCTGTGATGTAACGCATTCTAAGACAACAGTTTAAGTCAGGGTTTCATTTCAGTCCAAGTTTGAAAGTGAAAAAGGAAGTATTACGTTTCTGTGTGATACGTGCGGACCCTTGTCTCACACCAGGCAGAACGGTGATGATGACGCTCGGCTCTAAATATTTCCTTACACGGTGGATTCTTCATATATACTGTGTGAATCATAAATGGCAATAAGCACATACATATTTAATTGCTGCCTTAGTGTTTTAATCTGTTTGACCTAATAATTACCCATACATTATTCAGATTGCTTTCCATCTACTACTAATAGTCATCTGTATGTAGGGGCAGCCAGTGGAGCAGATGCAATAAGCATCCTAGTCTTATCCAATCTAGCTAGTCTAATACAGTAATGAAATGGATGGCAACGTGGGTGCGTAGGCAGCGTGCTTTACGTCACGGGCTGATGGGCGCCTTGAGAAAATATACTTTAGTTTAGATGTATAGATCTTGGATATTGGTAAGCACTAAAGCCTAGCAGCATCAGCTTCCTCTTGGGACTATCGGTTTCTTATACATTGACCCTAGTTTGTATATATGAGATCAGGAAATAGGTCTGTATATATAGGACCATCCATTGTAGTTTCCTCCCAGCAGGATACAGAAAACAGTGGTTTTCTGGGGGATCTTCTCTGGCATATGTTGCCTTTAATGCCAGATGTGCTGCCAGACAGAAGATCGTAGCATTTTACTGGCCAGCTCTTTCAGTCTATGCACTTTGGACCGTTGTGTCCAGATCCGGCATTAAGCAACAGCCTAGTATGTTTGACTCTTAAATGCATAATTACGTCATTCCCAATGTTGGTTACTTCCAACATATGCTGACCCCAATATGGAGCTGGACATGGGCACTTCAGGGATTTCCAGATGTGAAAGTGAGCCCTGTATGAAGTGTTTACATGTTGTACTATAGTTTCTGATATGTCTCCCTGTGCCCATCTTCTGAAGGCCCCCTCCTCACTGCTTCCCAGTGCTGAGACACTGAGCTGTGGATACCCTGATTCTGTCAGTTTTGGGTAGGTGGGGCTGCAGTAAAGTGTCACGTTGCTGAAGGCACGTACTCCAGGCAAGTGCATTTTTTTACTTGGGTGACTTTGTGAGACTTGTGGGAGTGTCAGTGAAGAATCTTCTGATCCCATAACCTGGTGATTTCAGGGGGCTAGATGGTTATGAGAAGATGGGCATATGTTCTGCTGCATGTCTAGTAAAGTCAATGAGTTATCCAACTTTTCCAGACTCGTGAATGGTTAGTCTTCCTAGTTGATGGCAGTATTATGTCATTTTTAGCATGGAGTTATTTGTTTTTTTTACTCCATGGGTTTGTTTTTGCCGTTGACAATTATATTTTCCTGTGTAGTACTTAGAGGTTGTCAGAGATGCAGCCCAAGCGGGTAAATTGTATTTTACAGCTTTGTTGGTTAGTTTCAGTGTCCTTGCTGTATTGTTTACTGTGGTGACTTCTTGGTTGGAAGAATTGTAGTTCTTCCTGCTCAGAACTAACAGAATATCCCTGCATGTCCTGGAGCCACTGGTAACATACCTCCATCTTGTATGTTGCAAGCCAGTGGGGGGAACTCTATCCAAACTGGTGTAAAGGAAACTGGTTTTGGTGCTCATACCAACCAGATTCCATCTTTCATTTTCCAAAGAACCTCTGAAAAATTAGGTGCAATCTGACTGGTTATTATGGGCAACTAAGCTAGTTTCCTTTACGCCAGTTTTGATAAATCTCCCCTACGTATATGTAGGCCAGTTATCTAACTCATTTGACTTGGAGGTCACATGATTAATGTGGGGCAATCCTTAATGGGGGCATATCGCTGAAGCACAGTGCAGGAAGCAGCATGGGTGTCCTTTGGTTATTTTAGGTTTACGGGAACCGCCTGAGTTTTTATTGGATTGTCGCTCATTTACTGAATAAGAATTTACATAAAAGAACAAATATGACCAATGGTCTAACAACGTATGGACTCAGAATAAGGAAAGACATGTAGATGATATCATGGGTGCATCATCCACAAAAGGAGGTCACTTGTAATGAGCAGTCTTGGCTCTAGTTACATGTAGAGCCAATACAAATAGAGCACCAAAGTTGGGTTAGAAAGAGAAATGGAGATGGGTGGATCAGCTCAAGGAGCAGAGACCCTACTGAGAGAAGTTAAAGGGGTTATCTGAGACTAGCAAATGCTCCCCCATATGCCCACTAAATATACTTACCTGGCTCCCCACACTGCCGCAGCTGGTTCTCCCCGTGTGCGGATGAAAACATCCAGTGGGGGGATGGAGCAGACGGTGACAGAGACGAGCCTCCCTACCATCGCTGGTGACACAAGGGAGGCTCATCACCGCTTGCCATTGACTGCATCCCCCCCTCCCCATCCGTGCATTTGGAGAAGCAGCAGCGCCTGCGCGGGGAGCCAGGTAAGTAGATTGCCGCCCATTCTCGTGATCGGTGGGAGTCCCAGCGGAATAATCCTTTTAAGTTTGTCATGGAGTTATGCTGTGAGTTTCTCTATCCTCCAACCTTATGAAGCCACTAGGTAAAGGAAGGTGGTATAATAGGTTTTCCTTGATCAGGGATTCAGGACAATATTAAAAAAGGATTCTTCTTGAAACTGATAGTAAGATTAATTAAACCTAATTAAATTGGACATTATTTTCTGAATTATATACAGTATAAACAGTCTGTATATAGACTGTACATGTATTTAGACAAAAGAATTCCTTTGCTTTCCTGCCTTAAAGTTACCATGATTACTTCCAGATGCCTTGCTCTGGAGATAGGTCTATGGTATAACACTTGTCACAATGTGATTGGCTGTAATTCTAGGATGGAATGAAAGGGTGACTACCATGTCTTTCCCTTAGTTTAGTTTAAAAGGAGACGACTCAGGTACTATCAAGAGTCATGTCTTCTTATTCCCTTGCCCTACAGAGAATTTTAGGATTTGGGCTATCACAGACAAAATGGAAATATCCCTTTTTCTTAATCTTAGGCTAGTATGACACCTCTGATGCGAATTCCGTCAGGCTGTACTGGCAGACAATGCTGGGAATCATCCGGACACACATCGTAGCACGCAGCGGTTTATGTCCGTCTGATCCTCCGTACTGTCTGCCGGAACGTGTTAAGATCTCTGCCCGACCTCATTATACATAATGGGGCCGGCGGACATTCCGGCAGTGTTGGATGCGCTGAATTCCGGCAGGCTGCTCCAGCAGATGGAAACTAACCTGACACAGATTCACCCATACATAACACATAACAGGCACCCACGTGGGATGCTGTTCAAGTGAAGAAAATCAGCGCTTACCATTCCTACCTAGGACGCGCGCAGGAAAGCTGTACGCCGCAGATACTACAGACTGAATGAAGAACGCCAAAGGCATATCCGAGGAGGGTAACGTACCGTAATAGACATTTTGCTCACTGCTAGTAACATTGTTGTTAACAGTATTACAAACAAGCTTAAGTAACGAAGGTGGGGACAGAAGTCTGTAAACGGTCTCACTCATATAACACTTTACTGTCGGACTCTGCATCCAGTGAATCTGTTAGCTATCCGTCACCAAGAGTACCAAAGAAGGACTCTTGGATAAAATAGGAGTACTCCTCTATGAAATACCACATTTAACTGGACCTACATTGCATCTATTTATTTATTTATTCATCTATTTAAATGAACGTTTGCCATATTTGTATACAAGTCAACTTTTGCTCTTCAGATGAATTCATCATCTTAATGGAATGACCTTTTTTATCCATTTTTTTCCTTTATTATGTTGTTCTTTTTGTGATTATCATTTCATTTACATTTTTGAACTATTATTTCCATATATTGAAGTATCTTAGTCTCAATTAGTTTTAATTGTATTAGACCAATAATAAATACTTTATTTTAACCATATATATATCGGTGTGTTACAGTAACCTTACACCCTGAATTAAGAAAAAGCCAGATAAGAAGAGTGCTCATCCCCTATTTGTTTCATACATTAAACCATTTCTATTATCAGTCTTTGGGTAAAGACCGTCGGGATTAGTAGCACTTAGAATCCATCCGTTTCCTAGAGTGGTTGAGCCACTAAACATAACTCCCTTCTTTACAGGTTCACCCATGACAAAACTATTTTATTAAAACCCACCTCTCGTAGATGACAATGTTTGTCATCAGCACATCCCTTATGTGCCAGGAGAGATACGCCACTGACAAACTATCATTTTCATGTCCATATAAACGAGCATGTTTACGAACGTACATTTGACCAATCATCACCCGGTGTAAAAGGACCATTACTGACACAGATGAAAGGAGACATGGAAAGTTTATCTATGGAAACCGCGACCAAGCTTAAATACGAAGACATTCTTTGTTCATTCAACCTTAGAAAGATAAGAATTGATGTCACTGAGGAGGAAGTATCCATGAAGGCTGAATGACTGTGGTTCACAAAATAATGAAACCAGCTATTCAGATCTTCCTTTTACTAACACCAGTTGAGTAATATTCTAATTCTGTGTGGAAACTGTATGAGATCATCAGCATCACTATTCTAAGTGAAGTTTGCTATTTAGGACATTATTGTCCTGTTTATAGAGCATAATATATGTGAACATACTGGGTGGCAAAGGGGCCCAATTTAGGACTGTCATCTTGCCTATAGACCTGTAAATTGTGCAGGATGACAGTGATGTGGTCGCCTATTTCTGTTATTCTATTAAAGTGTTGCAATGCCTTATGTGTTAAAACATTTTGCAACTGTTTACTTATTATACATTAATCTTCTCTGTGACAAGCTTTCTTCCTGTAATTTCTCATTAAATATTGCAGTCATTTTGAGGGGAGAAAAATGAAACTTCAAGATTTTGAAAATCCTCTAAGGCTACTTTCACACTTGCGTTTGCAGAATCCGTTTATGAGATCCGCCCAGGCTCTCACAAACGGATCCGTCATGATAATACAACCGCCTGCATCCGTTCTGAACAGATCCATTTGTATTATCTTTTACATAGCAAAGACGGATCCGTCTTGAACTCCATTGAACGTCAATGGAGGACGGATCTGTTTTCTATTGTGTCAGACAAAACGGATCCATCCCCATTGACTTACATTGTGAGTCATGACGGATCCATTTGCATCAGTTTCTTCATGCGGACACCAAAACGCAGCAAGCAGAGTTTTAGAGTCTGCCTCCAAAACGGAATGGAGACTGAACTGAAGCAAAACTGATGCATTCTGAACGGATCCTTTTCCATTCAGAATGCATGAGGACAAAACTGATCAGTTCAGGACCGTTTATGAGAGCCTGTGACGGAGTGTGAAAGTAGCCTAACTTATTTGACCTTGGGTGAGCTTTTCTATTTTTGGCTTAGCATAAAAGGGTATTCAGGAGGTTATAATAATGCAGAAAAATAGCTACGTGTGTCTAAAAGGTTGCCTGATGATTCCACTGAGCTCAGAAGTAGCTATTTTCATTCTCTTTCCCAGCTGTTTGGTGACGCACCTTTGTTTTGATGCTGCTACAGCTTCCTGTAGGTGGGATTCTGAATGTAAAGGACTGCATTTCCCATGATTCCTCTTTCCCCTCATAGACATTGCCCCAGATTTACTAATGTGTCTGAGTCAAATATAAAGTGCATACATCACATTACTTTTAGGAGAAGAGAGGTGACTTTAGGTTACTGTACATCTCCTGGTCCCATAGTTTTAAGGGTTCCTGATTTGACTACTAAATATACAATCAAAGATGGTGCAGAATGGGTGTAGTCTGTAAAAGATAAATAATAAAAAAAGACTTAGAATGAGCATTACATCGTTGCAGTTGCTTGTTTTATTACAACATGATCCCTCACTAAATATGTTGTCATATCAATAATGGCAAAACATTAATTATAAAATGTGGAGGGACTGGTTGCCCTAGTTTGTGTAGCTCAACAAATATACGTTCTCTGTTGTGGTTTTCTTTCTTATCACGTTACAAGTCTAGATCGTAGCATATGAAACGATTTACTTCTCAGGAGACATTTATGTTAGATTTCCAGTCAGGCATTGGAATTTACTTGTCTTAGCAGACCTTCAAGCCAGTTTCAGACCAGCATATTCAGTCTGTAGGAGCATTATTTCCCAGCCTGAACACCGCTCCAGTGAAGTGAACTCACAGTATCCTAATAATTCCAAAGACATACTGATGGGGAACTTAGATTGGGGACAGTGTGATGCTAATGTCTGTAAAGCGCTGCGGAATATAATAGCGCTATAAATAATTTATGTTGCTGTGAATTCCCATCTCACCAGTTATCTACGGGACTATACTCACGTAATGCAGTGACTACAGTTCAGTAGACTCACAATGAGATGGGAATGAGATGTGAGTTCACTTGCTCCCACCTGGTTGGCTGTGTGAGCAGAGTGTACGTGTCTATTCTGATATGATCCTTCTTATAGTACGCTGGAACTCATTGTAATTATTTAGAATAGAATTAAACCATGTTTCTCTCAGATCAGGTGCTGGACTGAGTTGTCGAGCCTTGATATAGGCATGCTATAAAATCAACTGATGTGCTGGAACTCCAAGTCATATTACGAGGGGCTTGATAACTCTGACCTCTTGTAGAAAGTCATACAAACCTGGCGCTTCCATCACTGGTTTTTCATTGTCCGCTGTATTTCAAAAGCCAAAATTCTGTGTTCATTGGCTAACTTAAAGGGATTATCCAACGCTTTGTAACTGATAACCTATCAGCATCTGATCGGTGGGGGTCTAACCAGGGCTGTGGAGTCGGAGTCGGAGTCGTGGAGTCGGAGTCTGAGTCGGTCACCATTTTGGTGGAGTCGGAGTCGGTATAAAATGGACCGACTCCGACTCCTAAAATATATAATGAATTTAGTTCAGTGCTGAATATATTTTTATAAGAATTTGTGAAATGATGAAATGTCCTATAAATGTCTGTTCTATTCCTGATCTAAGGATTTAGGCTTTTATTTGAGATGACTGTGTACTGCCCTTTATGTCCAGTGCATGTTCTCTCTGCTTTATGTTTCCTCTGAGCTCATGTGTGGAGAGGTTAGCTGCTCTCATGGCTTCTATCTGCTGATGTAAAACACCTAGAGCCTTATGTATGAAAACTGTCTAGGTGTAGAAGTTTCTTTGTTGTCCATAGCAACCAATCAGAGCTCCCCTTTCATTTCATATAGTGCTCTGGAGAAATGAAAGGGGAGCTCTGATTGGTTGCTATGGGCAACAAAAAAGTTTTAGACCTAGACAGTTTTCATACATCAGGCCCAGAGGCGTAGCTACTGGGGGGGGGTCAGGGGAGGCGATGCTCCGGGCCCAATACTTCTGGGGGGCCCAGCAGGGATGGCCTTAGTACAATCAGGCGAATACAAGTGAGCGCTTCCATTATGGAGTCTGATGGGGGCACATTAAGCCGATCTGAGGTCTGATGGGGGCACATTCTGCTGATCTGAGGTCTGATGGGGGTACATTCTGCTGATCTGAGGTCTGATGGGGGTACATTCTGCTGATCTGAGGTCTGATGGGGGCACATTACGCTGATCTGAGGTCTGATGGGGGCACATTCTGCTGATCTGAGGTCTGATGGGGGCACATTCTGCTGATCTGAGGTCTGATGGGGGCACATTCTGCTGATCTGAGGTCTGATGGGGGCACATTCTGCTGATCTGAGGTCTGATGGGGGCACATTAAGCCGATCTGAGGTCTGATGGGGGCACATTAAGCCGATCTGAGGTCTGATGGGGGCACAATACGCTGATCTGAGGTCTGATGGGGGCAGATTAAGCCTATCTGAGGTCTGATGGGGGCAGATTAAGCCGATCTGAGGTCTGATGGGGGAACATTCTGCTGATCTGAGGTCTGATGGGGGCACATTCTATTGATCTAAGGTCTGATGGGGGTACATTCTGCTGATCTGAGGTCTGATGGGGGCACATTCAGCTGATCTGAGGTCTGATGGGGGCACATTCTGCTGATCTGAGGTCTGATGGGGGCACATTCTGCTGATCTGAGGTCTGATGGGGGCACAATACACTAATCTGAGGTCTGATGGGGGCACATTCTGCTGATCTGAGGTCTGATGGGGGCACATTCTGCTGATCTGAGGTCTGATGGGGGCACAGTACGCTGATCTGAGGTCTGATGGGGGCACATTAAGCCGATCTGAGGTCTGATGGGGGCTCATTAAGCCGATCTGTGGTCTGATGGGGGCAAGGGACTGTTAGTTTAGTGATGTAAAAGCTGGGGACAGATTTCCTTTAACATAGGAGTCCCCTTGTTTTTTACTCCTATATTTTACTGCATTATGTGGTAGAGTATTTAGAGTAGGGTATGTAGAAAGTCTATTGTACTGTACTTAACAGCATAGATGATCTAGCCAGGGGCGTAGCTAAAGGCTCATGGGCCCTGGTGCAAGAGTTCAGCTTGGGCCCCCTTTCCCTCAGTGCTCTGTGTGTCTTCTTATGTGGTCCAAGGGTCTTTGGGCCCCCTCAGGCTCCTGGACCCGGTAGCGACTGCTACCTCTGCACCCCCTATAGCTACGCCCCTGGATCTAGCAGTTTATATAGTCATCTTGCTAATACAGTATTATAACCACAACTAGTAGTATGTGCCTGTGAAGTTGGAAACGTGCGTTTGGGAAGCCAATAAGTGGGGGGCCCACTCAAGTATGTTTCGCCCCCCCATGTGCTGAACCTCTAGCTACACCTCTGATCAGGCCCTTAGTGAGCTGTACCCAGAGAAGCCTGATAGATTACAAACTGTTTTTGTCATGACTTATCTGTACTATTGATTTTATGCAAATTTGTTTAAAGTTATCACTTAAACATGCTCCATGTATGAGGGAGTAGGAGTCGGAGTCGGGAGTCGGAGTCGGAGTCGGGCTGAGGGGAAATTGAGGAGTCGGAGTCGGAGTCGGGGCTTTGGCTTACCGACTCCACAGCCCTGGGTCTAACATCTGGGACCACCACTGATAAGCTGTCATCAAGGACTTCTCGCAGCTTACCCTATACTAGTGACATCAAGGTCGTAGGTCACGTGAGCTAGGTGCAGCTTAGCACCATTCAAGTGATATGGGCTGAGCTGTGCCTAGGTCACATGACGTTACTAGCCAAGGGGGGCTGCAAGAAGGCCACGGTGCTCACAGGAACTCCGAGCCTTCTCGAACAGCTGAACGGCGGGTCCCGGGTGTTAGACCCCCACAATCAGATGCTGATAGGTCATCATTTATAGGTCACCCCTTTAATTGCCCAAATAATATACAGTAAGGTCCCAAAATGTCATTGAGGTACTAGGAGAGGTAAGTCATTGCTGCAGGGAAGTGTCTGACACAACCCCTTCTGCTGCATTGCTGATAGGAGGGCACATGTGGTAAGCTGAATTTTACTCTGTGTAGTCTGAAGTTTGATAGGTTTCCTTCTAAGAAACGGATCCAATCTGACATGAAAGTAATGCTATAGGTGTTCGTTTAGTATTTTCTTGAAACCCGGATGCATTATCATTTCCTATAAAAAGAAGGACGACTCGCCCACTTGTGGCGTGTTTACAGTAAAATAATCCAGGCTCCTTGTTCCCAAATATATATCAGCCTAATGATTTATTACTGCAGACACATGAGCAAATTAGTCACGGAAAAGCTCTCGCTCTTCATGGAATACCCACTGCTGCTCAGCGTTGTTGATGACCTTGCCAACTTTTTTTTTTTTTTTTTTTAATGTAGGACAGAGTAGCTACCCAGTGAGAGAAAAATGAGTCTAAGCCCCCCGCGTTCTACAAAATCACCTCTGCTGAACTGTTAGTCACGTATTGTTTGATGGCTGCTTCATATTGACTGGGTTCTGCGTATGTAAAATACTGTATGATGCTGCTCAGACCAGTCCAAATCTCCTCTGGCATTAAGGGGGCTGTGCAGCACTAGTATCATCTGGGAACCCTACTGATCAGATGTGAAATGAGCGCTGTGGCCTCTTCAAGGAGCTAATCGTGGGGGTCCCAAGAGTCGGACTCCTGCTGTTCTGATATTGATGATCTAGCCTGAGGATAAGTCATCATTATAGTGGCAATGCACAACCTCTTTAACATCTTGCACCAGGAGCTTCATGGTATGGGTTTTCAGGACCGAGCAGCTGTATCAAACCATACCTCACAAAGCCAAGCATCGTATGTGGTGGTGTAAAGCATGGCGCCATTGGAAACGTGTTTTGTGGACAAATCAGGAAGTCTGATAGATGAGTCTGGGTATGATTAAAGGGGTTGGCCACTTTCTGGTAACTGATGACCAATGTGTTGGTAAGACGACTATATGGCACTTACTAATATAACCTTTGTTGATATTCTGAGATGTTTGCCGTTTTTCATAAGCCTTCAGCCTCTTGGGCAAATCTTCTGTTCTGTCTGCATAGAGGTCCTGTCCATAAGATGGAGGGTCATGTGACTAGACAACACTCAGCCTCTTTCATTTAGACACACTACACTTGTAATAAACTTCCCAAAGTGCAAGTATAGACAGCAGGTGCAGTGTATTTGAATAGAGGGGGCTGAGTGACGTGTCTAGAGTTACTTTTTTTCTTGGTGACATGACTGTCCATCAGCAGCCGTTTTATGGAAATGACCTACATGTGGACAGCACAAAAGACTTGTCAAACAAGGGGACGTACGATTATGAAATATAGAAAATAGAGCAGAATATTAACAATGGCTATATTAAGTGCTGTATAGTCATCTTAGGCTACGTTCACATCTGCAGCACGGAGATCAGGGAAAAATGTCGAGAATCGGCCACAGCATGCAGTGGTTTGTGTCCACCCGACTCTTGGCATTTTTGCCAAAATGCGGCCTAATCTCCATCCAAACACCATTATAATCAAAGGGGCCGGGAGGCATTGAGGTTGAATGTGGAGAATTCTGGAAGGCTGTTTTCTGCCAGAATTGCTGCCACAGATGTGAAAGTAGCCTAACATACACACTGATGAACAGTAACCAGAAAGTGGCCAACCCCTTTGATGCCAGAAGAACGTTACCTGTCTGACGGCATTGTGCCAACTGTAAAGTTTGGTGGAGGAGGGATAATGCTTTGGGCAGTGTATATTTGCCCTATTATGACTACTGGTTATTATATTATTGCTAGCCGCTAATCATCCCAGTCCTAGAGTTGGTCCGGCTCTATTCTCTGTGCAGTTACGGTACATCCTGGACCATATTACAGAGAATCAGAATGTATAGTTCTCCTTGTGTCTTACGGGGGAAATCCATGAACGCTGAAATATATGTAAGGCTAAAGTTTAGTAATTAGTATAGATCTTTTTTAACATTCTGAGACCTATTGCCTTTGATGAGACAGATGTGTGGTGAGTGTTTTACAAGGCTTGGAAACACCCACAATTTATCAGATTCTCTACAGGCATGGAATGTGTATTTTCTGGAGCCCATGTCCTCAAATGCTCCATGGCTGGTTTACAGTTACAGTACTTTTCAAGTGTTCTTAGTTTTGAGTGATGCTCAGTCAATTTTTATAGCTGTTCTACTTTATATTGCTTTCACCCGTTCTCAAGTCACTAGCTCACATCAGTGGAGCATTAAATGAAATATTGCTGTGTGCCCATAACAATATTCCCTGAGGATTAAAAGGCCAAAAGTGGAGGTCCAGGCATTAGAAAACATTGACATCTTAACCTGACTGGAACCAACTTCAAACTGAAGTCTAGATGACTTTTATGTGCTGGAGAACACTTCTACCTAACTTAGTATCTTCCTTGTGGTATGTTGCGTTTAAAACAGTAATTTTTATTCATTTGTGTGATTGTACGATTATTCTTCATGGCTACAAATCGTATCTCTTACATTCTTTTTCTGTATTTTCTGTAGTCTTGCAGAATGGAGGAGTCTGCCATACAGTATTGTGACCTCAAAAGCTTAGAGCACTATTGCTGAACTGAAGATACTTGTTGACAGATCCTGCCGGTTTTGGAGGTATCTGCCAGCAATCTAATGTCTGTGGCACTCCATAGTATCAGCCAAGGCCTGTTTTTAAAGGGTTTTCTCCCACACAACTCATTTAATCTGAGATTGGCTGCTCATTCTGGTGAGGTATCGTCCATGTGTAATAGATGGAAAGCAGAGCAGGAGCCTCTGCTTGTGAGATGCTTTCTGCTCTGGATCATAGAGAGGGGTCCTCACAGTAAGGACATGATATTAACACGGTGTAATAAATTTGAAGGATCATAAATTCAGAAAACCGGGTATGAAGCGTGAGTGTACAGATGAGCAAATTGATTCTGAAAGATCGACTCATTTCATCAGCAGGGCTTCTTCACTTGTGGTCTAACTAACTACACAGTTGAGTTCTTGTTATTGTCTTATAGCTACAACTGCTATCATCATCATGGAAGAAAGCCTGTACCCTTGACCTACTGTAAGAATCCAGAAAATACTAATCCAGGGTGTGGTCCCTGCACGTGTATCTAAAGGAAATAGTGAGCTTCGCACGCCACCATGTTGCAGACATGTTAATTAGGAGAAATTAAAACTGGTTTGACAGTGTTCAGTGCCAAGAAAGATCTTTCCTCATCTGGAACAGAGGATGTATTATCTTGATTTGTTCACTTATATTTAATATTATTATTGATGGATATGGCCCTACTTCCTTAAAGCAGTTTCTCACAGAATCCCTAGGTCTATAATAGGTTAATCCTGTCAGGTGGCTTTAGCCTCCCTGGCAGCTGAATTTGGGGGAGATGAGGATTGAACATGCTGGGTTTCAACTGTCTAATGATTTATTCTCGGGGGAGATAAGCTGCTGCCAGAGGTGTCTGTCAGCAGCCTTCTCCCCATTCACTGCATGTGTATGATCGGCGGATGATCGGGAGGCATGGCTGTGGACTAAATGAATGTTCGTCCAGCAGCAGTATAATGTGTGTGGCCAGCTTTAAGGGACAGGATGGTGAAATGTGATGCCCGAGCCGTCACAGGGAGACAGTCCATCCCTGGATTACAGACCCCTGTGATAATGAATCGCTATCTCAGTGGTGGGCCCCTGGAGAGCTGTGATAGACCCTTATATCTTATATATATATCTTGTCAGTAGAGTTGTATATGTTGTGGGACCTGGAGCAAGCAAGAGCACAGCTTAATTTATGTATCTGCACAGCCTTTCTATTAAAGGGCTGTCTCACTTCAGCAAACTGCATTTATCATGTAGAGAAAGTTAATACAAGGCACTTACTAATGTATTCTCATTATCCATATTGCTTCCTTTGATGGCTGGATTCATTTTTCCATCACATTATACACTGCTCGTTTCCATGGTAATAACTACCCTGCAATCCATCAGTGGTGGTCGTGCTTTCACACTATAGGAAAAAGTGCTGACTTCTCTGGTGACCGGAACAGTGGCATCGCACATAGGCTAGTGTTTTGCCTATAGTGTGCAAGCACGACCACCGCTGATGGATTGCAGGGTGGTCTGTAACCATGGAAACGAGCAATGTATAAGGTGATGAAAAATGAATCCAGCCAGCAAAGGAGGCAATATGGATAATAACAATATGTTAGTAAGTGGTTTGTGTTAGCATTTATCATGTAGAGAAAGTTATTTGCTGAAGTGACACAACCCCTTTAAGCTGTGCCCACTTGGCGAGCTGTAGAGCAAATCGTCAGTCTGTTCTCAGTCAACTATTGTTTTCATGCGTTTACATGACAAGGTCTAGGCATAGTCACATTAGTAACTGTGCTTCCAGTGACATGTTCTCTCACTGGTCCTCCATCTGTGTACAGATTCACTTATATTTCACAGGACCTGATTGGTTGGTACGTGTGACTCCGCTTCTCCTGTGCAGCAGTTTTCCTATATCCTCTCCAGTGTGTTCTTTCATAACTCCTTTATGTGAGCAAGACTGGATGCAGTTTACGTGAACACCTTTGGTCTTCTTACTAGCCCACATGATGTCAACAGCATAAATATAATTAAAGGGAACCTGTCACCTCCTTTAGGCAAATTAAACTGTAAACATTACCTTAATGTATAGACCAGTGTGATTCAAATGAAGTTCCTGATACTGAGAACTGCCTGCTGAAACTGTAGTAAATTGAACTTTTATTCCTCCTGCGCGCGCTTTTCCCAGTGATCTTGAAGTCAAGGGGGCAGCGGCCTCCTTGCTTCGAGTCAAGAAAGCCACTCCCCACTTCCTTGTGATAGACAGTTTGCCTGGGTGCCGGGGATCGCGCAAATATCGCGCATGCGCGTTGCGCGATTTCTTACTGCGCGATCCCGGCCCCGGCTCTTCAGTTTGCCGGCGCTTCTACTGTATCTGCGCATGCGCCGCATAGCAAAGCGAGCGCGCTTGCGAGAGCGCGCCCGCCGTCCCAGCACGCAAGGGGTCACAGAAGCGGCGTACCGCCCGGGCGTACGTATACTCGGGGTGAGCTATGCGGCGCATGCGCAGATACAGTAGAAGCGCCGGCAAACTGAAGAGCCGGGGCCGGGATCGCGCAGTAAGAAATCGCGCAACGCGCATGCGCGATATTTGCGCGATCCCCGGCACCCAGGCAAACTGTCTATCACAAGGAAGTGGGGAGTGGCTTTCTTGACTCGAAGCAAGAAGGCCGCTGCCCCCTTGACTTCAAGATCACTGGGAAAAGCGCGCCAAGGAGGAATAAAAGTTCAATTTACTACAGTTTCAGCAGGCAGTTCTCAGTATCAGGACCTTCATTAGAATCACACTGGTCTATACATTAAGGTAATGTTTACAGTTTAATTTGCCTAAAGGAGGTGACAGGTTCCCTTTAAATAGAAATATGAGACATTCAGGCTGTACATGCGTATCTTACTCAGAGCCTATGCTTCTCCCTCATAGTAAATGCTTTACGTAACCTTATATACCGTATACTGTGGACAGTTTTTCAAGTTAAGGCATAAAAAATAATCATTAAAGGGGGTTTTCAGTTTACATCGACTTCCTTTAAAATAATCATTTATGAAGGTATTTGCAATTTTGTAGTGTGTTTCTTGCATTTTTAATGCTTCTATCTTGCTTTCTGGAGGTCACATGACCATGTCCATATAGCTCTTTATTTCCTGTGATGTTATGTCCATGGGCACGTCAAAGCGGCAACATGGACAGTGATGGGGAGTGTCTATGTAACTAGCTGGGTGGGAGGAGCTATATACTAGTTGGGTGATGTTAGGAGCAGTAATGGAAGAGTGTATGTAACTAGCTGGACAGGAGGAGCTATATACTAGTTGGGTGATGTTAGGAGCAGTAATGGAAGAGTGTATGTAACTAGCTGGACAGGAGGAGCTATAAACTAGTTGGGTGATGTTAGGAGCAGTAATGGAAGAGTGTATGTAACTAGCTGGACAGGAGGAGCTATAAACTAGCTGTGTGTTAGGGGCAGTAATGGAAGAGTGTATGTAACTAGCTGGACAGGAGGAGCTATAAACTAGCTGTGTGTTATGGGCAGTAATGGAAGAGTGTATGTAACTAGCTGGACAGGAGGAGCTATAAACTAGCTGTGTGTTATGGGCAGTAATGGAAGAGTGCATGTAACTAGCTGGGCAGGAGGAGCTATAAACTAGCTGTGTGTTATGGGCAGTAATGGAAGAGTGTATGTAACTAGCTGGACAGGAGGAGCTATAAACTAGCTGTGTGTTATGGGCAGTAATGGAAGAGTGTATGTAACTAGCTGGACAGGAGGAGCTATAAACTAGCTGTGTGTTAGGGGCAGTAATGGAAGAGTGCATGTAACTAGCTGGGCAGGAGGAGCTATAAACTAGCTGTGTGTTAGGGGCAGTAATGGAAGAGTGTATGTAACTAGCTGGACAGGAGGAGCTATAAACTAGCTGTGTGTTATGGGCAGTAATGGAAGAGTGCATGTAACTAGCTGGGCAGGAGGAGCTATAAACTAGCTGTGTGTTATGGGCAGTAATGGAAGAGTGTATGTAACTAGCTGGGCAGGAGGAGCTATAAACTAGCTGTGTGTTAGGGGCAGTAATGGAAGAGTGTATGTAACTAGCTGGGCAGGAGGAGCTATAAACTAGCTGTGTGTTAGGGGCAGTAATGGAAGAGTGTATGTAACTAGCTGGGTAGGAGGAGCTATAAACTAGCTGTGTGTTATGGGCAGTAATGGAAGAGTGTATGTAACTAGCTGGGCAGGAGGAGCTATAAACTAGCTGTGTGTTAGGGGCAGTAATGGAAGAGTGTATGTAACTAGCTGGGTAGGAGGAGCTATAAACTAGCTGTGTGTTATGGGCAGTAATGGAAGAGTGTATGTAACTAGCTGGACAGGAGGAGCTATATACTAGTTGGGTGATGTTAGGGGCAGTAATGGAAGAGTGTATGTAACTAGCTGGACAGGAGGAGCTATATACTAGTTGGGTGATGTTAGGAGCAGTAATGGAAGAGTGTATGTAACTAGCTGGACAGGAGGAGCTATATACTAGTTGGGTGATGTTAGGAGCAGTAATGGAAGAGTGTATGTAACTAGCTGGGTGGGAGGAGCTATAAACTAGTTGGGTGATGTTAGGGGCAGTAATGGAAGAATGTATGTAACTAGCTGGGTGGGAGGAGCCATAAACTAGTTGGGTGATGTTAGGGGCATTAATGGAAGAATGTATGTAACTAGCTGGGTGGGAGGAGCCATAAACTAGTTGGGTGATGTTAGGAGTAGTAATGGAAGAGTGTATGTAACTAGCTGGGTGGGAGGAGCCATAAACTAGTTGGGTGATGTTAGGAGCAGTAATGGAAGAGTGTATGTAACTAGCTGGACAGGAGGAGCTATAAACTAGTTGGGTGATGTTAGGAGCGGTGCCTGAGCTGTGGCAGAGAAAGTGCATCATGGGTTTGGTTGGATATGGCAACAGGAAGGAAACAAACCAGAATGATTTGTCCACATATTGAAAATGGGTTAGAAGAGTGCAATGTTTAAAAAAAATAAAACTTAGGGAAGATGTACATTAGGTACACAACTATATGATCATATCTGCAACTGTCATGTCCTCTCCAATTTGATTGACAGGGCCTGGCAGGTGTGCTGATTTTTCCACTGCCTGGCCCTGTCAATCAAAGTGCAGAGGGCTTGGCAGTTGCAGAGAGAGCAGAACCTCTAGGTGTAATGGTAACACCCCCTTTGCTCCTGAGTATATTTGCATATATTAAAACATTGTTTTTCTCAGTAATACAGGCACATATGTACATGGGACCAACACAGACACCTTCAGCTGCCAAGCGCACATGTAACAGGTCAGCCAGTTTCATAGGTACAGGTTTGCTGATAGATGCCCTTTAACATCCATAAGTGATCCTTGATAGTTGAGAACTATTGAATCCTAGCATTAGACCTCATTATTGGCAATGAAACCCCTAACACGTCTGTACGTCAGCTGTGGAACATCTGATTATTCCTGAGTATGATCACAGAATATCTGCATTATTTGGTCCTTTGCTTTCAGTGGGGCCCTTGATCCTGGCACGTAAGTAGAAATGCGCAATTGACATTTCTCATAGAGAAATGAATTAAGATAGCCATGCTATGATTGCCATAGAAACAGCACATAAAGCAAGCTGCAGAGAAAGGGCTTATGTAAGATTTACGACTTTCTTACACGTTGAAGGTTGTCATGCCTTTCCCATGCTGAAAATCAATGTGTATGCAATGTAGTTCTACCATGAATGCATTTTGTATTTGCTCTACTGATGCCATCCAGTTTCTCTGTTGAAAATGAATGACCACTTTCCTGTTTTAAGATGCTGTTATAAACCCATTGCCATTATTATATTAAATAGTCTGTCTCACCCAATTTATCTGACTGTGTTGAGAAAAAATGGAACAGGTGCTCCAAAAGTATGGTGCTCATCCTGTACAGCAAATTTCTCAATGTATTTACAGCAGCCAACTGACATAAATACATTGCTGAATTCTCCAGCTTCACTTCACATGTTACAAAGCTGGCTGCCTGCAGCCAGCACTAGGGGGAGCTCAGTGTAAAATAATTCTTACAGCGCAATGAGTGCTGTTATATTGTCTTTGCACTGAGCTTAACCACTTCAAGTCTGCCCATTGACTATAAACGTCCTTGGGCTTTGCCCCCTGTGTGCAGCACATGTACATAGAAGCTCCATGACTCAGCTGCCTCCTGACAGCCAAGAACATGGAGCTTTAACCTGAGACTTTTTTTCCCGGCCTCCAGGCTTTTGATCACTCTGACAAGCTGTCAAAGCGATCACAAATGCTTGTACTATCTCACTCTCATTACTGCCGGTCACAGAGCAGTTTACATCCACATATGGGGTTTTTCTGCAAACTTCAGAATCAGGAAAATAAATATTCAGGTTTGATTTGCGGTTTACCCTTGCTATTTTATAGGAAAAATGAATTAAAAATTGAAAATCTGCGAAAAAATATATATATTTTAAATTTCACCTTCCTACTGTTTTAATTCTTGTGGGAAATCTAAAGGGTTAACAAACTTTGTAAAATCAGTTTTGATTACATTGGGGGCTGTAGTTTCTAAAATATGTTCATTTATGGGAGGTTTCTATTATTTAAGCCCATCAAAGTCACTTTAGAACTGCAAAGGTCCTTTAAAATTAACTATTGGAAATTTTCATGAAAATCTTAAAAATTACATCTAAAATTTGAAACCTTCTAACGTCCTAAAAAAATAAAATTACATTTCCAAAATTATGCCAACATAAAGTGGACATATGGTGAATGTTCATTAATAACAATTTTATTAGATATCCCTATGCAACTTAAAAGCAGAGAAATTTATATTTAAAAAAATTTGATTTTTTTTTTTTTCAAAATTTTCAGTAAATTCTGATTTTTTTATAAATAAAGGTAAAACATATTGACTCAAATTTACCATTAACATTGTCATTAACAATGTGTCATGAGAAAACAATCTCTGAATGGCTTGGATAAGTAAAAGTGTTCCAAAGTTATTACCACATGAAGTGACACATGTCAGATTTGCAAAATTAGGCCTGGTCTTGAAGTGGTTAACCTAGTGGAGTCTGCAGGAAAATGCTGTTTCCTCACCTCAGAGCAGAAGAAGCAGAGAAGGAGATCAGCGCCAGGCCCCTCTCCCTCCTGGGTCCCATAGCAGTCGCGTGGTGTGCCTATATTGAAGGCACGTCACTGGATACTTCTCAGGAGCGTTTCTCACTCTAGGCACCAAATGTAAGGATTAGGTGCAATGTGCACAAAGGGGACTGCTGCTTAAAGAAGAACTCCCGCTAAAATTTTTATTCTCTGACCTGTTAGAAAGGTGCATGACATAATCTGTAGTGATTGTCATTTTCTTATCAGTGACTGTTTCTGTGAGTAAAACCCTCTCTTCTTATTGTAGCTGGGTCATGTGACCAACTCCCTGACCTCCAACTGACCCAGGACAGAAAGCCAGTAACTGCTCTATTCATTCCTATGGGAGCCTCACTTTCAGTCTCATAGGAATACATAGAGAATTAGACTTCCTGTCCACACATAAGTCTATGTGTGAGTTGGTGAGTCTAATTGCTGGTCACATGACACAGATAATAAACTTCAGGATGATATAAGTCAAAAATTCAGACACTGGTAAGAAAATGACATTCACTACAGATTACATCATGTACATTTCTAGCAGGACATGGAATAAAATTTTTGTCGGGAGTTCTTCTTTAAGTTCACATCTGTGTCGGAGGTTATGGCCAAAAAAAAAAAAAAACTGAAATACTTCTGCATGCAGTGGTATTTTCTCCAGCCAGTTTTCACGCCAGATATCTGACAGACTCCATTAGAGAAGATGGGAACAGTCAGGAACCAGCAGTGTCCTTATAGGCCAGATCTGGTGGTTCCGGGATTCTGTTGCTATGCATTAATAAACTACTTGTGGGAAATATTTGTGATAACTATGACATGACACTGAGCAATAATTAGACGTGAACTTTGCTGTGGAGCTGCTAGGACACTAACACTCAAACCTTTCTCGAGATGGGAGTTTAGGAGTATAGCACACTGTAGCATGCATGTCAGTCTCTTTCTGTTCTTCCAAACCGTCCTCTGCAGCAGTACATTCTTATGCATGACTGGTGGATTTACAATGACTGTGTCTTGAGCCAAGCTGGCAGTTGTCACTCTCGTAAAACACTGTTCTCCTTGGCCCTTTGTCAGAATCATTTTATAGGTCCTGATCCCGGTGACCTTGGGAAGGAAAATTGTGGGGCTCTGTAGACCAAAGGAAGAGGAAAGGGGGGCAAATACACAGGGCTGGCATATGACACGCCAAGGTTGAAAGGGTGTGTGAATGATATTAATGCCTCTATGTGCAGCATACACTTTTTTTTTTTTTATAATTGAATAAGGGGTGATGTTTGCAAAAATATGGCACACATTTTCTTCCTAAAGTACACAAATATACAAATAGTAAGAAATTGATCATTTAGTTTAGGTGGCCTCCTTTCTTACCATAAGTTAGTGTGGTTAGTCTCTTGTAGGACACTTATTTGATGGCTAAGGCTTCATTCACATCACCGTTCAGCCTTTCCGTTCTCATGCTCCGTTTAGGAGCAGGAGAACGGAAAGGACGGATTTGGCACATAACTGAGCCAAACGGAGCCTAAGGACCCCATAGACTATAATGGGGTCCGTTATGTTACCGCTCAGATGATGATTTTGGAGCGGAGACAAAAGTCGTGCATGCAGGACTTTTGTCACCGCTTCAAAAATCATCTGAGCGGAAACCTAACGGACCCCATTATAGTCTATAGGGTCCCTTAGGCTCCGTTCGGCTCAGTTATGTGCCGAATCCGTCCTTTCCGTTCTCCTGCTCCTAAACGGAGCATGTGAACGGAAAGGCTGGAAACGGTGATGTGAATGAAGCCTTACCGATGCCTGGGTCAGATACCTCAACCTGCTTGAACAACCTGGCTATGGATTTGGTACATTCATTCTCGTATACTACAAGTTTCTGTATTCGGAATTACATAATGTGTGATGTATATGGGCGGACTCACATGTCCATGTTCCGGTCATGTTATCTGTGTGTATTTCTGAGGTGTGTCACAGCCCAGCCACAGGTTTAGCTGACCTGAACTCTCAGTATCTTAGATCCCTGGAAATGCTATGAGTTCAGGTCAGTAAAACCTGCCATTGGGCTATGACATACATAAGACATATGTGCAGAAAACATGGTCGGAACATGGACGTGTGGATCCGGCTTTTCACCCCCCTGAAGGGGTTTTTGATGTATTTTTTTGTGTTCCCTATTTTATGGTCCGCTTATTTAATAAAAAATAAGAATACAGAAACAAGTGGTATGAAAGGAGCGAAAGGAATAGTGTACCAGGGCAATTACTCTACCACCGATGTCTGTGATGGCTAACCTCCAGCACTGTATGAACAAGGCCTAATAAAACTGTCCTGACACCTTAGTTTGAGTCTTCATTAACTTGAAATGCGTGTATGATTCCCAGAAAAATGTGACATGCAGGCAGCTTTGTGGTAACAAATATTTTATTTGCTCATCACGATGCAAATTGCAGGTGGTGTGCCTTTGACAGTCCTCAGTTAATCATGTTTTCTTGGAAACCGCTTACTTTTATTGAGAGCCTGGGCTTTCTGCACTACTCTAACAAAAGAACTCAGGGAAACGGCTCTGCGCTAATTGTGAGCATAAAGGAGGTAAAAAGGAATCTTTGCAGGTGTGTGGGTGTAATCTGTAGTCAAATAACTTGAAACGTGTGACATTAAAACATACGTTTTTTACCTCTCATTCTTATTGTAATTGCAAGAAATAGTTAAGCCTCATTCACACGTCAGTGTTTTGGTCAGTGATTTCCATCAGTGATTGTGAGACAAAACCAGGATTGCAGCCTCCATAGAGATAAGATATAAGGGAAAGATCTGCACCTCTTCTGTGTTTAGAGCCACAACTGGTTTTGACTCACAATCACTGATGGAAATCACTGACCAAACACTGACGTGTGAATGAGGCCTAACTGTTGGACACTATGGGGAGAAGTTCTTAAAACCAATATTTTACACACTAATCCTTTCAGTCCCAGAGGTTTTTTCGGCTTTGCGTTTTCGTTTTGCGCTCCCTGCCTTCAAACAGCTATAACTGTTTTATTTTTCTGTTCACATAGCTGTATGAGGGCTTGTTTTTTGCGGGACAAGTTGTACTTTCCAACGCCACCATTTAATATTGCATATGGTGTAGTTGGAAGCGGGGAAAAAATTCCAAATCGGGTGAAATTGCAAAAAAACGCTATTCCACTACAGTTCTACGGGTTTCTTATTTACAGCATTCGATGTTCATTAAAACTGACCCGATACTTTTTTGCGGTGCGGACCCTTGGATGCGGATCGCGGACCCCATTCAAGTGAACGGGTCCGCGATCCACATGCGGTGGCCTCACGGTCTCCAGTGTGTGCTGGAGTAAGGCTTTGTTCACATCTCCATTAGGAGATCCAGCAGACTGTTCTGGCACAGAGGAGGGTGCTGGATCTCACAGGATATGGCGGTGCTGGGTCTCCATTGACTGCAGTGAGGACGGATTTCTGACATAAATGCTGGGTTTCGGTCTGGCACAAAGACAATTGCATGCAATGGTTTTTTGTCTGGCCGAAACTCGCACTGGATCAGGTAGCCGTATCTTCTAAACGGGGATGTGAACGTAGCCTAAAGCTAGTTTCACATCTGTGGCTGTAGTCTCTGGCAGGCTGTTCCGGTAGAGAATGGTGGGAATCGGCTGGACCAAAACCATTGCAGCAGTTTTCTTCAACTGATTCCTGGCATACCTGCCGAATAGTTGCCAGATCTCTGATGGACCCCATCAATGGGGTCCAGCGGGCAGACGGCATTATCTGACAATGCCAGATCTGGAAACATTCTATGCCGGAACAGCCTACCAGAGAAGACAGCCACAAATGTGAAACTAGCCTAAAGTGCGCCAAATGTATTAAAATGCACAGGCCTCTTATTTAATTTGCCACATCTTCTGGCGGTTTGTGCGTCAGAAAAGCAAATATATGGCAACTGTGAGCAATGTGTATTTCAGGGTTGCCAACCAGAATTTTTCTTTTTTTCCGGATAACGTATCCCAAAATCACTGACATTTTTTACAGACAAATAGGAAAACCATAATAAATTATACAGATTATAAATATAACTCAATATACTGATAATACCTGTGATCTGAAAAAATTCACCTATTTTTACGGACTCTCCAGAAATTTCTGGACGGTTGGCAACCCTGGTTTATTGTACTGGGTTGAGAAACTGAAATTGTCAGCCTGGACTTCAAGCATGTCCCAGGTATTCACGCATTTCTGAATTGTTCCACATGGGGAACTACAAGTGCATCTCAATAAATTAGAATATCATCAAAACGTAGTTTTTTTCCAGTAATTAAGTTCAAAAAGTGAAACACATATATTATATAGAGTCATTACAAACAGAGTGAACTTTTTCAAGTGTTTATTTATGTTGATGATTATGGCTTATAGCCAAGGAAAACCCAAAAGTCATTATCTCAGAAAATTAGAATAATTAACCCAAAACACCTGCAAAGGCTTCCTAAGCCTTTAAAAAGGTCCCTTAGTCTGGTTCACTAGGCGACACAATCATGGGGAAGACTGCTGACTTGACAGATGTCCAGAAGGCTGTCATTAACACACTCCACAAGGAGGGTAAGCCACAAAAGGTTATTGCTAAAGAAGCTAGCTGTTCACAGAGTGCTGTATCAAAGCATATTAATGGAAAGTTGAGTGGAAGGAAAAAGGGTGGTAGAAAAAGGTGCACAAGCAACAGGGAGAACCGCAGCCTTGATAGGATTGTTAAGAAAAGGCCTTTCCTTAATTTGGGGGAGATTCACAAGGAGTGGACTGCTGCTGGAGTCAATGCTTCAAGAGCCACCACACACAGACGTATCCAGGACATGGGCTACAAGTGTCCCATTCCATGTGTCAAGCCACTCATGACCAATAGACAACGCCAGAAGCATCTTAGGCTACTTTCATACTTGCGTTTGCAGGATCCGTTTGTGAGATCCGTCACAGGCTCTCACAAACGGTCCTGAACTGATCAGTTTTGTCCTAATGCATTCTGAATGGAAAAGGATCTGTTCAGAATGCATCAGTTTTGCTTCAGTTCAGTCTCCATTCCGTTTTGGAGGCGGACCCTAAACGCTGCTTGCTGCATTTTGGTGTCCACATGAAGAAACTGATCCAAACTGATCCGTCATGACTCACAATGTAAGTCAATGGGGACGGATCCGTTTTCTCAGACACAATAGAAAATGGATCCGTCCCCCATTGACTTTCAATGAAGTTCATGACGGATCCGTCTTGGCTATTTAAAAGATAATACAAACGGATCCGTTCAGAACGGATGCAGACGGTTGCATTATCATGACGGAACCGTTTTTGCTGATCCATGACAGATCCAGCAAAAACGCTGGTGTGAAAGTAGCCTTACCTGGGCCAAGGAGAAAAAGAACCGGACTGTTGCTCAGTGGTCAAAGGTGTTGCTCTCAGATGAAAGTAAATTTTGCATTTCATTTGGAAATCAAGGTCCCAGAGTCAGGAGGAAGAGTGGAGAGGCACTCAATCCAAGCTGCTTGAGGTCTAGTGAAATTTCCACAATCAGTGATGGTTTGGAGAGCCATGTCATCTGCTGGTGTAGGTCCACTGTGTTTTATCAAGACCAAAGTCAGTGCAGCCGTCTACCAGGAAATTTTAGAGCACTTCATGCTTCCCTCTGCTGACAAGCTTTTTGGAGATGGAATTTTTATTTTCCAGCAGGACTTGGGACCTGTCCACACTGCCAAAAGTACCAATACCTGGTTTAATAACCACAATATCACTGTGCTTGATTGGCCAGCAAACTCGCCTGACCTTAACCCCATAAAGAATCTATCAAGAAGAAGATGAGAGACACCAGACCCAACAATGCAGACGAGCAGAAGGCTGCTATCAAAGCAACCTGGTCTTCCATAAGACCTCTGCAGTGCCACAGGCTGATCGCCTCCATGCCACGCCGCACTGATACCGTCATTCATACAAAAGGAGCCCCAACCAAGTACTGAGTGCATTTACTGGACAGACTTTTCATTTGGCCAACATTTCTGTGTTTAAAAAAAAAAAATAGTTGGCCTAATATAATATTCTAATTTTCTGAGATAATGACTTTTGGGTTTTCCTTGGCTATAAGCCATAATCACCAACATTAGCATAAATAAACACTTGAAAAAGTTCACTCTGTTTGTAATGACTATATAATGTATGTGTTTCACTTTTTGAATTGAATTACTGAAAAAAAAACTTTTTGATGATATTCTAATTTATTGAGATGCACTTGTATATGGAAACCCCTGGACATGGAGATGATGTTTCCATTACCTGTTGTGAAGTAAAATATGTACCATTTCCAGTAAAATCTACTTTGGTAGGGTTTACTTGGAATTCTGTTTCTCAATCCAGGATATTTCTAAATGAAAAAATGTGTTAGTAATTTCACTTCTTCATACAAAAATCTATATATATATATATATATAAGAGCACCCAATCTATAATTTATGTGGGCTATTAGAATAACTTTCTAATGCTTACGTCCCATTCCATTCGTTTCGAGTGTTATTTTTATAATGCCATGGGATATATTCTCATTTGCATAAGGAACATAGGCTTCAAGTACAAGAAGTGGTTTTCTGTGGTTATGACCATATTGGCTACAGATAGTACTTCCCCTTGCATGGTCTGGTCAGCTCCTGGTTTAAGTTCTATTTAAAGGGGTTTTCCTAGGTTTTGATACTGATGACCTATCCTCAGGATAGGTCATCAATATCTGATCAGTGGGGTCCAACACCTGGGACCCATCAGCTGTTTGAGAAGACAGCAGTGCTCTTATGAGTGCCACGGCCTTCTCATAGCTTACCAAGCACAGAGCAGTACATTGTATAGTGACTGTGGTTGGTTTAGTGCTCAGCCCCATTCTCTTCTATGGGGCTGAGCACTATATAGAGCGCATCCGCTATACAATGCACTGTGCTTGGTAAGCTGCGAGAAGGCCGTGGTGCTCACAGGAGCGATGGTGCCTTCTCAAACAACTGATTGGCGGGGGTCCCAGGTGTCGAACCCCCACCGATCAGATACGGTCAGTATAAACATCTCTGAACACACCTTCCCAACCTCTGCTGTACGTGTATGGCTTATGTTTGGTCTTTAAAGATGGTTCCCGCTCAGGAGCAGAGGATGCTATAGTTTGTTGATGACCATTTGCTATGTTCAGTTACGACCAGGGCATCTGAGGGTTGCTCCTGGTAACCGAATGCCATTGCCCTCCACCCACACAATGACATTATGGTAGTTGTTGACAAGGAGCCTTGTGATACCAAGTTTGTATTGTTTTTGTTCTGTGATAACCCCTTCCTGACATGGTGATCTCTCCATTTTCACATTTTCGTTTTATGCTTCCTGCCTTCCCAGAGCCATAACTTTTTTTTTATTTTTCATTCACATGGCTGTATGGGGCCTTTTTTTTTCGTTAACCCTAATGTTCCTCTAGGCTGGCTGCTAAACATTTGCTGCATTCTAGGAGCCAGACATTCATTTTTGTGCTGTTGTAGTCATACAAAGCCTTTTTTTCTGTAGGGTACCAATTTACGTACATGTGACTTATTGGTTAACGTTTATTTTTTATGAAATTGGGTTTTTTTGGCTGTTCTCGAGATTGATATTGAGGTTTAAATAATGCTATCTTTATTATATGGGTTGCAGCAAGCATGGTGATATGTTATTTGTGTCTTTTTATCACTTTTTCAAAATAAAAACAAGGAAAAAATTGTTTGTTTTTAATAAACCTTATTAACTTTATTAACTTCCATTATTATTTTTTGTCCCACTGGGAGACATGGCTTTTATAGTACGCTGGTCTACCTTGTGACCAACCCCACAGCTCTACTGTCTGTATTAAACTGAAAGGCGTATCAATATTTCAATGCATCATGCTGCCATACCAAATGTGAAATTTTTACCTTAAACTGAACGTTGTCAGAACAAAGCCTGTAAAGCAAAGGCACAATTGTTTTTTTCTTTTCCACCCTATTTAGAATTGTTTTCCAGCTTCCCAGTACAAAGTATGGAATATTAAATTGTGCCATTAGAAATTATGACTTGTCCTGTAGAAAACAAGCCCTTATACGGCTATATGAACTGAGCATAAAAAAACTAGGGTTCATGCACACGACAACGGAAGGGCCGGCCCTAATAGAGCAGTAAGTAGTTTATGGCACAATCCCTTTTGAAGGCGTAATGAGCAAGAGTGTGTCAGACATTATGTGGGCCTCTGCTGAACATCTGCGCTCCTTCCATTTCCACACAGCATTTTAGACAGTATTGTTCCCTAGAATCATTACTTTTGAGGAAAATACCGTGGAACACGGAGGGCCTTGCAGACACGACACGGAGTGCTGTATGGGCCCTTGCACAATGTTAACAATGCTGTATGTATACCAAGGCTGATTGCTTCCATGCCTACATATCTTTTTGGTAGACATGCTCTTTAATTGAAAGCATAAATGACATAATTGTAAAGCATGTGACTCCTTCAACATCAGGTCTTAATTATGTGAACCTCTTGGTTCAGGCAATGGAGAGGCACCAAGGGCATATCAGGTTCTCTGCCACGGTGAAGGTAACGTTATGAACTACTGATTCTTAGATTTCAGTGTTTGTTTAGCGTGCAGATTAAGGGAATTCTAATAAGGCTGTAAGTTGGCCAGAGTCTCTTATTATGTTAAACAATACGTATAATCTCCTTCTAACTGTCCTATGCTTTGAGTTTGAAATTAAAATCCTATATCTCATTTATCTCTACTTAATCATGCCAGATTGCATGCTGGTGAAGCCACGTGCTGAGGACAACCATCTCTAGAAACCCTCAGCTAACCTTAGATGACTGTGTATATGCTTTCATCATCTACTTCAACTAAGTCCATAATAACAATTATAAAGAAAAGCAGCATTTTCCACTGTTGTTTTTAGCAACATAAAACTGAGGTTTGTGGTAGAAACACAAGAATGAACATTTGTGATCAGAAATGATCCTTTACCAATCAAAGTCAAAAGTAATAATGTAAATTTCAGAGAATTTACCATGCTATGGTACTGAATTATTGAATTAATGGCTAGCACGGTCCAAGCAGATCCTGTTGAACTGAAGGCACTGCTAACAATCCCAATATATTGTATGTATACATATGTAGCAAGTGTTAACATGACAGCCCATTATATACTCAGTTGCAGCAAACTCTAGTTTGACTTTTTCAATGGATTTGTTGGGTCACTGAGTTTTGGTAAAACTTTTGATATGCCATATAGACTGGTAGGAGCCTGACATCTCCACCGATCTGATGTTCTGATATTGATGACCTGTGAGGATAGGTCATCAATATCTGTAGCCTGTACAGCACCTTTAACTTGATATTTAATGCATTACACATAGTTGCAATAAACTCTAAAGGGTCATTGAGTTTTGGTAAAACTTCTGATGTCTTAGAGAAACACTCACCAGTCAGAACAATGAAGGGAGAGAAGCGCACACAGATCACACTCTCTCTCCTCACTGTAGAGAACTGAATCGAGATGGGCCCCCACACTTCTATTGAAGTCACAGGACACAGCCATTTTCTGGTCCTGCGGGACTTCGGACAGATGAGTGTTTCTTTTTTATGTTCAGGGGCACGTGTTCAGACCACTGGGGATGTCCGCTCCAAAGCCGGACAACCTCTTTAAAGTAGCAGCAATAATACACAAAGTGGAATTACACGTCTCCAGTATATACATACAGTGCCTTGAAAAAGTATTCATACCCCCTGAACTTCTCCACGTTTTTGTGTGAAGTAAAAAGAAAATGATACATGGAAAATAACATGTTTGGATCACTAATTTACAGAAGAATTATATGTAGAGAGCCTTGAAATAGTATTCAAACCCCTTGATCATTTCCACTTTTTTTCAAGTTACACCCACAAACTTAAATGGATTTTATGTGATAGACCAACACAAAGTAGCAAGTATGTGAAGAGAAAATGAAACATGGGTTTCAAAATTAATAAAAATTTGAAGACTGAAGATATATATTTTTTTTTAGAACGTATCCCTACTTTACACTTACTCTACAATAGGGTTCAGCAACCTTCGGCACTCCATCTGCTGTGAAATTACAACTCCAAGCATACTCAGGCCTACTTCTAACATTCATAGAAGCGAATGGAGTTGTAGTTTCTGAACAGCTTGAGTGCCAGTTGTTGCTGATCCCTGCTCTACAACTCTATCCCTGACCTGTCTGTTGTGTTCCTTGGTTTTTATGATGCTGTTTGATTACTAATGTTCTCTAACAACCCTCTGAGGCCTTCACAGAATATCTGTAGTTATACTGAGAATAAATTACACACAGGTGGACTCTATTTACTAATTAGGTGACTTCTGAAGGCAATTGGTCACACTGGATTTTATTTAGGGGTATCGGGGTACAGGGGGCTGAATACAAATACACCACACTGTTCAGATTTTTATTTATTTAACATTTTGAAAACCATGTATCATTTTCTTTTCACTTCACACATACTTCCTACTTTGTGTTGGTCTATCACATAAAATCCAATTAAGTTTGTGGGTGTAACTTAAAAAAATGTGGAAAAGTTCAAGGGGTATGAATACATTTTCAAGGCTCTTCTGTAGATTAGTGATCCAAACATTTCCAAAGAAAATTGGAGATCACTATAGGAGAAGAGTCTGGATCTTCACACAAGGCTAGCTTCAGACTAGCGCTAACGAACCAGCATGGAACAGCCTGCCTGATCTCTGCCGGAAGCATGAAAGTCTCGGAGCAGCACCATTACCATAATGGGGCCCTGAGATCCAACTGCAACCTGGCAAGAAAACTGCTGCATGTACAGAAACGTTCATGCTTATGGCGATGCCAGAATGCAGCGAGATCCTGCAAGCTGTTCCCTGCCGGATTGTTAGCGCGAGTCCGAAACTAGCCTTAGCAATGTTTCAGCTTTTCCCTGTGAAGCTCTGGACTCTTCTCCTGTAGTGATCTCCATACCGCTATTATTTCTTTGGACTTTTTGTGGATCACTGACACCAGAGTTATATGTATTTACAGTATATATCAAAGATGTCAATGCTATATTTCACTTTAAAAAAATAAAAAAATTTTTTGTGTAGTAAGAACAAGCTCAAGTATATTATTGCTGTGAGTGCTGCTTTAAAGAGGACCTTTCACCACTTTTTAATGGCTTCATGCATTCCCCATGTAATAACAATTCTGGAACATCTATTCTTATGTCTCTATTTTGTGCCAGTCCTTTATTATTTCTACTAGAAGTTATGAATGAATTGCAAGCAGTCTGTAGTAAGGGTACAGAGGGGTGGTAACCAGTTTGGGGTGTGTACCTGCACAGACTCACTTTATCCAATCAGTGCTGCCATTTTCAATCTGTGCAGGTACACACCCCCCAACTGGTTACCTCCCCTCTGTTCTCTTACTGCAGACTGCTAGCAATTCATTCATAACTTCTAGTAGGAATAATAAAGGACTGGCACAAAATAGAGCCATAAGAATAGATGTTCCAGAATTGTTATTACATGGGGAATGCATGAAGCTATTAAAACAGGCATGTCAGAGGTGGTGACAGGTCCTCTTTAAAGTGTACCTAACATTTTGAAGATGTTTATTTAAATACTATTCTGATTGTCATAAAAAAGATTTTTTGTAATATAGTTATTTTCCCGTTTTACTTACAGAGTAGACACCCATAGTTCAGGTGTCTATCGCTCTATAGAATCTGTACCCTCGTATACCACTGACATTTCAGCAATGTATGGAGTCTGCCGTGGGGCCGCAGTTAACGCAGTAGATGCAGGAGCATACATTGCTGCTCCTGCATGGGTCTAGCATAGATATGCTATGCAGAGCTCATACCTGCACCTGCTCTCTCCACTAAAAAGCTCTGCATAGCATGTGTGCAGGAAACTCTGCTTTAGGCCTCTTTCACACGAACGTTGTGTTTTGCGGTCCGCAAATTGCGGAGCCGCAAAAACAATAGATGGCATCCGTGTGCATTCCGTATTTTGCGGAACGGAACAGCTGGCCCCTAATAAAACAGTACTATTGTTGTCCATAATACGGAGAAGAATAGGACATGCTCTATTTTTTTTGCGGGCTACGGAACGGAGCAGCGGGCCCATAGAAATGAATGGGTCCACATTTTTCAGGTGAAAAATGCGGATCGGAGCCCGCAAAAACAACGTTCGTGTGAAAGAGGCCTTAAGCAGAGCGGAGTGAGTACAGGTAGGCGCTCTTCATAGCACATCCCTGCTATTGCCAATTCCTGCTCCGCTAAAGGCTGGCATAGCAGATCAGATGTGCTATACCATGCTGACCACTGCCTATTTTGTACAATGGGGAAAAATAAAATATATTACAAAATGAATTGGATGGCATTTAGAATAGTTTTTGATAAGCTTCTTCTAAAGGTTAGGTACACTTTAATGTTGCTGTACCTGCCTGCCCCTGGCAGTTTGTGTATATGATTAAGTGCAGTATGAACTCTGTCATATGGGATACGTGTATGACGGCACCCTGAATAGTAGGTTAGAGGTTTGCTATTTGAAATGGGTGGTGTAAATCGAGGGAGCAGTCATTCAGGGGAAATTGCCACTTTGTATACTTATTTGTATAGCATTTGTCTATGACCGTCTGTCTGTGGTTATACTGCGGACGTGCAGCTTTTGTTTCCGTACTGCGGCACGTGATCTGGGTTTTCATTATGAATTTTATGAGACTATATCAAGATGACAGTTAATCACAGGCGCAGAGGCTGATAGGCAAATGAACCTTAGTTTGTCCAATGCAAAACTTTCAAACTTTCTACAGCACACACGAGCCGCACATTCTGTTTAATGAGCACTTTGTGCACATATTTACTTTTATATTACATACATTTATATTTCTAATGGCACAAATTTCCAAAGTATGCTGCTCTTCTTTTCCTGTGATGTTTGCTGCTGGTTAATTATTAACCCGATGAATAAATATACAACTGGGTATTTATTACCAGTTGGGGTGTGTCCCTGTGTAGGGTGTGTCCTGCAGAATTGATGTGGAATACAGTTATTTACTAAGACCTGTCAGGAGAGGCGACAGATCTTTTTTGACTGCTGATGACCTTGAAGTGACTACTTCAAGGTCATCAGCAGTCAGATATTGCCCACTCACTAGTGCAGCATGCACCATAGCCACTGGGTTTCTGCCGTTTCAAACAGCAGAGTCCCAAGGCTAATGTCTGCGATTGGCCATAGAGCTGATCACAGACATTTAACCCCTCAGATGCCATGGTCAAATGTGAGTGATGAAGATGCAGGAGCCGTGTGCTCCTACAGCCTTAACAGTAAATATATATCAAAGTTCAAATCACCCCCCTCCAAAATGTTATCACTGAAAAGTACAGATCGCCCCGCAAAAAATGAGCCCTCACGCAGCTCCATAGACGTACCGTAAATATTAGTCATAGGGGTTTACAATATGGCAATAAAAAGAAGAAAAATATTTTTTTGCAAACTTTTTTTTTTTTCAGTATTGTACTGTACTGTAATTGTACTGACTTGAAGGTAATCATTCAGTTTTACCTCGTAGGGAACGCCGTAAAAACAAAACCCATAAAACTGTGGCTGAATTGCATTTTTTAAAAAAAATTCTACCCCATTCTGAATTTTTTTTCCAGCTCCCCACTACATCATTTGTAGTATTAGTTGGTGTCATCGGAAACTACAACTTGTCCCACAATAAAACAAGCTCTCATATGGCTATGTGAAAAATAAAATTATGACTCTGGGAAGACGGGGAGGAAAAACGAAAACGCAAGGGTTTAAAGAGAACCTATCACCACTAATTGCAGTGCAGCATGTTATAGAGCAGGAGGAGCTGAGCAGACTGATGTCTAGTTTATGGGAAAAGATTCAGTAAAACTTGAATTTTAAATCTCTGCTTTTTCATAGCTTAATAGCCAAGTGGGCAAAGATATGCTGCCTGCAGATTCGCTGCAGTTCCTGGTGATATATTCTCTTGAAGGACATGGCCTACACTGGGCATCCAAAAAAGTCACAGTTCTCGGAATGCAGGGCTTTTGTTTTCAGTCGCTTTAACCATGGGATGACTTGTGGGACCATTTGTGGGGTACATACAGTATAATGTATTGAAAAACTTTTTTTAGGATTTTTTGGGGTTTTACATCTTTCACTGTGTAGTTTAAATCACATATGAACTCAAAGAAAGGCTATGGATACTTTAGAGCATACAAGGACTCACATTTTACAGTTCTATATAAAAAGTACAGTGCCCAATAAAATGCAAAAAGCAACAAAGTAAGATGCTGTAAAGCAAGCAAAACAGAACAATAATGGGGAGAAAATACGGTATCAAAAAGGCCAAACACACGAGCGGTGCCAGTAGTACAGTGGTGGTGATTGCTTCATGCAAATTAAGCTTTGACTTCCACTGATGAGCGGGAAATTATTTGGTAAGGGAGACTTCCTTCATCTCTGGTTTAGGTGTATTTTAGGGCTGCCTAACAGTTCATTAGACAAATGCCGTGTTAGTGACTATTCAGTGAGGGAAAGGACAAGGATAATTTAGTAGTTCATTGTGCTGTAATTGACCTTAGTATGGTCCTCCAGTCACCTAAGAAAAAATTAGAGGCATTTCCAGGTTACTATAGCACTTAGGGCCCGTTCACAAATTTGCGCAATAGGGGTGGCCCGTTCACCTCTATCGTCGGCACGCTATCTTACTGAGCCGCGGCTCAGAAAGAAAAGATAGAACATGTCCTATACTTGTCCGTACGCACGGACAAGTATAGGCATTTTCAATGGGGCCGCCCGGCCCCGCAATAATACGGTCGTGTGAATGACTATAGTGATTGACTGGCACAATGGCATTACTAATAAAACCTGTTTGTGTCCCTGCATTTTTTTTGTGATAACTAGAGATGAGCGAACGTGCTCGAAACGAGCACTGTACCGCTCGGCTCCCCTGCGCTCGCATGGGCGCAGGCAGCCGCTTCCGTCCTCCGCAGGGGAGCTCATCTCTAGTGATAACCAATGAAGACCAATGAGACATTATAGACCACACTAGAGATGTTGGCAGCTAGGGCTCATGTGAGATCGGTATGTCTTCTGTCTGAGATGTTACCTAATGGTTTGGTGGTGTTAATATTCCTATTCAGTTTCTTTTGTTTGTAGCTGTTGCTGTTTGTGGCTCTTTCCACATCTGCTATGTGTGGTATTATAAGCATGCTCAGGATAAGTACAAAAGTTCCTTTGTTACTGCCCAAGAGATTGAAATTACTTGGACTAAGCTTTGGGGATGTGACAAATATACTCTACAAGGATATGACTACAAATCTCAGATGTTTGCAATGTAGAACATGAGGGAAAAGGTGCAATTACTCTGGAGATTAAATACATTTATTATGTAAAATAATAATGCAATAGGTAACTGTTTAAAGGGAGTCTTTCACCTTTTTTTAACCTATATAACTAAGAGCAGTGCCCCATAGAAGATTGCAGACACATCCCAGACATACTTGTGTGCACTGTGTGTCTGTATTACATGTCCAGGAAAAGCACTTTTATTCTGCAGGAAAACAGCTCCCAAGTGCTCAGCTCTGCTGCTGCAAGTGGTCAAAGCAAACCAGACTGAAGAGGGGGAGGGCTGCTTTAGCTGCTCATATCTTGGGATTGGTAGCAGATAGAAAAATGATTCTGACCTTCTTCGAAAGCCGGCATTCCAAGCTTTCAAATGATACAAAAAAAAATATCCAGTATATCAGAAGATATAGCTGTTAGAAATCAAGTCGGGAGAGAAAGCTGTTTTTAGTTTCACTTTCAGCCGGGCACTTGGGAGCAGTTTTCCTGCAGAATAAAAGTGCTTTTCCTGGACATGTAATACAGACACACAGTGTACACAGGTATGTCTGGGATGTGTCTGCAATCTTCTGTGGGGCACTGCTGTTAGTTATATAGGTGAAAAACAGGTGAAACACTCCCTTGAATACAGCAGAAGTCTTCAATATGCACCACAGTACTTTCCCCTTTTAAGACACCTGGTGGTTTTTGGACCAGGCAGGTTAAGACCTTTCCCCTTAATTAAGCACTACCTCCTCCAACTATCTGCACCCCCACCCCCATCAAAACAAAACAAAAAACATGAAATGGATCAAGAGGGAATGTACAGTCGTGTTCTCTAAACTGGTTCCTAAACAAGTTGAACAGACACCATGTTGGTAAGTTAGTAGTTATATTGCTAGTGTGTCTGCAGCAGTGTTCCTCAACTCCAGTCCTCAGGGCCCATGTTTTCAGGTTTTCCTTAGTATTGAGCAGGTGATATAATTAGTGTCCATACATCAGGACTTACCACAGGTATTCATTCTGTGGGATATTCTCATATTATGACTGGCAGGTAGGCCCCAAGGACTGGAGATGAGAAGCACTGGTCTGCAGTATTTTCCATACATTGTCCTTCAATAGGTGGGGGTTTCTTAGTATAGTAACTTTATTATTCATTATTAGGTAGGTGAATGAAAGCTCGGGATGCCATAATGACAATACGAAGAGGTTTTGGAGTACAAGTCAATGTGACATTGTCCTAATTGTATTTTAGAAGGATGAGCTTTTAGCTTTGCAGTAAACAAGCATTTTGAGGTTTATGTTTGCTCATTGCCTTTCTGAGCAAAAGATATCTTCCCAGTTACGTTTCCAAGAACTTAGTAATTTATGTAAATAAAAGGTTTAGACTAAAAGTGGCTTCATACACGGCAAGGTAGATTTATCAAAACTGGTGGAAAGGAAAACTGGCTTAGTTGCCCATAACAACCAATCAGATTCAACCTTTCATTTTCCAGAGCTTCTTTGGAAAATGTAGGTGGAATGTGATAGGTTGCTAGGTTGCTAAAGTTTTCTGTTTCGCCAGTTTTGAAAAATCTCCCCCAGTGTGTTTTTTTCTATTTTTTGGAAAAAACTTAACTGCAGTTTTTGTTGGACTTTTTTTGTCAGCAGAAAGGATAAGTATATTTCCCACTTTCCCACACCATTGTTTTTCTTGTGAAATTCTCAATAAGTTTGATGTGTCACATGACCCTCTTCCCATTGAAAAAACTAAAGTTGGATCCAAAATGGCCGACTTCAAAATGGCCGCCCTGGTCACCACCCTTCTTGAAAAGTTTCCCCCCCTCCCATATACTAATGTGCCACAAACAGGAAGTTAATGTCACCAACCATTCCCATTTTATTTAGGTGTATCCATATAAATGGCCCACCCTGTATTTTGGTAGGATGAACATTTTTACAGCCATAGGGAGAGGAAGATGAGCAGCTTCCAGTCACTTCTCTGTGAGTTGGAGTACAGCCAACTGTATGAGGCTTATTGATCAAAGAGAAAGCGAAGATATTTATAAAGGGGAGTTCATACAAGCATGCCCACTACAGTGACGGTGTTGTGCTATAAACCACATTGTAAACGCAATTTGTGAAGCTGCCCTTCCTGTTCCCTAGATAAATAATTTAGTGTAAGAGTAAATTCACACGTGGCAGAGACTTCTGCAACTGGCCCAAACATCTAATTGGAGTTAAGATAAAATACTGCAGTAAATCTGCCACGTGTGAATATCTTCTAATCGTCAAATGTTCTGCCTGCGTTGAAATTATCATAATTCTTGTTTTTTCCATAGAAAAAAAATTGTATCAGTGGAATCAACCTCGACTTGTAGCCAAAAGAAAATATGAGATAGTTCTGAAGGCCTGCAGTCATCCTTGTAGATTATCTCTAAGCTTACTCAAACTGAAATTCTTGGCCGATCTGAGCAAGTATCATTAGCCAGCTAGAATTCAGAAGTATACTGCACATTAAACTTCAAATTCAAGGGATCAATTTTTTCTGTGTTAACAATAGGCAAGTAGAGAAGGACTGCTTTCCTTACTTCGGCTGTATATTTGTGCTCTCTTGATTTCTTGCAGCCTCCTGCTGTTTTATACAATACTGTCACATTCATATCAGCAGACTCAGCAAGACGACAAGTAAGTGAGCTGCACTTCCTCCTAAACTGAAGGTATACTTAGAGTTTGCTTTGTGTATTTGAGAATTGCTTAAAGGGGCACTACCAGAAATGGGTATTTTTATTTACATTCAAAATTCAAATTAACACTTTTTTAATGTGTGGCTTTCTTTTTTTCATTTGGCAGTACTGTATCTTTGAAATTAAATGCAGAAAACGTCCTTCTGTAGCAGTCAATGCAAATCCTGGATAGATGGGTAATCCACTGTCTGTTTACTGCTGCTGTGAGGGGAATATTTTATTGAAAGGTAATCCTCATGATGTTATATTAGGAACTGGGATAACAATATGACAGCCCTATTATTTTCTTGGTAGACCTAGATAAAGATGCTCACAGAACAGCTTTGCACTTAGGCCAGTTTCACACTGGCTTTAAGAATTTCCAGCAGGCTGTTCCCCTGCCGGATCCGTACTGCCGTTTGCACACATGTGCACTTTATAATGGGGACCGGCCAGAGATCTGGCCACAGCACGGCAAACAAGCCAAGAGGCGGCCAGACAAATACCCCAGCATACAGTGGTGTTTGTCCAGCTACCTCTCGCCATGTTTGTGAGGCTCTAATTGAGTCATTGCAGGGGGCTCTCTCTGGCTGCGGTGATGATCTGACAGAGTTGAGCAAGACTGTCTGTGTGCTAAAAGGTTAAAGACGAAGTTAAAGGACCAGGACAGGAAGTAGAAACATGGAATGACTTCAAGAAACTATATCCAGAAAACAATTCACCTTTTTTTATAAAAAAAAAAATCATAAAATGCTTACCCATAGGTTAATATGCGATATAGAAGTGTCCTTTTAAAGTGATTTAAAGGATATGGCTGAAGCCGGACATGCACATTAGATCTATGTCTAAAGACCATCTAAGGCCTCGTCCACATTTCCGTTTTTCACTGACGTGTGCTGTCCGCATTTTTCACGGACAGCACATGTACCCATTAATTTAAATGTATCTGTTCACATTTAAGCATTTTTTCTACTGAGCGTGGGTCAGTAAAAAAAAATCACTGAAACATGCACTACTTTGATACATGATGCAGACCAAGCACGCCCATTGAAGTCTATGGGTCCGTGAAAATCACTGACATACAACCGTGTTGTGTCCGTGATGCGTCCGTTTTTCACTGATGACTATTAGGAGCTTCTTTGGAAATTATTTTTCATCTGAGCAACGTCAGTGAATTACGGATGCCACACGGATGGTAAAAACGGACACACGGACCAACCACGGATCCTTCACGGACAGCTTCACGGATGAAACACGTACGCTTTTTTTCACGGATGTGTCACTGACACGGAAATGTGGACGAGGCCTAATTTCTATGGGATCTCCTGACTCTCCTCCAACTGCTGATCTCAGAGAAAATTAGGATCAAGCACAATCTTTTTTTCTCATCAGATAAGCTGGTCTGATAAGAGGTGTCTGGCAGCAGCATTGTCCCCTTTCTTAATTCATTAGATATGTATTGGAGGATCAGGGAAAGAGAGAGCTCATTCAGCCGTCATTCGACCGCCAGCTTAAGTTAAAGGGGTTCTGCAGTTCTGTAAATCTGATGATCTATCCTCTGGTGCATACACATGCACACACACGTATCTTGGGCAGGAAAGACCAGAACTCAGTTTTCAAGCATGTTTTGTTCTTCTGAAGTAAAGCATAACCTTACTGCTGGACCAGTGTAAGTAAAAGGTTACCTGTGACTATGTAGGACTCAGCAAAAGGACTGATACCTTTTTCACCTAGTGGAAATTTCCACATTTTGCTGCAGCGACATTGGAATATTTCTCCATGATACACAGTTTGGTTTAGTGTTGTAGACCCTGCTGGAAGCAGTTAAAAGCAGGCAAGGACATTGCACGGCTGGCAGGGGTTTCAGCTTGTATGGTATTCGTAGTAAATGGGGGAGAACTATGGAAAATTGAATGGCTAATTCATTTGATTCAGACGTCGTAAATGAAAGGCATGGATAGACAGAGCCGCCTTGTTTCGTGTTTGAAGAAGATGCCTGTGGCTTGAAATGTGTCCCTCCCTCTGTGTCAGAATGAGGATCCTGCTTAGAAAACTTCACATATTTTCCTTTAGCAGATATCTTTGGTGAGGCGTAAACAAGTTACTGTAAATGGGATCAGCGCCAGTTGGCACTAGGCAGGAGCGAGCCTTGTGACACTCTTCAGCGCTCAGGGTTAGAAAAATGACTTTACTTCATTTCCTCTCACACAAAAAAGCACTGTCCTGCTCATTTTCTTTAACCGTTTCAGTTCAGGAGCTTACTGTGCTGCCCAGGGACACCATATGGAAGGAGAACATTGTCCACAGCACCAGATTTTTTTCTACAGTGCGCTTTGCTAAGTCAACATTTGTCCAGTTGATGTAGGGAGGTTTCTTGTGTGTCACCGCGGTCTCATGGAGACACTTTATATCACTGTGATGCCTGTAGGGTGATGCATACTGTGCATGGGTATACATAGCAATAAGACTGGTAACTGGGCCGCTTATGGCAGAGATCTGTGGTTCCATGGTTTGCTGCATGCTCTGTATTTGACATTTTCTAATACTCCCCTCCTCTTATACCTTCATTGTAGACCCCCACCCCTTTTCCTAACCCAATCTTTCACTTGAAGTAGTTACAGTGATGCAACATATACATAGGCATATATCAGAAATTTAGATTGGTGGAGTCTCCGTTCTCAGACCCCCACCGATCTAAACTTTTGATATATCACCATAATGAAAAGTGCCACTTTAAAAAGAACTCTAGAACGAGGGGGCCCGCAATTTACAGAGCAAAAAAGAGCCTACAGATGTGTGCATGAGGCCTAAGACTGCTAGCTTTATGGACAGTACCATTTAGATGAGTCTTCAGGACAAGCCAGCTGTGGCTGGGGACCAAGCTATCAGACAGCTGAACTGGTGCATTCCACAATAAACAGGACCCAGTAGCCTGCAATGTGTGGCAATACATGCAGGCTGCAGAAGACAAATGCTTCAACATTTTTAGTAAAAACCAATTGAAGATTTTTATTAACACAAAATAGGTATAAGGTTGAAAAAGATACAAAGGTGGCCATATTTTTTGGGTTTGAAACAATGTTGGTATTCACAGGTATGAACTTGGAACTGATACTGTCAGCTTATAATGTATATAAGACTTCTGGCAGACTCAATAAGACTGTGTACTACGTGGTTCGCCATTAAGGCTACTTTCACATCTGCGCTTTCCCTTTCCACTATTGAGATCCGTCATAGGATCAAGCATGTGCTGGACACAAAAGAAAACTGATCCATCCCTCATTGACTTACGATGGTTTTAGAGACAGATCCGTCTTGGCTATTTTACAGATAATACAACCAGATCCGTTCAGAACGGATGCAGCCGGTTGTATTATCATAACGGAAGCGTTTTTGCTGATCCATGACGGATCCAGCAAACAATTTGAATTGCCACCATATTTAGGTTCTACAGTGGCGGCTGCTGCAGGGAAAATTGTCAGCGACACACAGCTACCCCCAGCAGTCAGAAAAAAACACTTTTCCAGACTAAAACACTTTTCCAGACTCAAGTCAGTGGAGGAGAATTTATAAAAAAAAAATGGTGGAAAACTGGCAGCCCATAGCAACCAATCGCATTTCACCTTTCATTTTTTAGAGCTCTTTTGAAAAATAAAAGGTGAAATCTGATTGGTTTCTACAGGCAACTAAGCAAGTTTTCCTTCACACCAGTGTTGATAAATCTCCCCCAGTGTATTACATGGACTGTCTTGCATTTGAATGGCCTCAGTCAAAATTTGCTTTTTGCCAGGGATTTTTGGAGCAACTTCCATCTGAAAGTGCTTGTCTTTGATGAGACTGCGACGCGACATTCGCACAAAAATCCATTTTGGATGGATTTTTTGTGATGGTCGTGTTGTAGTTGCAGTGCAGCACCATTGGCCATCATTATTAAAAATGTAACACACCTTTTCTGCGACAGATGTCGCCGTGTAGCCCTAGCCTGATTCTCGGAGAAGCAGCATTATCCATATCATCCGGTTTTTGCATCTTTTCTCCAGTGCAGGTTCGGCTGGGTGGTGCTCATTCACACAGCTCTTTTTTTCTGTAGATTCTGTTTTTTCAGAGGCAGCGGTAATGAATTTGCAGTAACTCGATAATGCAAAATAAAATAACCTGCTGACAATTGCTGGAGCGTTCTCTTAATGCATCTGTGTTTATCACTGAAGTCAAACATTTCCACAATCGTTTTCGTTGCTTTAAATGCATTTGGCCTAATTATCATGAATTAAATAAGCTGATTTTCTACTATTTGTTATGTTTCCTGCTTACACTTTAGCATGGCACTATTCTTCTTTTTCTCACCCACCGCTGAGATCTTTCTGCCAGTTTAGTTACCTGAAGCCATTCAGTAGAACCACTGCAGATGTCTAAATCATGTTAGGTTTAATGGCGCCATCATTTTCTAGACTATTGAATTGGTTTACTTGTATTGCATTTCTGGCTTTCAGCCGCTCTGTCTCTTAGGCCCCATTCAGATGGCCGTATTATTGCTGGTCCGCATTATTGCGGACCAGCCATTCAAAATGCCTATACTTGTCCGTGCGTGCGGACAAGTACAGGACATGCTTCATCGGAGCCGCGGCACAGAGCTAGCTCCCCGCTCCATAGAGGTGAATAGGGCCACATCAATTCCGCAATATTGCGGAATAGATGCGGCCCCATTCACACAGTTGTGTGAATGGGGCCTTAATCCAAGGCCTGCTTATGCTTTCTAAGGCTAGTTTCACACACACACGGGGAGATTAATCAAAACTGGTTTGGTTGCCCACAGTAATCAGATTGATCATTTCAATTTTCAATGGACCTCTGGATGCTATGGGCAAGACCAAAATCTCCACCATAGTCTTTTTTGGTGTTTTGCCTTATTTTCTTTTTTCACTTTTTTTTTCATCCTGATGTTACTTTAACCCTTTCTACCCCAGAGGTTTTTCGTTTTTGCGTTTTCGTTTTACACTCCCTGCCTTCCCAGAGCCATAACTTTTTCATTTTTCGTGGGAAACGGGAAAAAATTCCAAATTAGGTATAAATGGGAAAAAAAGTAATACAGTTTTTTTTTTTATTTCCGACGTTCTATATACAGGTCAGTAAGAATCCGTCAATACCTTACAGTGCCTTGCGAAAGTATTCGCCCCCCTGGAACTTTTCAACCTTTTGCCACATTTCAGGCTTCAAACAAAAACATAACATTTTAAATTTTTGGTGAAGAATCAACAACAAGTGGGTCACAATTGTGAAGTGGAACGAAATTTATTGGATCATTTAAACTTTTTTTGTAATAATAAAACTGAAAAGTGGGACGTGCAAAATTATTCGGTCCCCTTGCATTAATACTTTGTTGCGCCACCTTTTGCTGTGATTACAGCTGCAAGTCACTTGGGGTATGTCTATATCAGTTTTGCACATCTAGAGACTGAAATTCTTGCCCATTCTTCCTTGCAAAACAGCTCGAGCTCTTTGAGGTTGGATGGAGAGCGTTTGTGATCAGCAGTTTTCAGCTCTTTCCACATATTCTCAATTGGATTCAGGTCTGGACTTTGACTTGGCCATTCTAAGACCTGGATACGTTTATTTTTGAACCTTTCCATTGTAGATTTTGCTTTATGTTCGGGATCATTGTCTTGTTGGAAGATAAATCTCCGTCCTAGTCTCAGGACTTTTGCAGACTCCAACAGGTTTTCATCCAGAATGGTCCTGTATTTGGCTCCATCCATCTTCCCATCAATTTTAACCATCTTCCCTGTCCCTGCTGATGAAAAGCAGGCCCAAACCATGATGCTGCCACCAACATGTTTGACAGTGGGGATGGTGTGTTCAGGGTGATGAGCTGTGTTGCTTTTACGCCAAACATATCGTTTTGCATTGTTTCCAAAAAGTTGGATTTTGGTTTCATCTGACCAGAGCACCTTCTTCCACATGTTTGGTGTGTCTCCCAGGTAGCTTGTGGCAAACTGTAAACGAGACTTTTTATGGATATCTTTGAGAAATGGCTTTCTTCTTGCCACTCTTCCATAAAGGCCAGATTTGTGAAGTGTTCGACTGATTGTTGTCCTATGGACAGACTCTCCCACCTCAGCTGTAGATCTCTGCAGTTCATCCAGAGTGATCATGGGCCTCTTGGCTGCATCTCTGATCAGTATTCTCCTTGTTTGAGATGAAAGTTTAGAGGGACGGCCGGGTCTTGGTAGATATGCAGTGGTCTGATACTCCTTCCATTTCAATATGATCGCTTGTGCTCCTTGGGATGTTTAAAGCTTGGGAAATCTTTTGGTATCCAAATCCGGCTTTAAACTTCTCCACAACAGTATCACGGACCTGCCTGGTGTGTTCCTTGGTCTTCATGATGCAGAACCCTGAGACTATCACAGAGCAGGTGCATTTATACAGAGACTTGATTACACACAGGTGGATTCTATTTATATTCATCAGTCATTTAGGACAACATTGGATCATTCAGAGATCCTCAATGAACTTCTGGAGTGAGTTTTCTGAACTGAAAGTAAATGGGCCGAATAATTTTGCACGCCCCACTTTTCAGTTTTATTATTACAAAAAAAAGTTTAAATGATCCAATAAAATTTCTTGTTGTTGATTCTTCACCAAAAATTTTAAATGTTATATCTTTTTGTTTGCAGCCTGAAATGTGGCAAAAGGTTGAAAAGTTCCAGGGGGCCGAATACTTTCGCAAGGCACTGTATATGTAAAGTTTTTCTTGCGTTTTTTTTCTTACATTTTGATACTGATTTAATAATAAACTTGGAAAAAATCTGTATTATTTTTTCGTTGCCATATTCTGACTGTTATATGTTATGTGCACGGAGCTGTGTGGGAATTAATTTTTTGCAGGGAGATCTGTACTTTTCATTGATACCATTCTAGGGTGTGTTTTGCCATATAAGTTTTTTTAGTCTGTGAAATTGCTGTTCTCTGTCTGAGAAATATGAGAAATGTACTAGTTTCTTATGGAGCCCTGCTACAGACAAGGGCTCCGTTGGAAACACTCTTCAGCAGCCTCCCTAGTCATTCCCTAGTTCTGGCTCCTTCGATCGCCACACGGGGGACCCAGAGCATTACCAGAAGCACGCACTTCCGGTATTTCATGCACTGAGATGCCGTAGTCAGGATTGACCACAGCATCTGAAGTGTTAAATGTCCACGACCGGCATTATCGCCAGTCACAGACATGAGCCACGGGTGTCTGCTGTGTGAAACCATCTTTAAACACCCTGCCAGCACCATACTAGTACAGTGCTGGTCAGGAAGGGGTTAAAAGTCTGTAGTAACTCATGAAAGACAAAACTTTTTATTTCATGCAGGGTTTTTTTGTGTTTTCTCATAAAACGCTTGTGTTTTTCCTCATTAGGTATCTCAAAGAGCTGAAATAAAGATTGAAAAAAAATGTTTGTAGTATACAGGAGAAAAATGAAAAAAACTATATGAAAATTTTTTTTAGGCCAGCTTTTGGCATAAAAATGTTGCATGACCCTCTTTTTGTGATTCATTTATTAATTTATTTTTTGAAACATGCTTAGCACACCCTTCATAATCGCATCATGACTTCTGTTCATATCCAAAGCCACATTTGTCTGCCAGGAAGATAACCTCGCCTACTGTAGATAGTTGACATAAAAACTGCCAAAAGGTGAGCTATTTAAGGACACTGATACCTGGGTAGGGGTTCGTACACTGTTAATTGGATATAACTGGATGAAAAAGCAAGAATTTTTTGTGGTTTGCATTCCTTAGGGCTGGGATCTCAAACTTGGTCCAGATTTACGGCTGCACGTAGACAAAATGTCCAGTTGATTGGCCACATTCATTTCAAATATGATACCATACTAAATAATTGTTACTGTAATGTATCAGCACATACCTATTACACCCGGTGACGTCTCCGCTGATCTGGATGTTCTCTTTCCTCATCTTCTTATTTGGGCCAGATTGCCTTGACAACTTCTTTCACCTGCGTCTCATCTCTGCAGACTTTGGCACACAGATATCTTAGGTTCCTCGCTTTTCCAGCATCCTCCCCTTCCTGCTGCCCCAACATTGTCATCCTGCCCCCACCCCAATACTGTCCCTGCTGTGCTCCCCAATGTCCAAATGTGTAACATCAATAAATAGTGCAAAAACACAGATAATCCCCCCATAGTAATAGCACTCCCTGACTGCTCTCAATAGTAATAGTACCCTGTAATTTCCCCCCAAAGCTCATAATGGTGCCCTCCATATTATGCCAAATAATAATGCCCCCTCAGTGCCCCCAGTAGAACTAAGACCCCCCATAGTGCCTCCAGCTAACTAACAAGGACCCTCTGTAAGCCTCCAGTAGTAAAGAGGCCGATCTATATGGCACCCCTTTAGAGCCCACAGTAATAATAAAGCCTCCATTGTTTAAAAAGCCCCCCTTTAGTGCCCCACTATTTTGAATGCACCCTAACCCCTCCCCCCCCCTTTTGATCTGGCCTATGAAGAATCGGGTGTCCCGTGCTTAGAAAACCCTGCATCCATGTGTACTTTGTCATTCTCTTTTCACTTTTTTTTTTTTTTTTTTTTTTTTTTTTTTTTTTTACAAACCTAGTTGAGAAAAAAATGACACTACAGTCGGACACATCTTTCCGGTTTGTTGGGCTGCATTAAAGGGGTTGTCCAAGTTATGGAAAAAAAAATATAGCACTGTAAATCTGATGGGCAGCAATATATAACTAAGTTCAGCAAGTTGTAGGCAAAAAAAAAATCTATATTTCCTCATTTCCCTGGTTCTCTTCTGGCCTTTGTTTACATGCAGTAATAACAATCTCTGCCCCCCCCCCCTTCTCTGCAAAGGCAGTGAATATAAGTGCTGTGAGTACATGTCTGCCTGCTGGGATACTCAGCAGCATGTTGTTTGTGTAGGACTACAAGTCCCAGCTGTACAATGACACTGCTGATACACACAGGAAATTCTCCGTACCTGTTCTTGTACAATTCCTCTATAGCTCCTTGACCAGCATTTGTCTCCTCTCACTGCTGTAGCTACTATTTGTTGTAAAGCCTTGAGCCCTCAGTGTGTTCTGGCTGAAGGGGTTAATGTTTTATCTGAAGGAAACCAGGGAGAGAGCAGATAGCAGGAGCCCGGCAAAGAAAGGGGGCGTGGCCAGTGACGTCTCGTGTACAGACTGTTATCTGAACTCTGAGGCTTGAACACGAAACATCACAGAGCAGAGAGATAAGGTGACATCACAGGTCATGTGACCCTCAGTCAACTCTGAGAAACCAGCAGCTTTAGAAACACAAAGTATATGGGAAAGTTGTTATACCTGACAAGTTAGAAACATATAAAGAACAAAAAAAATAACTCGGACAACCCCTTTAACTGCTGCACATTGGCATTTTGTTGCCACTTTGAAGTCTGTTCCTTGGTTTATGGCCGACTAAAATCACTACTACACAAAAACTACAGAAAAAAACTCATCACCCACAGTCAGCATGTGGTAATTCTTCAGAGCTGCCCCTCCCTCAACAGCCTACTCAAAGTCCTGACTTGAACCCAATAAAGATTCTGCTGTAGGACTTGAAAAATGAAATTTCTCACAAATGCTTAGCATTGTGTCTAAATGAAATGTTTGGGCTTGCATAAAAGATGCTAAAATAGGCAGATATCACAGGGAGCCTTACAGTTATTTCTAATATAGCTGGTGCAGTCGGGTGATATGGGCTTTATATACCCACTAACTGTTCTAAAAGTCAGCAGAAGTATAAAACGTGAGGCTGTTACTAGATAATTCGCAAAATCTATGACACAGATGCCTAAGGAATAGTCAGGGTTTTGCTGTATGTGCTGCATACTTCTAAAATGGTTGTGCTGGAGGAATTTGATCCTCTGAACTTTAGATGCATTTCATAAGTTGTACATATGTGCTTGGGATCAAAGCCAGCAGTCTAGTCAACCATTATTTAGTGAGTAAACTAGTTGGAGAAGAAAATAGTAGAAATGTAAGCACGTTTATGTTCCTCTATCTTATGCTGCAAAGCTTCCAACCGCCTGTGACTTTTCTGCATCATTTTTTTTGGTAAAAGATCGCTTAGGACCCTAATTTCCTATAGAGAAACATTAAAGAGGATATCTGGTAATTAATTTTGATGACCTTTTCTCTGGATAATATTGGCTCATCTGGGACCCCCGCCGATCAGCTGTTAGTAGAGGCTGGCACTCCGAGTGTCGTGGTCTCTTGCTAGGCCATGTGATGTCACCGTACATCAATCACATGGCCTAGTTGCGCGAGTTACCAGTCGGAACCGAAGCAGAGTTTGGATCCAAGTTTTATAGTGGTTTTCTTCTTTATCGGAGCCCATACATATTAATTCTGTATGGATCTAGGATCCGAAGCTTGCTTTGCTCATCACTAGTCATCATTATCCGTTCCTGGATAACCCCTATAAGGATTCGTGTTGCGGGATTCTGCACTATGTGTATACCTGCAAACACATGTTGTGTTCTGAAAACGTCCTTGTGTACATCTAGGTACACTGTAGATGTGTCCTGCCATAACTATGTCCACCGTTACTGAACCTGCTCGGTGCGGCAGCTATTACACCTACTTCTTGGTTTTTATCCTGTGTCGTAGGTGTGAGCACTATGTACCCTACCTACTGCCTTCATGTGTTCTGAATACTATATGTACAGTGCACAACAGTTCTGTATTGCCGTGATTTCAGCACAATATCCACTTTTCTGCAGTTTACCGCTTCTTGCAGCGCCTTCAAATATCCTAGAAACCTCTTAATGAGGAATGACATTCTCCAGATTGCATTTCATATACTTGGCACAACTACTGGCCGCAGCTCCCAAGAAACAAAGTCAGAGGTGAATGTATAAATACACAATGAGCAGTTTTTAGCCACTAAAGCGGATCTACCAAAAGTCAGGACCTGCTCTCTTCAATTAAACATATTGTAGAGGAATGCTTGTAAGCTGGATAGTTCTACTTGGTGAACTTTTTGAATTATGTAACAGCAGCCTGACCACTACTAATAACCCCACTGAAAGGGAAGAATTTATCATGAGGGGGATATTTGAAGTCAGTTTTCTTGACTTTTTATTAAAATTTTATCAAATATTGCACATTGGAGGACATTTATCAGTGTATTTATACCACAATAGTGATGTGAAAAAGTCATAAATTATGGCGCACGCTATATGTGCGCAATACTTTACAACCTTTAGAGGTTGTCATCACTTTTTAAAAGTGGTATGGAAAGGGGTGTGGCTTCACGTAGGCTTCCGGATTTGCTATAACTTATGCCAAAAACTGGCGTCAGTTATAGCTGAAGTCTACACCAGCCACTAGTAGGCTTAGACTTCTTTTAGTTTCTGGCGCACAGACTGCCAGAGATGCGCCTAATTTATTAAGCGGCATCTGCTGCTTAAAGAAGAACTCCCGCAAAAAATTTTATTCCATGTCCTGCTAGAAATGTACATGATGTAATCTGTAGTGAATGTCATTTTCTTACCAGTGGCTGTATTTGTGAGTTATATCTCCCTGATGTCTCTCATCTGTGTCATGTGACTAGGAATCAGATCCACCAACTCACACAGCATCTTATGTGTAGACAGGAAGTCGAATTCTCTATGCATTCCTATCGGAGCCTCACTCTCAGTCTCATAGGAATGAATAGAGCAGTAACTGGCTTCCTGTGCTGGGTCAGTTGGAGGTCATGGAGTTGGTCACATGACCCAGCTACAATAAGAACAGAGGGGATAACTCAGAATGACAGTCTCTGATGAGAAGATTACATTCACTACGGATTACATCATGCACCTTTCTAACAGGTCAGAGAAAAACATTTTTTGTGGGAGTTCTTCTTTAATAAATTAGGTGCATCTCACTCTGGTGCACAGGGATCAAGACTGGCGTGTGGAAATGCCAGTCTTAATAAATGTCCCTCATTATTTTGTAAAATTTGGTGCATCTTTAACCCCTTCTGTCCCTGCTTCATACAAGTACAGCAGAAGGAGGGGTTTTAAATATGGCACCTGCTCAGGAACGCAGCAGGCGCCTTAGCCACTGGTTGTCTGCTGTTTCAAATAGCAGACGTTTAACCCTTTAGATGCCATGGTCAAATGTGACCACGGCATCTAAATGTGGATAAACCAGAAGCGTGTGCTTCCAGATCAGGAACAACTCCCCCATGCGGTGATCAGGGGAGACGTTTCTTTGCTTGGATTCGCTGGATCTCTTTAAAGAGACCCATTGTGTCAGAGCTGTAGTTCCTATGGAGGCCTGCAGATGGCAGAGCTTCATAGGATAACTGCAATTGAAGCTTAGATTGTAGTTCTTTTGAACTACAGTTTAAGCTAAACGCGATCTGAAGATCACATATTCTAGCCTCCTAGAGGAGACTTAAAAAAAATAAATTTTTCAAAAATCACCCCCTCTTCCCCAGAATTAAAATAAACAATAAAAACCATACATCATAGGCATCGCCACATCCCAAAATGCCTGAAATATTAAAATGTAAAAATATTTATCCCATACAGCAAATGTTGTGAAGGAAAGAAAAATCAAATGCCTTTTTCATCGCTTCACTGACCCAAAAAATTTGAATAAAATGTGATCAATAAGTAACTTTAAAAAATTTATGGGGTCAGAATATGGCAATGATAAGAAAAAAATATTTTTTTAAGTTTTTTTTTTTCCCAGTATTAAAACACATGAAAAACTATATAAATGTGGTATTGTTGTAATATTACTGACCCAGAGAATGAAGGGCACAGGTCAGTTTTACTGCATAGGTTCCACCATAGAGACAAAACCTGTAAAACTGTGGTGGAATTGCATTATTTATTTATTTATTTCTCAAATTCTAAGGCTACTTTCACACTTGCGTTTTATAATTCCGGTATTGAGTTCCGTCATAGGGGCTCAATACCGGAATAAAACGCTTCAGTTTTGTCCCCATTCATTGTCAATGGGGACAAAACTGAACTGAAGACAACGGAATGCTCCTAGAAGCATTCCGTTCCGTCTTCAGACCCGAGAGCAAACCGTAGCATGCTGCAGTTTGCTCTCCGGTCCAGTCATCCGCACCAAGACGGATCCGTCATGACCCCCAATGAAAGTAAATGGGGACGGATCCGTTTGGTGTGACACAATGGTGAACGGATTCGTCCTCCATTGACTTTCAATGGAGTTCATGACGGATCCGTCACCTGCACACATACATACATACATACATACATACACATACACACATACACATAAACATACACAGACATATACACATACAAATACACATACATACTTACATGCTCCCGGCAGGTCTCCACAGCACAGGAGGAGCAGGACGGCGCACACATAGGATGATTCCACCTGGCGCCCAGCAGAGGGCGCTGTGGGGAATCGTCCTATGCACGCCGTCCTGCTCCTCCTGCGCTGTGGAGACCTGCCGGAGCATGTAAGTATGTATGTGTATTTGTGTGTGTCTGTGTGTATGTACTGTGTGACATGTGGGGCCGGAGCGCGGTTCCAGCCCCACACATGTCCCTGCGGCGGCACCCTTCACCTGCCGGATCCGTGCTGCCGCTAATTTGAAAGAGACCTAACCCATTTGAAATTTTTTTTCCCCAGTTCACACAACATGGTATATGTAAATGGAAAACTATAAAAACTTATGGCTCTGGGAAGGCAGGGAGGAAAAAAAATGAAAAGAAAAAAAATGCAAAATTATCCAGGACTTTAGGGGTTAAACCTAACATTATGGAGAGAATTTATCACAGCCTGCACTCAAGAATTCTAGCTTCAAAAAGTCGCAAAACAGGCTTTGCAACTTTTGGTGCTTGCTTGCGCAAAAGCATTTAGCAACTTTTGTATTTTTACACCACTCTGGTTTTGGAAAGTGGGTGTGGTTAGATATGTTAATGAGTTTCGTTATGTTATTGAGTTTCGCTCCAGATTTAGTACTGTGGGGGAGATTTATCAGAACAAGTGTAAAGGAAATCTGGCTTAGTTGCTCATAGCAACCAATCAGATTGCACCTTATGTTTTTCAGAGTTCCTTTGAGAAATGAATGGTGGGATCTGATAGGTTGCTGTGGGCAACTAAATCAGTTTTCCCTTGCACTAGTTTTGATAAATCTCCCCATGTTAAAAAAAAAAAAAAGGCAAAAACTCACTCCATTGGTGGTGGTGGTGGTGGTGGAGTAAAAAAAAAAAAAAAAACCTGTAATAGAATTTCTAGACAAATGTGTTGGGAACATTTCATAAAGTTAACACAAAGTACATGAACGCAGACTTAAAGAGGTTCTCCGAGTTATATATATTGAGGACCTATCCTCAGGATAGGTCTTCAATATCACATCGGCGGGGGTCTGACACCTGGCCCCCCCGCCGATCAGCTGTTTGACGAGGAGGCGTGCGCCGTATCAGCCCTGCCTCCTCTTCATTGTTTACATGCTGGCCGTAATGGGGTAGTGGTGAGTAGGTGTAATTACACCTCACCGCCCCATTCATTTCTATGGGAAGAATCTCTTCCATACAAGTCTATGGAAGCGATTCTTCGCATAGAAATGAATGGGGTGGTAGCATGTAAACAATGAAGAGGAGGCAGCGCTGATACGGCGCGCGTCTCCTCTTCAAACAGCTGATCGGCGGGGGGGGGGCCAGGTGTCGGACCCCCGCCAATCTGATATTGATGACCTATCCTGAGGATAGGTCCTCAATATATATAACTCGGAAAACCCCTTTAAGCAAAACTGATTTCAACTATTAGGCCCCATTCACACGACCGTATGAATGGGGCCATATATATCCGCAAAAATGCGGGAATAGATGCGGCCCCATTCACCCCTATGGGGCGGAGAGCTAGCTCCGTGCCACGGCTCTTTTGAAGCATGTCCTATACTTGTCCGTGTGCACGGACAAGTATAGGCATTTTCAATGGGGCCGCACGGCGTGTGTTCCGAGCGCTGTGGAACACACGCTGGGCGGCCCCCGTATATTTGCGGGTCTGCAGCAAATATACGTTCGTGTGAATGGACCCTTACCCTCATGATAAATTCCCCCCTTTGTTTAGAAACACTACTCCGGGTTTTTTTCAAGCTACCTCTCTATTGGAGTGAGTTTTGTAACGGTTTTTGCAACTTTTTATAAAGTGGAAATCTGAAATTCATTAAAAGGTGTTTTTGAGGCTTTTATACTGATGACCTATCCTCTGGCTTTGTCGCAGCTTTTCTAGGCCATGTGACGTCATGTTCATTGCTCACATGGCCTAGGCACAGCTCAGCCCCATTGAAGTGAATGGGACTGAGCTGTGATACCAAACACAACCGCTATACAAATCACAGCACTGTGCTTGGTGAGCTGAGAGAGGGCTACAACGCCACTGCCTTCTCAAACAGCTGAACGGTGGGGGTCCTGAGTGTTGAACCCCCACCAATCAAATACTGATGACCAATCCTGAGGGATAGTTCATCAGTATAAATTCTCTGAAAACTCTTCAACATAAAAATACAAGTAACATTAAAATGTAAGTGAGTTCAAAATGTTGCAAGCCCTATCCAAAATTCTGGATAATGTTTTAATATGCATGCATTGATGTGTCTTCAGAATTGGGGAAACCTGCTCAGCCTGGAGAGTGGTGTGGTTTCTGGAAAAACAACACTTTTTTTACATTCTGTTCTTGAACTTGTAGAATAGGCCCTAATGCTGTATTTAATTTTTCTTTTTAGAATTAGAATGCAGTGAATGGAAAGAAATTGATTTATCAGTAAGGTTGGTCTGAAATTGAACTTAGATCTGGTTTGGGTCAAAAGATCCCTTGGAGGTATTGAGGCCATAATACTAAAATGCAGCATGTGACAGGCGTCTGAAAACAGCCTAGGGCTTGCTAAATATGTTCATAAACTTGCTTATTAGCCAGGGGCAGTTTGTTTCATCTACTCATCACTGAAGATTTGTCCTTCTAGGTCAAGAAGTAACCTCTTAGGCCTGAACAAAATGTGCTCTTTAAAGGTCCATCTTTGGTCATTAAACATCTGGCTTGATGTGACAGTTAGGTTCCAGTGTATTACTGGACGATTTCTTTCTATTATCCACACGATAGTCATTCAGTGAAGAAATTGGATGTATTCTGTTTCCATACAGGTGTCTGGCCAGGTTAATGTTCCATTATGATAGAGAGCTGTCCTGCTGTGTGTCTGGCATCTTTTCCGTGGCAGTCGTTTTCTTTTGAAGCAAATTGTTTGCGTGCCAAGGAATCCTTTAGAAGAACTGTATTGATGGCTTTTTCCTCAGTCTGCAGTACTTTGTTTCCTGGTGGTGGGAGCATGCATGCCTGTTTACCGGGTGTGCCCTTGGTGCTGTGCTTTCAGCTCTGCAGAGATGGAGTGGGCTATGTGTGAAGATAATAGTATGAAATCCTGCCTGTGCTTAGGGGTTCTTCCTCCGGTCTCTGAAACTTCATGTCTTTTGTCATTGTGGTGTTTTGGACAGGGTTTCTTAGTAGCTAGTGAATGTGCATATTTTACTTTCTTGCCACGCACTCCTGTCCCTCGCAACGTTGAATACCTGCCATGACTGATAAATTGCAGTGTGTGTTATACTGGCATACTAGTCTATTGACCCAGCAATCACCAGCCCTGGACATATTATACCTGTAAATACTGTATGGATTCATCTCTAGTAGAAGGATAGAGAACAGTGTGCATAGGTTGCTGCAAATCGGAAATTGGCTGCTGTTTGTGAGGACATTGCTGCTGGGGTCACGTCAAGTCTGCTGCTGCTTCCAACCATGACTTTGAAAAGGGTGAATGCTGCGAGTAAAAACAGCAACATAAATTGACATGCTACAGATTAGAAACCCACAGCACAAGTCCGTTTACCCCGCTGTTTTGTTACGCAGTGTGTCGATGAGATTTCTGAAATCATATCCACTCATTCTGTAAATGCTACAGATTTTCTGAACTCAATTCCGCTACAGAGAATCCGCAGCATTTTAATGCAGTAGCCCAATGGCTGGTTCACATGGGGTAATTGTCAGGTCAATTACCAGGAACGAACATTTATTCCCAATAATCACTCAATGATTTCATGAGGTGAAATGATCATTTATGCGGACACCTAAATCATTGTTTCTGAGCACCAGTAGAGATCTCGTGTCCAGAAACATTGAATCTGTATGAAGATGAGTGATGGCAATAGACTTTGCTTCCCCCCATACAGTGGAGGTAATTGCTGCATGTAAATGCAGGTCTTCACCTCCTCTGACGAGCAGGCAATAATTGGAAAGGAGCATTGTGGGAGGAAACCGAAGTACCCAGAGGAAACCCACATACAAACCCCAGGTAGATGTTGCTATCCACTGAGCCACCATGTTGCCCATAACCATGACGCATGGGGGTTACATGGCTAACTTCCTGTGTACTTTGGGCCATTAGAGAGTAAGAGTAAGGCTCCATTCACACGACCGTATGTATTCCGTGTCTGTATAAAAACGGAACGGAAGACATATGGAAAGTCTTCCGTAGTGTTCCGTAATTTTGCGGACCTATTGACTTTAATGGGGCTACGGACATGTTTTGCGGCCAAGTATAGGACATGTTTCCTTTTTTTTTTGCGGGAGAACTTCCGTAATATACGGATGCGGAATGCACACGGTGTGCATTCCGCATTTTTTTTTTCTCCTATGGAAAAATGAATGGGTCCGTATGGTTCCGCATCTTATCCGCAAAAATGCGGATAAGATATGGAAATGAACATACGGTCGTGTGAATGGGGCCTTAGTATAGAATTTTCAGTGTTTGCTTTGTTGGCATATTCATGTGATGCTCCACTTTAACCTGAAGCATATAACCATATGTTATATGGTCAGGCCTAACGGGAACTGTAGTAATTGTGTATTGTAAATGGATACAGATCTGTTAATGTATTTGGGGACTATCATCTGGTATCAGGACTGTTTGATTATATCATCCCTCATTTATTAAGAATAAGCAGCAATGAAGGAGAATACAAGTGATTGCGAGACCTTCTGAAGAGTTTCCACACATGACAAAGTACTGGTTTCCCTCTAAACAATAACCTCTATTTGCAACTATTTGGGCCCATCCCTTTGCAGCAGATGTTCACCACTAAACATTAATTTGCTTATCACATGTGTCACATTATTACACACACATCTGTACATGACCAGTCAGCCGTGTGGATTGCAGAGAGTCACAGCCAGCAAGGGATCTACCTAGATTCTGGTGGCACTGAGCCACTGATGCCATTCATGTCCAGATGTTTCCATCTTTCTCTTTCTTCAGAAATGTAATGTTCACCTGAGAACTGTTTAAAGGGAACCTGTCACCTCCTGTAGGGAAAAAAAACTGTTAGCAGTACCTTAATCTGGTGGCCAGGGTGACGCTAAAGAAGGTCTTGATAAGGAGAAGAGATTCCTGTAAATAGAAGAAATTGATGTTTTAATCCTGTTCAGAACGCTGACTTGACTCGGCTTGAAGTCAAGGGGGCAGCGGCTAGCCAAGAAAACCACTCCCCCTGGTCAACTTGAATGACAGTTGCCGTTGGGCCGGGGATCGCGCAATTCTCGCGCATGCGCGGTGCGCAATTTCTCCCTGCGCGATCCCGGCCCCGGCTCTTCTCTTCTGCGGTGCTTTTGTCCCTACAGCGCATGCGCCGCAGAAGCAAGCGAGCGCGCGGGGACGGCGGGCGGGCGCGCTCTGGCAAGCGCGCTCGCTTGCTTCTGCGGCGCATGCGCTGTAGGGACAAAAGCGCCGCAGAAGTGAAGAGCCGGGGCTGGGATCGCGCAGGGAGAAATTGCGCACCGCGCATGCGCGAGAATTGCGCGATCCCCGGCCCAACGGCAACTGTCATTCAAGTTGACCAGGGGGAGTGGTTTTCTTGGCTAGCCGCTGCCCCCTTGACTTCAAGCCGAGTCAAGTCAGCGTTCTGAACAGGATTAAAACATCAATTTCTTCTATTTACAGGAATCTCTTCTCCTTATCAAGACCTTCTTTAGCGTCACCCTGGCCACCAGATTAAGGTACTGCTAACAGTTTTTTTTCCCTACAGGAGGTGACAGGTTCCCTTTAAAGTAAAACGTCTACCTATTCAGTTCAGATGAGTAAAACTAGCATTATAAATGATAGCAAGTATAAAAGTAAATTGTGATATGAAGTAGATGGAGGGTGTGCTTAGGGGCACAGAATTATGAAGTAAGCGTCCCTTTTTTTTTTATTATTATTTGAGATTCTACTCCATATGCAATAATTTCTTCCCTCAAAATGTTATCCATTTTATTTCCCAATTTGTTTTTATCTTCTGATTTATCTTCTTGGCACAGCCGAGCTGGGAACAGCAGTTCAGGGATTTGCTTTACAGCCGCCACATAAGAAACCTGAGTCAAAAAGATTGTTTGCCTTTAATGGAAGAGTGTATGTTCTGTGACCTTTGGTGGTGAAGGGGGTAGCTGTTCCTATCACCTATTGTAAATGGTATGATCCTGTATTATCTATACATAGGTGTTATGCAATGGTAATGCTGCCTGTGATGATAATGAGATGACTGCTGAAAGTAAATAAGAAGTGTCAGCATATTGTGAGGCCAGCGTTGGAAGGAAATAAAACAAGATTCCAGGCTTTTTTCTTTATTATAGATCCCAAAAATATGTTTAACCACTTCCCATCCGGGCCATTTACCCCCTTCCTGACCAGGCCTAATTTTGCAAATCTGACATGTGTCACTACATGTGGTAATAACTTTGGAACGCTTTTACTTATCCAAGCCATTTATAGATTGTTTTCTTGTGACACATTATACTTTGTGTTAATGGTAAATTTGAGTCAATATAATTTACCTTTATTTATAAAAAATCCACAATTTACTGAAAATTTTGAAAAAAAATCACAATTTTTTAAATATGAATTTCTCTGCGTTTAAGTTGCATAGGGATATCTAATAAAATTGTTATTAATGAACATTCACCATATGTCCACTTTATGTTGGCATAATTTTGGAAATGTAATTTTATTTTTTGAGGACGTTAGAATGCTTCGAATTTTAGATGTAATTTTTAAGATTTTCATGAAAATTTCCAATAGTTAAAGGGGTTGTCCGGGTTCTAGCCCAGTTCCGGTGACGTACCGGGCTCTGCCAGGCGGAGACTTCCGCCCAGCAGTGAGCCCGGTGATGTCATCGGCGCTGATGGGCGGGCTTTAGCGCTGCCCTAGCCATTCAAACGGCTAGGGCAGTGCTAAAGCCGGCCCATTACGGCCGGTGACGTCACCGAACTCACTGCCGGGCGGAAGTCTCCGCCCGGCAGTGAATGTTTACAAACAAAAGAGCCCTTGCCCTGCGCGATCCAGCGCAGGGCAAGGGAGGGCATCGGAGCATGATATGCTCCGATGCCCTGTTCAGGGGGGCTGCCGGAGTGAGAACCTGGGTATGTCCGGGTTCAGCTCTGAACCCGGACAACCCCTTTAATTTTAAAGGACCTTTGCAGTTCTAAAGTGACTTTGAGGGGCTTAAATAATAGAAACCTCCCATATTTTAGAAACTACAGCCCCCAATGTAATCCAAACTGATTTTTACAAAGTTTGTTAACCCTTTATATTTCCCACAAGAATTAAAACAGAAGGAAGGTGAAATTTAAAAATAAATATTTTTTTTTTGCAGATTTTCAATTTTTAATTCATTTTTCCTATAAGACAGCAAGGGTAAACCGCAAATCAAACCTGAATATTTATTTTCCTGATTCTGAAGTTTGCAGAAACACCCCATATGTGGTTGTAAACTGCTCTGTGACCGGCAGTAATGAGAGGGAGATAGTACAAGCATTTGTGATGGCTTTTACAGCTTGTCAGAGTGATCAAAAGCCTGGAGGCCAGGAAAAAAGGTCTCAGGTTAAAGCTCTATGTTCTTGGCTGTCAGGAGGCAGCTGAGTCATGGAGCTTCTATGTACAGGTGCTGCACACAGGGGGCAAAGCTCAAGGACGTTTTAAAACGTCCATTCAGAGATAGAGATCCACTACCAGGACGTTTATAGTCAATGGGCAGACTGGAAGTGGTTAATGTAAGACCTTGATCAAAGCACAAAGTGATATTAATGATGATGGGTTCCCTTTAAAATGAAAAGCTGGCTTCTTACTTTTAGCATCTGACACTTTCTCTTGGGAGGGAATTATTCCTGACCAAGTTACTGCCGTTGCCTCTCCTGAAGATCTCTTATGGAGAATTTTGCTGTGTAACATCTCACGAGTTACAGAGGCCAAGTAAATAGCTTCAGAGTGACGTAGACCGGCTTTATGGTGTCTGGACAGCGCTGCAACGAGGCGACAAGTTCAAACCTTCTCTCCAGCATGTTCTTAAACCTGAAAAACTGGCTGCCTGTCAGTTTCATATAGAAATCTTATCTAGTTTATGCCTCTTTATAGCTGTATGCATTTCCTAGCCCGTCTTCATGCTGTAAACTGGAGAAGTTAATACAGGCGACCTGCATTGAGTACATGGTTTGGCCTGTTCATTGCCCTTTACGGTCCCACTGAAAATTGCAGATGGAGTATAACGGAGACTGCTGATAAATGGGCTTGTCCCTTAACTGATTTTCTAAGTAAGCGGAAAATCACAGCTTAATTTCCCCAGTGAATGCAGAAGACATACAGCTTTGTTGATGGCACGATCTATAGTGGACAGTGCTGTGTGTGCAGAGCTTCTGGAAAGTCAGAGCAAGTCTAACATCATCTAACGCCTAAATAAAAAATATCCTTCAATATATCCATTGAGAAGTTTCCCTCAAAAATAATCCTGCATATAAGACTGCTGCGTTGTCCCAGAGGTGGCTTCATAAGGAGAGAAGTAAGCTTTTTAACATTATTCAAAGCAAATTTCACTGTGCAAATAAGTGGACGATGTACTTTGTACCTTGATGCTTTTTAGATTTGGTAAACCTTCCTCTGTGATGTATTATTCTCAGTGACAAGCAAATATAAAACTGAGATCAATTCCCACCTGCAGCTTGCACGCTGCAGTATATGTCGCTGCAGGCCATTCCTTACATTGCCTGGAGCTTCTCAGCAGTCTTCTAAGTCTATGTGAATGGAGCAGCCTCCAGACATAATGCTGTGAACCACCCTGGATCCCCCACATTATACAGCCTCCATAGTCATTGACAGTCCACTTTTGTTTTTCATTTGTTTTTACTGGGTAGTATAGTGCTGCATGCTACATTATTGTGGCTATGAAAGAGCAATGAAAACCTGCCAAAGCAGAACTTAGGCAAGAGTCCATGCGGTATGGAACATGATATAGGCAGTGGCTTCACCAGCACTACTTTTTGCACTGCCCTCATACACACTTTTTTTCCCTTTTATTTTTTGTTATTTGAAGAGATTGTCCAGTTACAAACACCTTATTCCCTCTCCATAGGTCAAGCGATAAGCGAGGGTCCTACTGCTGGGGCCCCAGCCCAAGAGAAAGAAGGCCTTGTGTTCTTCCGTACAATCACACATGCACACTTCCACTCCAGCTCTATGGGATAAGTGGACATAGCTGAGTGCTTGTATTCGGCATTCACCGGCAGTCCCATAGAGTTGATTGGAGCAGAAGCACATAGGGTTGTCTCGATAACAAAATCTTGATTTGATTTTGACACCATAGAAAAGTATTGCGGCACTCGATACCATTCGATACCACGCAAAAGCAAAATAAAACACCAAAAAAGCCGTGTGCATTCCGTATTTTATTGAACGTCCGGCCCATAATAGTACAATCTTATCCTATTTTTTGGGGGGGTGACAATAAGGTGACCAAAAAAAAATGGCAAATCGTGTGTCACCGCATAGGAGATATGTGAAATTAGGAAAGGGAGTGATTAAAACATTTAATATTTTGGTGGTTTTTTTATTTTTAACTTTTAATTTAATAACTATTAGCCACCTTAGCCGAGGGCGGTACACCATGTTCTCTAAGAGATACTAGGCTGCGCAGTAGTGCAGCCTAGTATTGAAAACAGCAAATCCCAGTATCTGAACTCCATTCCTGTTTCTCAGGATAGATCATAAATATCAGATGGACGAGGGTCCCCCACCGGTCAGCTGTATGAGGAGACGGTGCATACAGGTCGTACGTGCTGTCTCTCTTCTTGTGCACTGCTGTATGTACGCGCCATCTCCTCATACAGCAGGTCGGTGGGGGTGTTGATCATCAATTTGTGATCGGCAGGTGTCCAGCACCCCCAGCCGATCAGCTGTATGAAGTGGAAGCTGGTAGTCCATGCGAGCGCTACTTCCTCTTCATTACACTCTACAGTGCATGGTAATTACTGTAAGTATTTTCTCCATTCACTTGAACTGCTACAGGGGAGACGATGCATAGTGTAATGAAGAGGAAGCAGCACTCGCATGGTGAGCCGAGTCCTCTTCAAATAGCTGATTCGTGGGGGAGCTGGGCTTTGGACCCCCTTCCCCCCAAATAATATATTGATGATATATCTTTTAAGATACAAATTAGAGGTTTGGTGAAATGAGAGCATCACCATTTCTCTTTTTGCACCCAAGCTCCACTAATTTCCAAGACCAGCCCCTCCGTGGCTGCTTTGATTGACAGTCAGGTAGAGGCAAAACAGTGAGGGAGGGGCTGGTAACATAAGGAGTGGTGCTTGGGCACAGTGAGAGCAACGGTGATCCCCTCATTGCCCCAAAGCCCTAATTTGCATATTAAGAAAAAGTATTATGACTCTGGAATGGGGCCTCAATAAAATAAAAACAGCATTTTAGTCAAGTGAACCACAGCTATGTGTCTATGTAAACAGTTTGAGAGGGAGGTCGCTGATTCCCAGCATATTTTCATGACAAATCCAAATGATTATTCCAAATAGGGCAAAAAATAGAGTGTCATTCATGTAATAGTCGAGAAGAAAGAAAACCGTGATACTTCTAGGTATGTCTTCACTGTATGCTGCCCGGCCTTCTCAGATATATTGGTTGCTGTAAATAGGACTATTATACAAGTGGCACCATAATTTTTTGTGATGTTTGGTATAATAGCTATATGCAAATCAAAAAGAAAACCACAGAGACACCATCACGTGTCTCAACGATGGTCAAAACTAGCCAGGCCTTTCACCGGGAAGGAACAACCAAGGAAAGGCAGTCTCCAAAAGGAAACCACCTATACCAAAGCATGGTATCCATCCACAGACAGCTGTTTCGGGATATTTTCCCCTCATCAGTGTGGAGTAGGAATCTGGCTAGTGGGAGCAATGCCTAGTAGAAGATTATTTAAGAAAAGATGATTGACCTCAGGGAGATCAACCATCATCACCACAGAAATACCATCACGAGTCTCAACGTTGGTGAATCTAAAACAAGGCTCCCTGGGAAAAGCAATATGCAAATCAAAAAGAAAACCACAGAGACACCATCACATGTCTCAACGATGGTCAAAACTAGCCAGGCCTTTCACCGGGAAGGAACAACCAAGGGAAAGGCAGTCTCCAAAAGGAAACCGCCTGGCTAGTTTTGACCATCGTTGAGACACGTGATGGCGTCTCTGTGGTTTTCTTTTTGATTTGCATATTGCTTTTCCCAGGGAGCCTTGTTTTAGATTCACCAACGTTGAGACTCGTGATGGTGTCTCTGTGGTGATGATGGTTGATCATCTTGATGGTCAATCATCTTTTCTTAAATAATGGTATAATAGCTAGTCAGACCTGGCAAGATAAATTCCTGCTCTTAAAGGGGTATTCCAGTGTTTTTCTTTTTGTATATTTTCATTTTATTCAGAGAAAGTTGTAAAGCACATTTACCACCAATATAAATATGCCATATGTAGGTACAAATGGATGTGGCACCTGACAGTGAAGAGATGAGGCAGCCAAAAATCCTGTGGCCATGCAAGCTGCAGTTGTTTTCTATTATTCATTCAAAATTGTAAATTGCTTGCTTATTAATGGCCGCAAGGGGCAGCCTACTGTGCATCAAGTGATTTACAATCCATTTTTAATGAATAGTAGAAAACAGTTTTGGCTTGCATGCACTTTTTTTGGCCACCTCTTTGCCGCCCAGCGGTCACCACATCTGGTTGTACCCTTAATGGAAGATGATAGTTATGAATTGAGTTGCATGACTTGATGAGATGTGTTGTAGCTTTAGGAATTGCTGTGGTTTCTAAGTAACTTTACAAGAGCAGAACTTCTTCATGTGTAATCTCATAAGTGTTCAAACCTTGGTTTCTTCACCTTCCAAGTGACCACATCAACCTATTCTAACCATCAGGAAATGCTTGGCAGTAGTTGGCTCATACCTGATTATTTCCTCTGCCAATCGCAACGTGGTTCAGCAAGACATTTTAGAAAGGTTTGAGTGTTTTTTACTTAACTATTAAACCTATTTAATTATACGTATGAGAATGGTTGCATACAGTTATGGATAATATTTAAATTTTAGATAATTGATTGGATTGTGCCACGAATGAGTCGGTAATGTTGTGCGAACAACAACCCTTTGTCAAAAATGTATGAGTTTGAACAGTTGCATTTACACTAAAATATAATTGACTCTGTGAATGGTGTTTGGGGAAAAAAGGTAATTGTGTTATACCCCTGAAGGTGTTAAAGACCCTTTGTTCCACCTTCTTTACCACCAAAAAAATGATTTCCCTCCGGTAAGCATTCTTCATTTTGTCTTCAATTGAGACTGCACAGTTGAAAGAGAAGTTTATAAGATAACCGTCTCCTTGCCGGGGACATATTGGATTATGTTATAGACAGTGGCTCTAGAAAGAAGAAAAGTTATGTTTGCTCGCTGGAGGATTGTGGTGTTCAGTATTTAGTGAGTGAATAATCATTTGGAGTTCAGACACAGGAAAACTGAAAAACAAACATTCTAATTGTTTCCTCCCACTTAAATCTGACCAATATAGCCTTAGTTAATATTCTGTGCCATTTACTTTGTTTCATAAACCATGCCCTCTTGTTAGACAACTCTTCTGTGCTGTCCGCAAAGAGGTCCTGTCCATAATATGGCCACTGATAGAGGAGCATGTGACAGCTCACTCTCCTCCATTCATACACCGTGCATCTGCACTAAACTCCCAACAGAACAGGTGCAGATGGCAGGTGTAGTGTGTTTGAATGTAGGAAACATCATATGGTGGTGATTTGCCTGGTCACATTACGCTCTCTCAGTGGCCGTTTTATGGTTAAGATCTCTTTGTGGAAAGCACAAAAGACTAGGCAAACAAGGGGACAAATCTTCTGAGCTGTAGAAAACGGCACTGAATGTTAACAAAGGCTTTATTAGTAAGTGCCATGTAGACATCTTACAAAAACTTTGGTCAACAGTAACCATAAAGGGGCCACCATCTTTAAACTGCAGTTTTATGGTGTCCTAACTATGGGCAACATAAACTGGTGACAGGTCTCCTTGGCAAAATGCTGGGTCACTTTAATTGAGCCAGCCATTTTGCTAAAAACTTGTGCTAAACAGCTCCAGTGTTCCTCCTGACACAAGGAGGACTAAAAACGGACACACAGACACAAACAAAGATCCTTCATGGTCATCTTTACAGATGAACCACTGACCATGTGAGAGATGGTCACAGACAAATTTTGCTATTAAATGTGCTCCAAAAATCAATAGACCTCTTTGAATTCTGATGCAAGTTTTACCCTTGATAACGAGTGAAATCTGCAGCAGAACAAGCCCTAAAAAGTGTGACTAGGGTATTGAATACTGTCTTCTCCTACATTGCACTGCTTACTGTGGCTTCTTGGTACAGATTCCAAACTGAAAAGCTGTCATAAATCCTGTATGAACAAAACCTTACATAGAAACAATTTTGCTTTGAAAACATATTAGCCAATTGTGGTTCATGGAGATTCCTAACAATAGTGTGGATCTCACTGACGAGAAAATATACAGGCTGCAGGATCATAATTGTAGCAATGTAAGAAATGATTTTGAGGAAAATACTTAGATGTTAATGTCTCTGTTTTATGATGACTATCCCTTTAAGCAAAATGCTAAATATTAAGACAAATTTAGCTCTTGAAAGGGATGCTTTTGTACGTCTGTTGAAGGCATCTGTCTATAACAGTCCCAGTCGTTCTAGATGGTGCATGAGTTATATGCTTTAGCACTTGCCCGTATGGAAGTCTCTCTTTGAAGTCTCATCTTTGACAGAACCAGAGAAATATGTATGTTTTTGCCTAAGGGCATGTCTCTGAGTTAATGTTTGAGTAAGAGGTTGTGAATATTGATTTATGTATTTTGAACAGGGTCCAAGGGAATACAGATGTGTTTTTCATCAGAAGAAATTGAGGAAATTTTCAGAGAAAGAAAAGCAGGATATTATTAAAACAATGGGAAGCCTAAAGTGTTTGTGTTTTTCATTTCGGTTTGCTCTAGTCTAAAATAATTTTCCTTGGTTTGCGATGTAGTAAAATTAATCTATGGAAAAGAAAATAATAAATTGGAGCCAACTGTGTGTATTTTTGTGATTTAGCATCTTCAGTGATTTGCTTTAGGTAGGGCTGGGCGATTAATCGAATTAATTCGCCAATTGAAAGCCTCACGATTTTATTTTTTAGGAAAATCGTGAACTCGATTTTCCTAAAATGGCGCCCGCCAGATAAAATTAAAAAAAGCTCTCACCTGTCCTGCACTGCGGCTCCGCTCCGGTGTCCGGCGCTCCTCTTCTTCTCTGGGGCCGCGCTGCACTGTCCTGACCGCGTACAGCGTCAGGACGTAGTGCGCGCACTCTGACCTGACGCTGCACGCAATCAGGTGACAATGCAGCGCAGGACAGGTAAGGGATTTTTTTTTATTTTATTCTTATGGTGGCCTAGTGGGCTGTTCTGAGGTCTGAAGGGGCACTACTGTGGGCTAATCTGAGGTCTCAAGGGGGCACTACTGTGGGCTAATCTGAGGTCTGAAAGGGGCACTAATGTGGGCTGATCTGAGGTCTGAAGGGGGCACCACTGTGGGCTGATCTGAGATCTGATGGGGCACACTGAGCTGATGTGGGGTCTGATGGGGCACAATGGGCTGATGTGGGGTCTGATGGGGCACAATGGGCTGATGTGGGGCCTGATGGGGCACAATGGGCTGATGTGGGGTCTGATGGGGCACAATGGGCTGATGTGGGGTCTGATGAGGGCACAGTGGGCTGATCTGAGGTCTGATGAGGGCACAGTGGGCTGATCTGAGGTCTGATGGGGCACAATGGGCTGATCTGAGGTCTGATGAGGGCACAGTGGGCTGATCTGAGGTCTGATGGGGGCACTGTGGGCTGATCTGAGGTCTGATGGGGAACACTGGGCTGATGTGGGGTCTGATGGGGCACAATGGGCTGATGTGGGGTCTGATGGGGCACAATGGGCTGATGTGGGGTCTGATGAGGGCACAGTGGGCTGATCTAAGTTCTGATGGGGGCACTGTGGGCTGATCTGAGGTCTGATGGGGAACACTGGGCTGATGTGGGGTCTGATGGGGAACACTGGGCTGATGTGGGGGTCTGATGGGGCACAATGGGCTGATGTGGGGTCTGATGGGGCACAATGGGCTGATGTGGGGTCTGATGGGGCACAATGGGCTGATGTGGGGTCTGATGGGGCACAATGGGCTGATCTGAGGTCTGATGAGGGCACAGTGGGCTGATCTGAGGTCTGATGGGGCACAATGGGCTGATCTGAGGTCTGATGAGGGCACAGTGGGCTGATCTGAGGTTTGATGGTGGCACTGTGGGCTGATCTGAGGTCTGATGGGGAACACTGGGCTGATGTGGGGTCTGATGGGGCACAATGGGCTGATGTGGGGTCTGATGGGGAACACTGGGCTGATGTGGGGTCTGATGGGGCACAATGGGCTGATGTGGGGTCTGATGGGGCACAATGGGCTGATGTGGGGTCTGATGGGGCACAATGGGCTGATGTGGGGTCTGATGAGGGCACAGTGGGCTGATCTGAGGTCTGATGGGGCACAATGGGCTGATCTGAGGTCTGATGAGGGCACAGTGGGCTGATCTGAGGTCTGATGGGGGCACTGTGGGCTGATCTGAGGTCTGATGGGGAACACTGGGCTGATGTGGGGTCTGATGGGGCACAATGGGCTGATGTGGGGTCTGATGGGGCACAATGGGCTGATGTGGGGTCTGATGAGGGCACAGTGGGCTGATCTAAGTTCTGATGGGGGCACTGTGGGCTGATCTGAGGTCTGATGGGGAACACTGGGCTGATGTGGGGTCTGATGGGGAACACTGGGCTGATGTGGGGTCTGATGGGGCACAATGGGCTGATGTGGGGTCTGATGGGGCACAATGGGCTGATGTGGGGTCTGATGGGGCACAATGGGCTGATGTGGGGTCTGATGGGGCACAATGGGCTGATCTGAGGTCTGATGAGGGCACAGTGGGCTGATCTGAGGTCTGATGGGGCACAATGGGCTGATCTGAGGTCTGATGAGGGCACAGTGGGCTGATCTGAGGTTTGATGGTGGCACTGTGGGCTGATCTGAGGTCTGATGGGGAACACTGGGCTGATGTGGGGTCTGATGGGGCACAATGGGCTGATGTGGGGTCTGATGGGGAACACTGGACTGATGTGGGGTCTGATGGGGCACAATGGGCTGATGTGGGGTCTGATGGGGCACAATGGGCTGATGTGGGGTCTGATGGGGCACAATGGGCTGATGTGGGGTCTGATGGGGCACAATGGGCTGATCTGAGGTCTGATGAGGGCACAGTGGGCTGATCTGAGGTCTGATGGGGGCACTGTGGGCTGATCTGAGGTCTGATGGGGAACATTGGGCTGATGTGGGGTCTGATGGGGCACAATGGGCTGATGTGGGGTCTGATGGGGCACAATGGGCTGATGTGGGGTCTGATGGGGCACAATGGGCTGATGTGGGGTCTGATGGGGCACAATGGGCTGATGTGGGGTCTGATGGGGCACAATGGGCTGATGTGGGGTCTGATGGGGCACAATGGGCTGATGTGGGGTCTGATGGGGCACAATGGGCTGATGTGGGGTCTGATGGGGCACAATGGGCTGATGTGGGGTCTGATGGGGCACAATGGGCTGATGTGGGGTCTGATGGGGCACAATGGGCTGATGTGGGGTCTGATGAGGCACAATGGGCGGATGTGGGGTCTGATGGGGCACAATGGGCGGATGTGGGGTCTGATGGGGCACAATGGGCTGATGTGGGGTCTGATGGGACACAATGGGCTGATGTGGGGTCTGATGGGGCACAATGGGCTGATGTGGGGTCTGATGGGGCACAATGGGCTGATGTGGGGTCTGATGGGGCACAATGGGCTGATGTGGGGTCTGATGGGGCACAATGGGCTGATCTGAGGTCTGATGAGGGCACAGTGGGCTGATCTGAGGTCTGATGGGGCACAATGGGCTGATCTGAGGTCTGATGAGGGCACAGTGGGCTGATCTGAGGTCTGATGGGGAACAGTGGGCTGATCTGAGGTCTGATGGGGCACAATGGGCTGATCTGAGGTCTGATGAGGGCACTGTGGGCTGATCTGAGGTCTGATGAGGAACAGTGGGCTGATGTGGGGTCTGATGGGGCACAATGGGCTGATGTGGGGTCTGATGGGGCACAATGGGCTGATGTGGGGTCTGATGGGGCACAATGGGCTGATGTGGGGTCTGATGGGGCACAATGGGCTGATGTGGGGTCTGATGGGGCACAATGGGCTGATGTGGGGTCTGATGGGGGCACAATGGGCTGATGTGGGGTCTGATGGGGGCACAGTGGGCTGATCCGAGGTCTGATGGGGGTATAGTGGGCTGAAGTGAGGTCTGGTGGGGGCACAGTGGGCTGATGTGAGGTCTGATGGGGGCACAGTAGGCTTTTTTTATTTATTTTTTTTAAATATTTTTAATAACATAAGAAAATCGAGATTTAAATCATGAATCGTCCAAAATTTTAAAAAAATCGAGATTTTTTTTTTTGCCATATCACCCAGCTCTAGCTTTAGGTAACATTGTTGTGTCGGCCTGGTTGGAGAAGACTTTTGATGGCGAGTTGGACAATGTCTGTTCATTTGGTGGCATTTGTAGACTCCTCTTTACTGACGTTTGCTGGGGCTGCACATGTTTGAGGACACTGATGGTGGTGGTGTCTGACAAAGTGTATAGGTGTTTTTTCTATCACCATGCCTTTTTCATCTTTCAGATATTATAAGGGAAGTACAACCATTTGTAAACTAAAAAAAAAAAAATAATTTTTCTTTTTTAAAACGATTCTAAAATAAAAAAAGAAACAGACTTTGAAGGCACACATTTTTTTCTCCCTGAACATAAACCTCTCTAGATTTAATGGCTATGATCTTGAAAATGGAAGATGCCTAGATTTGTCTATGGATGGCAGACCACTGCCCCTTCTAAAATGGAGTCCATGCCCCTTTTAACCAACTGCCCCCTTTTCCTGAACTTCAGACATACGAAGAAAGTATCGGGAGTTTTGTTTCTGGTGCTTTGTGAATGAATCTGTATTTTATCCTCTGTTTGCATTATGTCTCTTTACCACACCCCTTTGTACAGTCTCCATTTTATAACATTGACACCTGACTCTTGTCACAAGGGTCAGGTATCAGGTTAAGTAATTTGTCTCAGAAGTACATTAATATGATAACTTACTCTGAATCTGAGCATGTCCTGATAGCACAATGTAACTTTGGACACCCGGCACCCTCGCCGATCAGCTGTTTAAAGAGGAGGTGGCGCTCCATGCAAGCACTGCTTCCTCCTCATTATACTGCACTTTGTCTCAGAAGTGCAGTGTAATTCAAACACCCACTCTATTCATGTGAATGGAGTGAGTGCTTGTAATTACACTATGTTACCGCCCCAGAGGAGACGAGACGTAGTGTAATGACCAGGAAGTGGCGGGGTTTCCGGTTGTCGGAGCCCTGCCACTCGGATATTGATGACCTATCCTCAGGATAGGTCATCAATATTAAGTGCTGGACAACCCCTTTAAATACTTGTTGGTCAAACACGCAAATTTCTGCAGGTCCAGCTGACCATCCAATGTGCATTAAAGCCTCCCCAGCAGCGGATGTTGTGTGGAAATTAGGCTCAGACACCTACGATTTCAACAGTTTGATCATTTGGTTCTTGGGGAGTTAAGCCACTGCCATTCAGGACATACACATACTTGGCTGGGCCAAGCATCAATGTGTATGGAGGAGTCAGGAGAGATGAGACGAAATGAGTGCTTAGTTGACCGTTACCTAAAGTATATGGCTGCCCTTAGGCAGTACGATATTATTAGAGTATAATTCATTCAAGAAATATTGCCCGCCATATTGTAGTGAATAAATCAGATGCATGGCTTCAAAGAATGAAAGTAAGAGCTGATTCCTGGTAACGCCATGGAGATATCACATTATCGGTCTTTTGGCTGTGATAAAGTATGTGCTGGGAACATCTGCAGCACAGAATACACATGCCACATGTCCGCCCACGCTGGAGTCCTGAATTGGACCTCCCCCGGGCTATGTGGCAGGCAGTGGCAGCAGCTCTAGGTGATCATGAGAGCCTTGTTTCTCTAATCATACACATTTGAAGGACGTGAGATATAATTGTATTAATGTCATTTTCCTCACTGCATTGCACTTGCTCTGGGAACATATTTTCAGCTAATACTTCAAAGTGCTTCTAGATTTCCTCTTCCTTTCTTTCTCTTGGAATGGGCTTTGTTTTTATTTCTAATGGAAAGAAATGTGTAAGATTAGTAGTGTAGAAAGCATCACAAGTACTTGCTTAAAGGGCGTCTGTCAGCAGATTAGTACCTATGAAGCTGGCTGACCTGTTACATGCGCTCTTGGCAGCTGAAGGCATCTGTGTGAGTCCCATGTTCATATGTGCCTGCATTGCTAATAAAAATTAAGTTTTAATATATGATAATGAGATTTTGGGAGCCACATTTTTACGGACTGTATGCAGACCCATTCATTTTAATGGGGCCACAAAAGATGCGGACAGTACACAGAGTGTTGTCCACATCCATGTGTCTGCTCCACTACTCCGCACATGGACGGTACCTGTGTTTTATTGATCCCCAAAAACAGATAGTTGTGTTCAGGAGCCCTAAGGTTGTTGTGAAGCAAATCTCTGAACTGCTGTCACAGCTCATTCAAGATGGCTTCCATGGCAATGTAAAAGAAAATATAAACAGATTTGAAGAAAAGAATAACCTGAACACGCCCATAATTTCACCAGGCAGCCCCCCCTGATGTTGGCATTGGAGCATTTCATGCTCCGAAGCTCTCCCTTGCACTGCGCAGGATCGCGCAGGGCAAGTGTTTTTTTTATTTACCATAATACACTGCTAGGCAGAGGCTTCCTCCCAGCATTGAGTTTGGTGACGTCACCGGCTCTGATGGGCCGGCTTTAGCGCTGCCCTAGCAGTTTTACAGGGTAGGTTAGCGCTAAAGACCTCCCTTCAGTGCTGGTGACATCACCAGGCTCACTACTGGGTGGAAGCCTCCGTCTGGCAGCCCTAAGGAGAGCCCGGTACATCATCAGATCTCCTGAAAATGCCTTTGGCCTGCGCGATCCAGGTGAAAATATGATATCAGCTCTGCCTACAGTTAATCCAGCCTCTGCTTTTATAAATGCTATATAAAGGAAATGTGTGTGGGGCACAGCATAAAAAGTAACTTTTTAGGAGCATCGTTTGCTGTGGGCAGCACAATTATTTGCCTTTAGTTATTGTAATAAGCGTATGTAGTGGTACGTCTTTGTAGCGCTGACATGCTTGTCATTCTGCAATTACTACAATATGCTAGATCAGAAAATGACTGAAGTTGTAAATTCCCCGGCACAACTTGAGCGTGTTCCCTGGTTTCCACTGAGATGCCTTTTGTTCACGGTGGCATGAAATGTAGTTGGTGGATTGGAGTGCAAGCTTAGTTTTCCAAGAAATAATGTGTATGAGCAAAGTCTTGGATTGCAGCTTCCTGGATTTAGTTTCACATCTAATAGCTCTTCATCTTCCCAAGCCAGTCAGAAGACTCTCCAATTTCTTTATATGTCATAAATGATAAATATCTCTTGGCCTCAAAAGCAAGCGTTCCCTTCTAGTCCTTGTTACATGGCTTTCTGAATCTCTATACATCTCTCTAACACCCTACCTGTTGTGTGAGACGTGTGTAAAACATGACGCCAAGGGATCAGCAGTGTGGCAAGAAGCGATAGGTTAGCGAATCCACAAGAGCAAGACTCCATTATGAACATTTAGCTTTTCTTGCATTGTCGTAGTCAATTTTAGTTTTACATTTTATGTACGGTAAGTGATCATTCACAACAGCCTGTACCAGACTACTGTCTGTTATGTGTGATTCTGGACTATGTTTTATTTTCTACACTGCTTTTTACTCATGTTTTCAGGCTAGGGTTATAGACCTGGAATTTGTGTCTGAATTAACCCATTTGCAGTGGTCGCACTACATTTCTTCCAGCTGAGTAAAAATACTTTTTTTAGCATTTTTTAGGAGTATTTTTAGCCAAGGAGGAGTATAAAATAACATCGAGCTTGGCATTTTTTTCTGACTATAACTTTTTCATTTTTCTGTTGAAATAGCCATATGAAGGTTTTTTTTTAGTGATCTAGTTTTCATTGGTACTAGACCAGAATATTGCGCTGGTCTGTGACATCCCCCTTGCTGCCTAGAAGCACAGCTATTATGCAAACTTTTTTGAAAAATCAGAATTGGCTGTTAGATTCCAACATTCTTAAAGGGTACTGGAATCTATCGGCCAATTCTGATCTTCCCTGACTTATGTCATCAGGGAGAATCAGGAACTGCCATACACATAAGGCCTAGTTCACATTTCAGTGTTTTGGTCAGGGATTACTATTAGTAATTGTGAGCCAAAACCAATTGCAGGTCAAAAACACAGTACAGATGCAAATCTCTCCATTATACCTTACTCCTGGCTCACAATCACTGATGGAAATCAGTGACCAAAACACTGAAGTGTGAACTAGACCTAATCGGAGTGTTCAGCTGACGCTTGTGGTGTGTTTGGCCAACCTTAACATAGTACTACTGATATGGCATATAACTGTCAGCGATATGGTTTTGACTTCTAATGCTGTGACTTTACAATAGTATCTTCTGCAGCCAGTATAGAGGAAGCCACATTCAAGGGTCCCATAAACAATAAATTGGGGATCACTGGGGTAGACTAATGAATCATAAAATATGCTTTGTACAGTATATACAAGGTTTATAAATTCCAAATTTTTAGAGGGGTTTGTGCTTTTTTGTATTATTTTATATATGTTATATTCGTGTTAATACACACTTAGGTGTGAACTTTACCTGTCATCACTATTATAACTGTTGATATAGAGCAGGTTTCATGCTCATGAACATTGGTGGAATTTTATGTTAACAATGATGTGGATATTAGGACAAGGTAAACTTATAAACATAGAATTGTTAGCCTCTAGCGTTCTCAGTTCTTCGTACCAGGCTCCCCCACTAAGCCACAGAATCTCTGATGGAGCCAGGATTGTGTACTCTGCTTGTCCGTTGCAATAACTACTTGTGTTGCATTATTTTTACCCTTGGCAAGCTGTCCACAGACAGTATTGAATCTGGCAACGTCCTGCATGGCCCAGTAAATATTGTCATTTATCTGATGTCGGCTAGATGGATTGCTTGCTGAACATGCCAAAACCCAAATTAGATTCGGCTCCCTGGGATACTGTGGTATTTAATAAATTATTTTTAGCTGTGTATGTTGTATAACTTGATATTTGTATATTTCTGTATACTGTGTATATGTATATATATATATATATATATATATATATATATATATAGAGAGAGAGAGAGATTATATTATAAACACACACGTAGTATTCACACTGTTGTGCCCTTTTATACAGAATGTGACCAGTAGATTACTCCAAGCCTTCTGGGGAGCTTGCCACAGTTCTGCAGGCATTGTCACATGCCTATTACTGCCTTGATGAGGTCAATATCAGGTTTCTAGAAGTCCATGGCTTCTGTGGTGGAACTACTTCTTATGGTTTTCTGAAGATATTCCCATACAACATATTTTTCTGATCATTATCTTGGTGCAGAATGAAGTTGAAGCCTGGAAACAACACTGTGATGGGATTAAATGATTGGTGACAATCTACTGCTCTGCTTTGATATTTCGCTGATGACATGTTGACATCCATGTCTACCAACAAACAGTCCATCCACCGACTATAACATTTTTTTTTATTTCTCAGTTGGAGGGCCTTCTGCCATTGTTCTTGTTGTTTTGTGTGTATGTGGGTCCTCATTGGAAGAATGGCTTTTTAGGCTGCCAGTATAGCCACCATTCATCCCTTTCCTTTCTTTTGTGCGTTTTTACTTTCAGTATTCTTTATGTAGTATAGTCATATGATTCTCTGAGGTAAAAATGCCAAATGTCTTATTATAAAACTGGAGGTACAGTATTGTCTCATTAGCATACACAGTACCACACAGATCAGTACTAATGCTGGAGGATTATAGCCTTGCTATGTTGTAAAGAATCGAGCTATACAATTTATTTGGCCATGTTTTTCCATGGTCTTCACTATCCTTTGTGTTCTCAGATGTCATGCTACCCCTACACTGGGTAGACACTCATCATTTTCACTGTTGAGCAGCTGTATGAATGTGTGGACTGTATTTTCCCTTTTGCCAGCTAGCATTTATGAGACCCTAGATTTTAGATGTTGTTGATCCTGCACATGTTGCTATATTGTAATAATCAGTTGCCGACAGTGCATTTTTCAAGCCATTTCCAGCTTTCTTCCTAATGGTATGGCCACACATTGTGTAAACACTGTATTTTCCACAACAGATTAGCATTTACAAAAATTCACAGTGCTACAGCAGCAATGAAGTGGGTGAGATTTTCAAAAATCTCATCCACATGCTACAGACATTTTGTACATGAAAATCCACGCATAACTTGACGTGGTGCAGATTGTTAATCTGTGCAGATACAGACAGCAAACCTCACAGCTTTTCCAAAAGGTTCTTTGGCACAAAATCTGACCATTTGTTATGAATTTTACTGCATGTGGCTTGCTTTTTGTGAGATGACATGTAGTTTTTGTTAATATCGGGGACTCTTATTATTTCTGGGTGTTCCATTGTTGTTTTTGTTTGTTTTTTTTACATTGTTCATGGGGCAGTTTAACGTTATCTTTTATTATGCAGGTTGAGGCAACACTGCAATATACACTCACCGGCCACTTTATTAGGTACACCATGCTAGTAACGGGTTGGACCCCCTTTTGCCTTCAGAACTGCCTCAATTCTTCGTGGCATAGATTCAACAAGGTGCTGGAAGCATTCCTCAGAGATTTTGGTCCATATTGACATGATGGCATCACACAGTTGCCGCAGATTTGTCGGCTGCACATCCATGATGCGAATCTCCCGTTCCACCACATCCCAAAGATGCTCTATTGGATTGAGATCTGGTGACTGTGGAGGCCATTTGAGTACAGTGAACTCATTGTCATGTTCAAGAAACCAGTCTGAGATGATTCCAGCTTTATGACATGGCGCATTATCCTGCTGAAAGTAGCCATCAGATGTTGGGTACATTATGGTCAAGGGATGGACATGGTCAGCAACAATACTCAGGTAGGCTGTGGCGTTGCAACGATACTCAATTGGTACCAAGGGGCCCAAAGAGTGCCAAGAAAATATTCCCCACACCATGACACCACCACCACCAGCTTGAACCGTTGATACAAGGCAGGATGGATCCATGCTTTCATGTTGTTGACGCCAAATTCTGACCCTACCATCCGAATGTCGCAGCAGAAATCGAGACTCATCAGACCAGGCAACTTTTTTCCAATCTTCTACTGTCCAATTTCGATGAGCTTGTGCAAATTGTAGCCTCAGTTTCCTGTTCTTAGCTGAAAGGAGTGGCACCCGGTGTGGTCTTCTGCTGCTGTAGCCCATCTGCCTCAAAGTTCGACGTACTTTGCGTTCAGAGATGCTCTTCTGCCTACCTTGGTTGTAACGGGTGGCAATTTGAGTCACTGTTGCCTTTCTATCAGCTCGAACCAGTCTGCCCATTCTCCTCTGACCTCTGGCATCAACAAGGCATTTCCGCCCACAGAACTGCCGCTCACTGGATGTTTTTTCTTTTTCGGACCATTCTCTGTAAACCCTAGAGATGGTTGTGCGTGAAAATCCCAGTAGATCAGCAGTTTCTGAAATACTCAGACCAGCCCTTCTGGCACCAACAACCATGCCACGTTCAAAGGCACTCAAATCACCTTTCTTCCCCATACTGATGCTCGGTTTGAACTGCAGGAGATTGTCTTGACCATGTCTACATGCCTAAATGCACTGAGTTGCCGCCATGTGATTGGCTGATTAGAAATTAAGTGTTAACGAGCAGTTGGACAGGTGTACCTAATAAAGTGGCCGGTGAGTGTATATGTGTGCATACATTTTTTTCAGCACTTTTCTATGTTTTATGTTTTTTTATAAACTGTATTTAATTATTATTTTGTGGCCCCCACTAAGGGAATTCACTTTCATAATGCATTGGTGTATTGTTGTGGGGTGTATATGATATTAGTTTGTCTGTGTATCTGTATTTCTCTCTGTCTGAATACAGCAGATTTGGGAAAAAATTATCTTAAAAGGGTTCTTAGGGATTTACATATTTATGACCTATCCTCAGGATAGGTCATAAATAGATCAGCGGGGGTCTGACTCCTGGCACCCCTGTCAATGAGCACCGTGAACTTCTCGCAGCATACCAAGCACAGTGTTATATGTTGTGTAGTGGCTGTGCTTGGTATTGAATGAGGCTGAACTGCACATAGGCAGTGTGACCAATGAACTTGACATCACATGGCCTAGAAAGAGGCCTAAGAAGTACTCATGGTACAGTTTATACCTCTATAGTCCTCTCTTTTTCTTTTGATGTAAAAAGTCAGTGGGAAAAAATGGGAGCCATGTTAATTCATTAGTGACTAGAGATGAGCGAGTAGTGTTCGATCGAGCCGGTATTCGATCGAATACTACGATATTCGGCATACTCGATTTCAATCGAGTATAACGGCGATGGCGCACTTAGAATTCGTTTCCCCTCCCACCTTCCCTGGCGCTCTTTTTCCACCAATCAACATGCAGGGGGGGTATGACAGGCACGCTGAGCACGCTGGCAGCGCGAAAACAGCGTCTACATGGATTGGCTGGAAAAACCATGTGACCTCGAATCATAAAAACTCAGCTCTTCCTGCTCGTACGCATATGCTGCGTGAACTTAGTCAGGGACAGAGGCTGGAGAAGGGAGAGACAGATTTTAGCTGTTGGACAGGCAGGAGCGTGATTAAAAGCCCTTATCAGGGCTACTACAGTGGACTTCAGTGATAGCTTTACTACAATATAGACTTTACAGAGAACGGCTGCTGTATTCAGGGATAGCTGCTGGAGTAGGGAACAGAGAGAGGGCATTAGTGGTGTATTAGGTGCTCTGCTACATACCAAACTATATTTGGCACTACTGTTCAGCGTTCTTTTAGGCTGAAAAACCCTGTTATATAACTAGTGTGTATATGCACCATCTGATCTGGCAGTATACGGCTGTGAATTTTATTTTATTTTTTTAAATACAGTTTATTTGGCTCTAGTGTTCTGGGTTCTGTGTGCCTGCAATACCCTTTTTGTATACCAGGTGTAAATACCCACCGTCTGTTCAGTTAGTACACGGCTGTGTACCTTGAAATATACAATATCTAGGCCATTTAATTGGCCACTGTACTGTGCGTTCTCTTGCTAAATTATCTCACATACCTGGTGTAAATACCCACCGTCTGTTCAGTTACTACACGGCTTGTACTTTGAAATATACAATATCTAGGCATTTTAATAGGCCACTGTACTGTGCGTTCTCTTGTTAAATTATCTCACATACCTGGTGTAAATACCCACCGTCTGTTCTGTTACTACACGGCTGTGTACTTTGAAATATACAATATCTAGGCCATTTAATAGGCCCACTGTACTGTGCGTTCTCTTGCTAAATTTTTTCACATACCTGGTGTAAATACCCACCGTCTGTTCTTTACTACACGGCTGTTACTTGAAATATACAATAT